>JAUMHR010000072.1:20696947-20722358 GCA_032361145.1 Enteromius fasciolatus | reverse complement strand
CTAACTGTCTAAAGCAGTGCTTCTCAACCGGTGGGTTTTGACCCAAAAATGTGTCTCAGGTCTTTTCCGATGCGTTTATCAACACAATTATAGACAGACATAGTATATTATAAATAATCATGCATTCTGTAGTTACAGTAGTGCAACAAAAGGAGGAGAAAACACTTTGTTTCGCTTTATTTTACAGTATGTTCACTTACATGTACCTAAAGAGTAATTGTAAGGTTTCCTTGTTACATTGTAATTATACATTCAAGTACTGAGTAATATTAATTAACTACATGTGCTTACTATACATTTAGGGTTTCGGTTAGGGTTTAGCTTAAGGTTAGTTCCACGTAATTATGCATAATTAATATAGTAATTATAACTGTTGATCAGACTCTCATTTGATAGAAAACATCAGATAGATGAACATAACCAGATGGAGTGGCATCCTGAAAAACTAGAAAACCACCATCCAGACAGTAATTACAGATTAAAGCTAAACGCCAATGTTAGGTTAATACTTGCTCTTGTTATAACATGTCAATTCATATTACTGGCTTCATGCATTTCGCATAAATTCCAATGCCTTATCGTAAGGATGTTTTCGTTTCCATCTGTATGTTGGCTCTCACTGTTGAGAAGCACTCCTCCTTCACTGCCAGGCCCACCTGTTCATTTTACCCATTAAAGGTTTACTTATTATTATATTGTGTTTGTCCAACGGGCCTTAATCACGCCGCCTCCTCCCTCCGAGCACAGAGAAAGCTCGTGAAGGGCTTGTGCTCGGCGGTGTGGTCTCTGAAGCGCGTCACAGCGCCGATGCCCTACAGGTATCTCTCGAACGAGTGGGAGGATGAGAAAGAGATGCTGCCTTCCCAAGCACCGCTAACGTATTTATGCAAATCTTTTTGGGCATTATTGCAGATAAGCTCATTTTATAGTCTGATTTCCGCTCCCTCGTGTGCCATAATGAGTCGTCGAGCACGGGGGAGCGTGTCAGGGAAGAGCGCCAGTCCATCCGTCTGTCCGTCGGCAAGCCGATCACACTGTCCTGACGTTCCGTCTGAGGAGGCAGGGATGGAGGGGCTTGACGCCGGTTAGTGCTATTAGCTCTCGTTATTGGAGGCAGCCGCCTAATAATTTCTAATTACCCTAAGGAGGTATTAGGAGTGTTAGTCAGCAAGGATAATTTCTTATTTGCACGCCTGGAGCGGTGAGCTCTCTAGAAGAACGGAGGCTAATGTGCAACAAAACAAATCAACGTGCCACGCAGGGCTGCAGGCTTCAGGGAGGAGGCCGAGATAACGCTCATTATGCATCATGATAATTCATTTAGAATGTTATCAATTTCAGAATAGAGGCCCGTGCACGCACACACAAGCACACATAAACCATTAAAAAAGGATGAGGAAATGAGGCTGCTGCTCAAACACTGCCTCCTGGTCTGTTCAGGTAGCTCCAATTACACACTTCCCGTGTTTTAAGGCTGTTGCATGCTAAATGCTGCCTCCTCTCTTCATTTCCTCTGATCTGAAACACGGAATAAAATGTAAGGCAGGGTTTTATTCTTCTGCAATTGAGTGGGTGTTTCGAATCAGAGTTTGCGGCAGATTGTGGAGGACTGAAGCTTAACTGACCTGGGTGATCGTTTGCACGCTGGTGAACATTTGCAGTCATTCCAGAAGCATGAATTAAGAAACTAGAGTTCATTTGGTTTTATCACTCCATGTTCCCATGAGGATGTTTTGGTTTTAATTGCAGCAGCACGGCAATGTTCATCTTTCAGTCCACCGTTTCCCTCTTTTTCTTCTTGAAAGCATCTTTCCTCGTCCCCTTAGAACTAGAATGACTTAATCTCTCGAAACAATTGGAGGAAGTTCAAGGAGAGACCGTTTAGATGTCTGAAATGCAATACCAAACAATGGCATCTCGCGATAGCAACCGATTTTCCACATCCTCCAGTGGAAAAGCTTTACTAGTCATGAGGGAAAACGCAAGTATAGACAAAGCACAAAACCAAACAAGACAAAAAAAACATGTTGTGTTTAGCGGTGTTGCGGGGTCAGGCCTGCATTGTGTGTTTCTCGCTGGGCCGCGGTCCTCAGACAACCGACTGTCTGCGGGAGACATCTGCGAATCCGACCCGCCGACCCTCAGAAGCGCTCTGAAGTGAGGGAATGCTGCCTTTAGCCCTCACACGGCCCGCAGGACAAACTCCAGCGCTATTAAGAAACAGAGAGAGAGACAGAACAAGAGGGAGACAGGCAGAGCCGGCCGAAGTGCGTCAGAATGGTTTTATTTCTTCCTCAAAGGCCTGGCGGTCCTCAGATGCCCATGAGATCATTTTCCTTCTTTATGAGTAAAGAGCAGCTCGGTGCTGCAGAGGTTACGCTGACCTGATGAGGAGCCGCTGTTTGCAGCACCTGCTGTTGGGTGGGCCGCCGTCCAAGCGCATTGCTGCACGCTAAATGAGTCGCGTTCCCCACGCTTCCGGAGGCGGTGGCTGTGGCTAGAGTGACCTTTGGCTGGAGATCTTTGGCGTCTCGTCTCGGGCTGCTTATGCCTCGTTGGGGTTTGCCGGGTCAGAGCGCGGTCCGCTTCCACCCAATCCGCCTCTTTCCACGCAACACGTGCATCACTCTGAAGAGAAGCTGTTGTTTCTCTCTCTTTCTCGACGCCTTTGATTTTCCTGATGGTTGAAGTCGTTGCCTCCGCTCGGGAGCTTAAGGGGAACGGCTGCATCTGCTGTTGAGATTTTACAGGAAGAGAAAATTGAAAAATCAATAAAAAGCCAAAAAAGAGTGAGACGGAAAAAAATACACAGAGGGCGAAAAGCAAAGCAGATAACAGCTTTGAAGAAGCAGACAGACATAAAGCTGCTGGTAGATTTGAGACGTGTTTTTTGGACTAAGTCAGGGTGCGATGAGTTCATTTAAATGGCGTACGTATACCACACCCGTGCCAGGCAAACGATTTCCATCTTTGTTTTATACGGATGGAGGACCGCCATAGAAGGTGGGGCGGCTGTAATCTGGGAAACACTGGTTAGGCTGCTGAGCCTCTCCGATGAGTACAAGTAAGGTGAATTCAGCTCAACTTTTGGCATTTAGATGGAATTCACCTGACTGCACCCTAAAACACAAGAGACAGTCGATAGAAAATCATCACAGACTGATTAACACAAGTCTCTCTCTCTCTCTCCATTAATTCAGTTCTGCTCATTATTTTATACATTTGTGGAAGAGTGCTTAAACACTGGGAACGACTGTGGGAAGGACAGCGGGCCGTGGTTATTGACTTGTAAAGGAGCCGGTAGAAGTGTCTGGATAAGACGCAAGCTTCTCCTGCTCTTGTAAAGCGGTATCTGATTTCTCTGCTAGTTGGGTCCCCAGAGGGGCCGCTGGGCTGATGGGAGCTCACAGCTGCTGCGGAGAAGAACGCTCACGTGAACTCTGGAGGTGTTCCCAACGGTGAACGGTGTCTCTGAACTACAGGAGGACGCTAGCGTTTGTGCGTCTCGACGTTTTGTGAAACATTTGCTCGCTTAGTCTGGAGAGATAATAAGATGCATGCGAATTCTTTTAAATCACGGTTTTAAAAAAGGTTTTAGAGTTATCGTCCGGAGTTGCCGATGCCCGGCCCTAAACAGCGCAGCAGCACTGGACAGCTGCGGCCAACAGAACGCTGACTAATTTATGAGCGCAAACTGCACATGTGCATGCGAGAGAGAGAGAATCTGAGGAAGTTTTCATTGACTCTGCGATGAAGTAGTCGAGGCCCATGGGGGGGGGCTCTTCTCAGTTTGAACTTCATCAGGGGCTGCGCTTAATCAATATGCTATCGGAAAAAGAATTAATTACCAAAGCAGAATAAAACAGCTGCATTTTAAACGGAGGCTTCATCAATGCTTTAATCTCCTGCTTTCAGCTCAGGTGCCCTGAGGAATCGCTCTGACCGCGTGTAATGAGGAACTCAGGGACTTTACGCCCCACACACCCCTCTCTTTCTCTTTCTCTTTCTCTCTCTTGCACACACACACACACACACACACACACATCTAAACTGTATCTCCATCTGCGCAGAACCCCTCCGCCGCATTCCCTTCCCACCAAATTCCAGCCTTCCCAGGGATGAGGAAGGGTATTAGTGTGGAAATCTCCACCGGAGATTTAGACGCATTCCTAAAGTGAAAGGGACTGAACTGTCGCCCGTCCGTGGTCCGCCCTATCACCGACACCCCACCTCACCCCTGAGCACTCCTCCAAACTGCATTTCGAGAAGGGTTGAGAAGGGGTTATGGGTGATGAATTGGGTTTTTAGCGAGCTCATTAGGAAGCCAAACAGAGTCGAGACGCAGCGGAACGGAGTGGGGCCGTGGTGCAGCAATCAGTTCTGCTTGCTTTGTTCTGTGCCTCCAGGACATTTGTGAGCGAAAGTTCAGGGCAGATGGCTGATGAGAGAGGCCTGCCGAATGGAGCCCGCGATCTGATGGTTGACTTGTTGGTGTAGAACCTTTTATTCTACAGCCTCTTCGTGTTTTCGTGGCCTAACGGCCCTTGAAAACCCATCGCTGATGCCTGGCTCTGTGTGTAATACCTCCAAGGTGTCTGCTGGGTCTGTGTTAGTCTGAAGTGCAATTGAGGGTGGAGAATCTCCATAAATGCAGGTTTGCTGTGGTGATGTGTAGAATCGGACCCTCCACAATCTTTGTAGTGGGAATATGAAGCTCTTGAGGTGAGTGAAGTCGAGTCCTCTGCTCGTGTGGTTTATAATATTACGCTCACAGGCCGTAGAAATCCCGTTTTGGTGAAAATTGATGTAATTTGCTGTAGTAATTATCTTAGTAATTAACTCTCTAATGATTGCGGTGTGAACGTGCTGCGGCTCCTCCAGTGGCTCTCGTGTACGCAGTCATTATTGCTTTCCGTCGTAATACAAGTGTGTGAGAGAGACAAGACTTGGATGCACCTCAGTAACCTCTGGAGCCAATTATTGTAATTTGATTTGGACGACAGGCTGCAGGAAGAGTGCAGGGTGTGTGTTGGGTTTGTGGGGCGTGTAGCATGTGTCGGGGTGGGTTTAGAGGGCAGCTGGAGTGTGCCTGGGCTGTTGTGGGTGTGTGGCTTTCAGTCCTTTCACCAGACTCTAAGGTGGACACTCGTAGGCATCACACATTTACTATTTTCAGTCCTGCTCGCAGCAACTGTCAGATCAATTATCACTTTAAAGCAGCTTTACAGTAGTAAACGGGAAGATAATGTGTTAATAATGCAGAGGATGATAGAAAACCCGTGATTTTTTTCAGTTAAAGTTTGTCATCCTCCAGTTTAGTTCAGTTGAGATAGCAAATGTGCAAATCTAGTAGACAATATTAAAATATTTAAGATATCATACTCCAGTTTTTCCCACCAGGCCTGGTCCCCGAAATAAATCATTGAGAGCGCTTCTTAAATTAGTCAGGGTGCTGTAACCTTAATAGTATACTATATATTACATTTGATAATATATTTGTGCCATCCATTGCTATGGTCCAAACCACGCTTCCTTCAGTTCTTTGCAATCTCACAAAGTTACATAGTAATCAAGGCTGCGTTCTTAACGCTACATCGTTCTTAAGTTGTACCTTAATATGTACCTTATCTTTAGCGACTGTTTTCCGAAACCTTCTTAGTTAAGTATACCTTCTGTGCATCATTCGTTCGTAAGGTTGGTCTGGAGTGCTCTTAGCTATAACTTATCGCTGCTGACGTGACCACCGATACGCAAAAACAAATCATAGTGCACTGGACAGTCTGCCAAATCTACAGTGCAATGCCATTATTACAGCTTTAAGCGAGGGTGCTGTTGATTTGGTATTTTCCAGCACCCCTGTAGAAACAGGCCTGGTTCCTAAACACGTTCCTGGAGGCCCCCAGCATTGCACATTTCCTTTCTCTTTCTTTTGGAGACGAGCTGATGAGTTGAATCAGGTGTGATTGATTATGAAGACGTTTCGGTGGTGCTCCAGGAACATGTTCGGGAGCTGTGCTCCTGCCCTGCATCCGTGCCTGTTTTTGCATTAGTGTTGAATTAGTTGTCCTTACAGCGTAGGTTCATGCGCAACTTCCTTAAACCGTCTCTCGGGATGTTGTTTCCCTGTGATTGTCTTTCATGCGGGCCAGAAGCTCAGAGATGCAGGAAACAGCCGCGGCACTTAATGTCTCATAAACTCATCAGAGTGATTAGCAGACTAATGAAGAGGCGAGATGAGGGGCGGCGGGAATGCCGCGCTACCATCAGATGCTGGCCCTCCAAGGCCCTGTTTATGATGTAATGAGATAATTGCCGTTACAGGTAGCAGGTTAATTACACGTGTAATTACTCAAGCGCTTCACACTGGTTCTTCCGAAACACTATTGGCATATGATTATTATCTTCAACCTTTGCGAACCGATGCTTTTGTTGTGTTCTCCAATCATTCGCGAGGCCACTCCGTTCTCAATGATGCGTTTGGTTAATGCATGCCTCGTTTCCATTTCCTCTGCACATGGTTTAGAGATTCAGAAATCCACAGCATTGCTGTGTGTGTTAATAAGCTGCTTCCTCATACAGAGGTCTAATTAAAGAGTTTTATTCCACTTCATTTACAACCAAAAGAGAAGCTTCAGTGCCAACAACCGCACATTACATCTGCAGGAAAACAGCATGGCGAGGACGAGTGTGAGAGCGCAGCTGTCCGAGGACACGATTGTTTGTGCAGTGTGTGTGTGAAGGTTATTCAGAGCTAAATGAACTGTTGCTTCTCTGTGGTTTTGGAGAAGTGGTTGACTAGTCTATTAGTTCTGCTGCTAGTCTGTGTTGACTATACAATCTGAATCAAGCTGAAACTCAAAGCGTGGGTGAGTGATTAGCATGAGGTAAACACGCCTCTGGATGTGAGCAGTCAGCGGTCTGGATCACTGCTCTCCAGCGAGAGTCCGTGAGGAGCAGGGTGCCGTGGACGCCGTCTCAGCAGGAGGCTGTAATTAGTGTCTTTAAGCTCAGCCTCTGACGGCACTGCCTTCATGTTCATGCCCCATTAGCCTGAAACAAATGTCCGAGCCAAACTAATCGGTGACTGCGACTCTCTTCGAGACAAAGGCTGGGAAACTTGATTTGCCTTTTTACTCTTTTCGCATTTCGGTTGTTGTGGTCCTATCGTCAGCATGGCTTCAATCTGCTGCTCCACTCTCCACGAGCTGAACATGACGAGCTGCCTGCACTCCAATCATTATACTGATGAGATATTCCTGCCTGCTTTAATCCACAAAAACTGTTTTGATGCAAATGGATGTGTTTAGGTTAACTCAACATTATTGAACAATATTTTTGACGGTTTATAACCAGTTTAGATGTTATGATAATTAGCAATTAATTGCGTCTTTAAAGAAAGTATTTGTTTGTAATATACACCATAAATATAACACACACTTTTATTTTGATTAATCGTTTGACAGCACTAATACGCTTCACTATATTATAACTATAATTTTGAAATAATGATTTAACATCACTGCAACACTCAGACGATCAATTGATATGGAGATCTATATTTAATAAGTAGCTAAGTAGCTTTTAATGGTGAGAAACTGAACTTTAATCTGCATTTTCCAGTCGTTCTTACTGTTGTCTATTTTATGTGGGTCAGTAGGATCCAGTTTAATGTGGACACACACTGTCTCTCTCTCTACAGACTCAAAAGTGAACATAGTGTACATAGTGGACACGTTTGAGCTGGAAAGAGGCAGAGAGAGAGAGAGAGAGAGAGAGGGCATGTTTTTTCCTTCTCCAAGGGTACTGCTTTTCCAAAAGTGCCTGGGGCGAGACTGCAGCACCTCGTCTCCCGGAGGCCTTTGGGCGTCTCCTAATAGCCCCAACACCCCCCCCCCTCCATCTCAGAGGTGCATGATGGGATACTTCCCCTTCCCCCTCTCCTCTCCTCCTCGTGCAGTCCTCATGTTTTGTGCTGGCGTTCACATCCGCACAGGTTCAAATGGCAGAGTTGCCAGGGAACAGTCAGAGGCCATTAGCGTTTGGGACGATTCGCCCCGCGGCGCTAACCAGTGAGCAGGGCCATGTAGATTAGCAGCTTCACATGTAATGAGCAAGTTTGCCCTTTCTTTTCTTTTCTTTTCTTTTCTTTTCTTCTGTCTCTCTCACTCTCTCTGTCCGTCTTTGTTTCATTCCACTAATCCCGTCGCATCATTTTTTTGATTATTTCCACTCCTTTGACTCAGTGTCATGTGTGTTTGAGCATATTTTCACTAGTGATTGCGTTATATATAACGGCCAGTTTACGGGCAGATTTTTGGATAGATTATTGGGATCAGCTAAAAACACCCTGTTATCAATGCTCAAATTTGCCAACAGGATAATGACATTTAATGATAATGACCACAAAACCAGTCATAGGGGTCAGTTTTTCGAAATTGAGATTTCTGCATCATCATCATCATACAAAAGCTGTGTATATCATCTCTCCATTGATGTCTGGTTTGTTAGGAGAGGACAATATTTTTCTGAGATGCAACTGTTTGAAAACTGAAGTTTTGATATATTTAAAGTTGGAAGTATACAAAATATCTTCATGGAACATGATCTTTACTCATTTTGATCCATACAATGTATTGTTGTCTATTGCTGCTGATGACTGCTGCTGCGCTCCCGGCTCACAAATGACACATTTCATTCTCTGTGATTAAATTGCTCTGATCTAGATCTGTTGAACACACACTGAATCCCAGTCACGAGTGTGTGTTTAATCTGTGTGCGTACGGGGCGTCTGGTTTCTCCCCGAGCGGTCAGGGGCTGCAGGGTAATGAAGCGACGGCTCGGTCTGTAAATACACGCGGGTCGCTCCGGACGCTGCGAGCAGTAGGCTATCGTGTTGCAGTGAAAATGGAAACGTCAATAAAATTAATCTGGCCACCTTTTGGCCTGGACTGCTCGCTGTGGTCCACTCACAACACACCACAACAGACGAGTTTACACACCTCCTCCGCTTGGCCTGCGTCTCACCACCACACCGGTATTGTTCTGACCCAGTGAATGAGCCTGGATTTCGTCCTTTTGCTGTGAGGTCACTTCCATGGTAAAACAGCTCTAGACAGAAAAATAATAGATCAGAACAGAGAGGGGAAGGAAAGGCTTTCAACTGTCCTTGTATTCTTCATGTATTTTGCATTTGATTACGCCACCCATCGGATCTGTTCTCTTTCCTCCTTTTTAAAGCGATTAGCTGAAATATTAATGTGTGATTATTGCTTATATAGGTGCTCGTGATTGATGTCTCCCCAAAAACAGAGAGACGTGCAAGTATAAATTTGTAGAATATCTCAGCGCAGTGCAGGAGTTTTTCAGATACATAATTTAGATGCCCTGAAGGAAGGCTTTCAAGGCATTTTTGCCCAAGGCCAAGAAAAAATAACTGACTTTTAAAAGTAAATCATTTTTGGTAATGCACAATTAATGGCAGAGGAGACCGAAAGTAAGTCTGGGAAGTAGGTTATGAAGAGTGCCGAGCTGCACTCACACATGCTCAAAACGATGGACATCGGTCAGACATGATATGCAAATGAGGTGCAGGGTTGCGTGTTTGTGTTCATCACGTTGCAGCTTTTGCGTGATGTCAGGCACAAATAGGATTTCTGTAAGACTGTGTGACGTGTTTCTAAAAAGCTCTCTTTTCATCCAGGAGATGGTTTAGACAACAGCGTGGCCTCCCCCGGCACGGGCGACGATGACGATCCAGACAAGGACAAAAAGCGGCAGAAAAAACGGGGCATCTTCCCCAAAGTCGCCACCAACATCATGCGGGCATGGCTCTTCCAGCATCTCACAGTAAGTCTCTCTTTCTGTTTCTGAGCATACATGCTGAGATCTCACACAGATTGCGATTAACACACAGTCACTGACATAAAGACAGCAGTAAGATCCGGCCCTCGATTCTGATTGGATGATGAAAGAATGCCTACAGCACTGTGGCTTTCACTGTTTCTATCACTCCACTTGACTGTGCTGCAGAAATAAATTATTTAGCTGTATTGTGTGTGTAATGTCATTCAATATTAATTTCAGTTTCAAAATATATGAGCATTTTCACACTTGCAGTAAGTGCTGCCTTGTGTATTCAGCCAAATCACAGCCGTATGATACTCCCAACAAATGCTCTTGCTCATTAACAGAGAATGACTGGCCAGGCCTGTTTGGTAGCGCTTTAGTTTGGACCTTGTTCCATATGTCACATGTACTTGCTATTATAATATTATGATAGTTGAGGACACATCATTTCCAGCGATTATTGTCAGCTTGATTGCAATCTAAACTGTACTGAATTTAATAAGTAACCAACTTTTCCGAGTGTTTGCTGATGTCCTTTTGCATTATTGGCACACTATTTTCCTATTTAATGATACAAAGCTGCTTTGACATAATCTGTATTGTTAAAAGCACTATAAAAATATAGGTGACTTGAATTATATTAAAAAATAATTTACCCCTAATCCTAACACTAACTGAATAGTCAGTACAGTGGTGGAACACTTGGCATATTTAAGAGGTTTCAGTTGTTTTTGTTGAGTTGACCATTACAGTACCCATAACTATTGCTGGCACTACTTGTGTGTTTTCATCAGTTCTTCCCAAAGAAGGTTTCCAGGGTTTCGAGTAGGTCTAATGTGTGAGAGTGTGTGTGGGTTTGGAGAGTTGGCACGCGGGGTCGTGTTCCAGCGGCCTCTCTGATGTCACGACATCATCCGCGGCTCAGGATATATCGATCAGGACAGGAAGGGTCAGGTTTCTTAGGGAGGCGCTGTCATCCCCGAGCACACGAACACAGCATGTGCTCCTCAAGAAACTGAGAACTGAGATTGAGTGTGTGCGAGGGGCATGCCCTGCCAACTCTGACGCCCAACTGCAGGCCAAAATAACGACACTCCTTAAACACAGCTAATTAAAAGGGCTGTGAATTCATTCTGAACTCTGCAATGTACTTATAACTCTCATCATCATCATCATCAGAACGACTCCAGCGCAGCCCAATCTGACACGCAGACAAAGACGCCTTGCTTTTCTCTGCTTTATTCTTGCGCTCTTTTCATTCGTGCTCCCCTTTACACTCCCAGAAGCGCTTGTGTGTAGAGCGGTGAAGAGGGAGGCGTCGACCCACCACCTACCTCGCCGCTTTTACCCACAAACGCCTCTTGCTTCATTCACTCGGCTCCATATCACGCAGGAATTTCGCGCTTTTCTCAAAGATCATTAGGCGTCTTTACTGGCAGCTCGGGAGATCCCCATTCATGGCGCTCACAAGAGACGCACTCCCGTTCTTTTGGAATCGTTTTAAACGTAGGAAGAATTTTCATTAGTGGAAATGCAGAAGTTTCCGTCATCCTTTTAGACGAGTCTTTTATGAGCGTGAGCAATAATCCATCCTTTCTAGCCCACCTTTCTATTTTTTCCATCCTTTTCCGACCAAAGAGACTTAATTGAATTATCTTGAGGTACAGACCGCTGCCCCCCGCGCAATCCTTTACACCGCGCCACACACTAACACATCAGGCCTTTTATTTTAATTTGTTAAGCAAATGTATTTTCCAGTTCAGGATGCATTTGTGTGCGGGTGAATTCATGGGGACTTTGGCCCTGAATGGCCCGTAGCGGCAGCTTTCCATTCAGCCATTCATTGGAAGGGGCAAAAGAAAAGCGGCGAGGTTGTATTTTCTCAACCGCGGGGCCAAAGCGGAGCTGCTCTTCCATGAGCGGTAGGGGTCCTTTTACATATGTTCTCAACATTGAGCCATTGTCACCTATTCTGAGGGGCTCAAAAGGACGTAACCCCTTCCCTCCCCCCGTTTCCATCCCCCTCTCGCCGGCTAACTGTTACAATTGTGGGCTGAAATCAATGGCCTCCTCGTCGAGGAACAGTCTCTCTGAGCCAACAGCCAGTCCCACAGGACATTCAGCGCCCGCAGAACTCCAGAGTTTGGGTCAGAACGCGCCAGAGATGTACTCTTCCTCCTGGAGCTCTCTGGATCTCTTCCAGTGCCATTAGCGGGAGGAAATCCCAGCTGGCTGCCCTAAGCTTCCCCATACGGCACAGAGCTTATGTTATCGGAAAGATAAACTCCACTGTGGGGTGTATTGCTCTATTAGGCTTCATATTTAATGAGCAAGAAGAAGAAGAAGAAGCTTCTACTTGGCTCACAGAGAGAAGAGTAGTTTGCACTGACACCGCTGCAGGGTCACCCAACAGTTTAATGGAGACAAACTTTGAATCCTCTCAATTAGTCGTTTGGCGCCCTCAGCCTGTCTCCTGCTAAGACGAGGGTCAGCCTGCAATGAAAACAGGAAGCACTCAGATACAAAGATAGCACTCCAGGCCTGTGCTGTCCTTTCACTTGGGTAAACCTTCAAAAAGCTGGGAAAATAAATAGTCCTGAAATGTGGCACGAGTTTGGGGTCTGGGGGAAACTGAATATTGTGGGGCAGGGCGAATCTATAAATCCAGCCAATCTTTACTCATTTGGATTTGATTGGGTTCCGAAAAGCGAGCTGGGATATTATTGGAGAATGTTATTACATGATGCTTTCTACAGAATAACATTTATTAAGGGCAGTGGCATTTTAAGTAATCAGTCAAAAACAGGCAGCTGATGGAAACACCCTTAATCAGAGACTCAAGTTCATTGCTCATCTGCCGCCTTTGTTCACCGGTTAAAAGCCTCATCAGATAATGATGTAAACAAATAAACAGGATCAGCCTGCAGTAAAGCAAACAGAGCCGTTCTCGAGGCTCGTCTCAGACTAAACATTTGGGCTGATCTGCACTGACTGCAGCTGTTTGCATGTCTGATTCACGTCAGCACTCATTTCCACCGCAGTACTTCTGACAATAGTTTCAAACTCGCGAACACAAAAGACACCCTTAAAACTTCAGTCAAATTCTTCCTCGCTCTCGCTGAAATGTGGTCAGGAGGTTCTCTCAGGGTCTTCCCAGCAGAGGTTTCCTCCCTCGCTGTGTGCTGTAATGCAGGGCATTCTTAAAGCAGCGGTTTCATTTAAGGCCCAGCGAGGTTGCTTTGTGATGCTCCAGGGGTTGCAGTGGGGCAACACTAATCTATCATGGGCTTGTTTGCCCTCTGTCACCAGTGTAACCTACAGTATATAACACTTCTCTTGTTTTTCAAATGTTTGCTTTTGAGATGGGTTTGTGATATTTTGAACCCAATGCTTCACTCTGCAAGAGATGTGAGGCATTTTTTGCATGTTGTGTGTGCAGTTCTTGGATGTGTTTTTCCAGTGTGTAAGCAGCTAAAAAAAAATAACTGATCAGCAACATTATTATCATATTTTCATTAGTGAAAGCTGTCCATAAAAGAAGCCATTTTACACTAATGTGCGCTTTTGAACCCTTTATGTCAATGCTGAGATGCACAGTTTTGGTGAAGCTACCGTCACCCTACTGTAAGGACACACTCTGGCTGTTGTAAATCTACAGAGTCTGTCTAAGCTGTAAATCTAGAAATCTAGTATGTCGCTGTAAATGGCCGCTGCTGCAGTCAGTTTGTCAGAACCTCCGAGCCAGAGAGGCTTGAAAGTTCAGATGTCCATATCGAGTGACTCTTTCATTCTTACAAGTCACATCGACCTTCCTCTGCAAGGACTTAAAAATAGTTGCTTTCTGTGTGTGTTTGCAGTTTTTGGTTATCATGATAAGCAAATCAGCTCAAACAAAGAATCAAATCAGAATCATTTAATGTTTTACAGCGGATCACTGAGCGAGCCGTATTACATCAACTTTGCACTCGATATTAAAATCCTGATTATAGTGTAAACACTATTAATAAGCACAGTAACAAGATCTGCAGTTTAAGCACAAAACACAAGATACTTCTCATTTCAATTCTACATAGGGCTTTATTGGAGAAGCGAATACATTGAAGTTTGACGCAGTGCAGTCGCAGGCAAAACTTAACTAACACAAACTCTCTTGTGTCTTTGACCATTATCTTGGTTATTTGCACAGTATTGACAATCTCCTTCCTGAGTTGGGATTCTGTCCTGTGACAATGTCTGTTGGATCTTCTTGCATCAGGCAGGCAACAAGGTATCATGGGCCGATTTATGATTTCCTGTTGTCTTGAGGCCTTGAAGTTGACTACACCACTTGAGCAGTCACAATTCAACACTCATATAATTCACTGATGGTTGATGTGTAATGTTTGTAATGACATTTTGTTTATTATTTTTATAATAATTGTACATATCCAGTATATAGGTTAAGTAAACAAATGTGATTATTTGAGAGAAGCTTTTATACACCTTCAACACAAATACTTGAAGAAACATTGAAATGACATACACTATGTGGTAAAGTACAAATATTCTGAGCATCCCTTATCCTATAAAGAATCTTATTTTCCTTTTCTGACGCTGTCAACCCTAGTTATTAGTGTTCCTGGGAAGAGGCTTTGGCATCAAGTTGTGCAGCACTAGCATTCACTTTGCCTCTTAAATTCATGTCTGTGACATTTAAAGATCTGCAGCACACACTAACATGCTTCAGCATTCTTAGGTGCAGTTTAGGCAGCAATGAAAGTACATTTTAATGTTGTTGTCTGATTTCAGGCACTTCCTTTAATGGGATTTGCTTTCAGATCACCAAGTCCCTGTTTTGAACGGTTGTAGTTAAAATATTCTTAACATATGGCTGTTTGTAATAACCTAAAGGAAATCATCTCTCTTGATCTTGTCTTTGAGCATCGTCCTGTATGTTGTGTAAGTTATGGCATGTTTATCACATTTTGATGCTTTTGAGAGATAAATGAGTCTGTCTGAACCCCAGAGACAGAGCAAAATCTTTCAGTTGAGGGATGACCTTGCTGACACTTGGAATGTTCCTACATACCCAGACTGAGTCAGTATTAATAAAGATGGCTTGAGCAGGCTGTGACACGTTGTTCCATGCATGTGTGTATGAGGGGAATGCATATGCTCTGACCTGAAATACACATAAAGAGCGAGGAGAACAAGAACTTCAGTTTAACTCTCACACATCTCACTGGACAGGTCAAACTGTCCTCCCCCCCCAGACAAGTACACAAGCAAAGGTGCCAATGCCCGTTCAGAAGATGTCTCATGTTGTTTTTCAGGAAGCTGTTATTAATTCGTTGAACATGTTCAGCCTAGTCCTCTTCAAGCTGTTGCTGCTCCGTTGTCGTAAAAAAGGAAACCTGTGATGTTAGAAGACTCTAATTCATACTGCGGCACCCATTTGGCAAAGCTGTAACTAATAAATAGTGTTTGTGTGAAATCAGCGCATGCATTCACATACTTGTGCAGAGTATGTCTCAGACCAAAAAGAGGGAGGTATTAGGGGTGTGGGTGAAGAAACATCTCAGACATAGAAGCGGAAAACTAAGACAGGACAGCGTATGTGTGTGTGGAGCAAAAATGAAAACCAGACTGTGTTTCTCTGTTTAGTTTGTCAGGGGACTGGCGCTCCTCTGAATCCCAGCGCTCTGTTTCTGCTCTGTGATCTTCCCACCCATTCTCTGCTGCTGTTTTTATTCTGTTTTGTTTTTCCAGCACTTCTCCTCACGGGCCTCCCTCTGAGCTCTGTCTGCACCTCCTTTCTATTTCGTAATGACGGCCGAGCGCTGTGACTGCGCAATATCATTTCGTATCTTGAATGGTGCATCAAAGGCGACAAACAAAATGCACCAATTTGCTGTGGTTTCCTCTCAGCCTCCCAAGACGCTGGCAGACCGAGGCCTGGGCCGTGGTGTGATCCTCGCCATTCGGTTCAGGCTCATGAGGGAGCTTTTCAGGATGACTTAAACTGGTGAGCAGTATCAAAAACATCCCCCAAAGAAAGAAGGCTGAGGTAAATAAAAGACAGACAGATCAACTAATCAAATCGGAGCGTTTTGGCTCCAGATGCGAACGCATGTGAATATTGATCAGATCGCAGTAGTTGTAATGTCCCCGGGGCACGGCAATCCCTGCTCAAATCTACAGCGATTTAGATAAAGAGACTTGGCGAGACATTACGGATTACAGCAAGCAGAACCTCCTCGTTTTTTCTCCTCCTCCTCTCCCTCTTCAACTGGGGCGCAGAAGAAAAGCGGGGAAAACCTGTAATTACACACACTCTTCTGAATCTCCCTTAATGTTCATTATTTGAAACCGGCGGCAATTACAAGTTCAAAGGGGCTTAGAGGGCCAGCAACCCGCATAATCGCCAGCAAATGAAGTATAGCCTGTTCACGGCAGCGGAGCACGCTGCTGGGGGGGTGAATCATGCATTTCCATACAGGCACAAATCTCTGCCACCTCGGGGCTCCGGCATGCACTATCCCTGCCTCGCAATCCTCTTAGCCACGGCTTTTTGTCTGCCTTCACCCACCAGCAACCCTCCGACATAGAAAATGTATCAAACTTCACCCTGGCTTATGTCGTACAATCACTGCTGTTTGTCCTCATGTTTGTGGCTGCCAGGCCGCCCACCCTCTCCTCCAGATTACACTGCTCCGTTTCTCTCTCTCTCTCTCTCCTCCTCCTCTCCCTTCCTTCCACCTGACGACACATCCACGTGATGCAAGCTCAGGAGTCCCGGCAGGTGTATTTCGGTTACCTTTGGAGGTAGTCACAGCGGCTAATTCTGTCCACAGGTGGCTCTTTGCGCATCGAGAGGCCGGCGGTTAGCTCTGGTTTCAGAGCCGCCCAACTGGCGGTCATTGTATACATCCTCCTCAACATCTACACCTCCGCACAAGAGGCTCTCGTTCTCTCCCTGTGCCGTGTTTATCTTCTTCCTCTGTCCTGGTTCAGTGCTGCAGGTCACCTTTCTTTTTCTGGGCTTTCGTGTGCCTCCCCCGGTCAGCTGTGTGCTGATGTTTGCATTAGGGATCTTTGATAAAATCTCCATAGGGACCTGCTCTAGTGCTCGCACCATTTCCTGCCTTCTGCTCCCATTGTTTGTCTCGCTTGCATGGGGAACGTACAACTCCCACCTGAATTCAATAAAACGTTGATGCTCCTTGGCATGGCGAACATCAGACAGTTCATTTTTCATCCGGCAAAATCTCCTCGAAAGGAAGCGAAGGCTGGCTGTTTCATTAAGTGGCCCATCCAGGCAGACACATGCACCACAGCAGAGCCCATGTTTGCCTAAGCAAGTGTGCATATTAGAAGGGAATCCACGGAGAGATTAATGGGCTACTGCTTCTGTACCATTGATTATCTCCACGCCATTTTCCCCTCTTCTTGAACACATATTAAAAAGTAATGAAGCCTACGGAGGAAAGGAAGGCAAGACTTCACGCATCATTTTACGTTATCTGAACTCTAGCAGCAAGGAATCTCTTTAAGGCACGGTTTGAGCAGAATTAAGTAAACAAATGTGGAATATGCCTTTGAAACAAGCTGCAGCGACTGTTTAAGCAGAGACAAGCTCCCGACACATGGAGAGATCTCTGCAGATGTTAGCAATTTTGTTGTGCAGCTTTCCTAACCTTACGACGAGACCTCAATTGCTGGGATTTAGTAACCAGTGACAGCAATGAAAACGTGGAAGATGATCAGAAGCCCCCGGGATTAGAGCGATCTACAAAGCTAGTTCAGTAGTCTGTTATAGGTCTCTGGACAAATGGCAGCTCATGCTTTCGCCTACTTTTCTTTGGGAAATATGCACCAGCACTGTGCATCTCCGCCATTCTGTTCTCCTCTGTCATGGCCCTGCTGAAAGGGAGGGTGGGGGGCTCTTTCAGGAAAATCACTTCCTGAGACATTACGTGAATCAGCAGACAGCCTTATGGCCCAGACCTTCCCAAGAGTCTATACTCTGGAGTTAAAGGTGAGGAACCACATTGAAAACCTGATGGGAAACAGTTTTTCCTGCCCTGCAGAGCTTTATTTTGAATGCTCTTGGCTTCATTTGGTTTTAGTATGTGGTAATGACTTCTGTGCTAGATCTTCCTCTACAGAGCCCAACCCTCAATGGCATAGCCATTACTGAAGCACTTTTACCATTATAGAGGCACGCCGCTCGATTCCCGTCAGTCGGAGTTGACTACTGCGCGCGGCTCTGCATTGGATCATGAATTATTGTAAGCAGCAGTAAGACAGGGAGTAAGAGTTAGAAAATCCACAAACACAATGGAAAGAACACAACAACAGCTGTCTTACACCTCAAGCAGGCTTCTCTGCAAAGCGATTGGAGAGGAGCGGAGCTTGGGTTACATTCCTGAGATGGGGATGGCTGGTGTTGGTTTCAGAGGTGGTGGTGGTGGGGGTGGAGACAGCTCAACAAGTTGTTGAAAAGAACACAGACGCTTGTCATCAGCCTCCAGAGCAGGGAGCCATCTGAGTGCATTTTAGTTGCAGAGGTTAATGACCTCCCTTTGCTCTTCCGTCCTGCTGGAGTCCAGTGCACCAGCAGCACTCTGCTGCGTTTGAGCTCACAGTTCTTGCTTGTGGCCTGGATCAGTCCAGAAAGCTGTAAGTGGATCCTGACAATCCCTTTTTATCTCTCCCTCTAGGGCAGCGCGTAAACTCTCAGAGTAACGACGGTGTTTGGATTACCGTAGCTCACTTTGATGCCATGCAAAGTGCAGAAAGAAGAAAGACAGAGCTAGAACTGACGTGCACTTTTTTTATTTGTCGGTTTAGTGGACCTACGGTACGTCTACTACAGGGACAGTCAAGCCAGAGTCAAGTTGCGTGCTCAAAGGCACAGCGATAGGGAAACTCAATCCTGTCATGAATCACTCCTTTTGGGGTTTGAACAGCCCTGCAGTTATTGCACAACTACCATTAGAGTTGTTAATCTGCTCTGATATTCAAGGTTGCAGTTCTCACCGACCTTTTGGCTTTCGAACGTTAGTTTCATTAGGTAGGAAACTGTTAGCTAAAAAAAGAAGAAAGCAGGCTGCATTTCTTATTTGTGCTGCCTGTTGACCCCCATCCACTAATAAACGGTAAGCTGAGCAAGCTGTTGGTCATCCTCTCATGGGATTGTTGGGTAGCTGCCAGTTTCCTGCTTGCTTTGTCAGTGGATAAAGTCGGTAACAAACGAGAAGCCTACAGTCAAGCCGGTCAGTCAGGTCAGAGGTCAGCCGGCCTCAGGGCAGGATTGAGCAGAGGAGCACTATGGGGAGAGCACAGGCGGCTGGAATGCACCTAAAAGAGGCCCTTTGCTCTGTTCCTTAGCTCTCCTGCTCTTAGAGCCATTAAAACTCTTCATACATCCCTTAGACTAAAACATCAAGAGTGGAGAGTCCCCAGGGCTCACAGCAATCCACTGCCTGAGTGTGCAGCGCTGACGGGAGGTCTTGATTTTCTTTCAAAGGTAACAAAGCCCTGCGTAAAGAAGAGTGTTTCTGAAAGGTCATAAACGACGAAAGCAGTAAGCACAACAGGTACAATTTGAAGTTTGAAGGTTTTTGCCATCACGGCCATGAGAAATCTTGGCTTTATACTGTCCTGCTGCGGTTGGCTTGATCATTTTAGCAAGGCTGAGCTTACTGAAAGCCTCGGTGCCGATGCTTTGTTTAGTCCTCGTGGAGAATCAGCTAAATGGGCGCCATGCTTGACTTCTACATTTTTAGCATCATTAACCTACAGGAAATTGCCCCTGCAGCTGTTTGCCGGCTGCTTGGTTGCTCCACATTCCAAGCTAATGGCTAAACATCAAGGTTTCCTCTACTGTGAGTTTTGACTCTGAAGCAGATTTGACAACTCGAGTTTTCTAGTGTAACAAATGAAACATGACATTTTGGGTTCAGAGCAGGGCAAAAGATGCTAAAACGACCAAGCCACAGAGACAGTATGTGTAAATAACCCTTCTCCTCATTATGAAGAAATAGGCGAAGTACTTTTAGAGGCTTGCTGAGCTAAATTATGTATATGTGCTAAGTATACAGTATCTTACATTAGCCTCTGCTGTTGCCTTGTCCTTCAGCACAAAAGGAGTCTTACAGTACTGCGTGCTGCCAAGACCGGTTCGCATAAAAGGGTTTGGCTGGAATATTGAGGGGTTGCTTAACTACTTTGTTGCCTGCAAGGAGAACGACCCCGTTGTTCTTTGGCTGCCCAGTGGCCTTTTGGACAACATTTCTGTTCTCCAGCCCAGTCCATGTACCCCACGAGCAATAAATATCCTTTTCTCTCTCATGCAGGCAAAATATATTAAAGAATAGCATAAGTAAGTCTTGCCCTGTGGGAAGGTGGGGGCTGGACAGCAGTAAGCCATAGGTAGTAGCCCAGTGGCCTAATGAACGTGACCCATGAGGTCTCGGCTCCGTTGCTCACGGGTGCCATCTAGACTAATCAAGTCATTACAGACTGGTGAAGGCAGCGGCACGAGAGAATTCTTGTTAGGCCAGATATTGTTGTGTTCGTTTTTTTCAGTTCTGTTCTGAGGCCAGCAGGTTGTTTGCTTCATTTCACGGGCTTTTATTTTACAGTGTGAACAGAGGTCATGTTTATCTACTTGATTTGCCAATTTGCCTCTGAGCATGAGCGTTCACGTGACTTCATGACAGCCAGTAGTGTCAACTGACAAGACTCTTTCCCTTCCGCTTCTTCCGCTCTGAAATGAAAGGCATCGCAGGATTATTCCTGCACGCACACGCAGTAAAAAATAGCCGGTCGGTGATGGAACCTGCTGTTAAAACTTTAAAAGTTAAAGTCCTGCCACAAAAGGGTTTGCCTGATCAGGTGGAAAGAGACATTCTAGGGCTGTTGTGGTGAGACTTTAATTTGGTCAAATGTACACCCTAAAGCCAGAGGGTTAAGAGGATGAGAAGAGATTCAGTCTATCTTCTGTTCCCCTTTCCCTACGCAAGGACATGGAGATCAGGTTCCTCCCCTTGAAAGAGCCGGCTGGTCTGTAAGAGAAGCCATGAACCTGATCTGATGATTAACTAGCCTCATCACTATGGCTGTGGGCCACATCCAGACACACACACATAGTCAAGGTTTTTTTTGTGTCCAAGTCACAAGGTCTACACAAACCCCCGCTGCTTTACACCCTTCACGCTCGATCTTATTCGAGGGGTTTGCAGGGATTACTGTTAATGCTGCACCTAGTCAGGGTTAGTGATTTGAACGACCCCAAAAAACCCCAAAGCAGTGAACTTCAGCAGCGTTTGTGCCATCTTAAAGGGATAGTTCAAATACTGTCGTTAATTACTCACCTTCATGTCCTTCCAACCCTGTGATGTTTTTGATGATGATTATGTTGTTTACAGTGTTAAGGTACTCTCCAAAATTAATTGAAAAAGAAATGTCGAATGAAAGGTCTTTATTCTTGTTTTCTTTGCGCACAAAAAGTATTATCATAGCTTCGCAAAAAAGTTAAGCCACTCGTTTTTTACCGATGTCCATACTACGTGTTCTGAAGATGAACGGATGTCTTACGGGTTTGAAACAACATGAGAGGGAGAGTAATTTATGACAGGATTTTCATAAGCCTTTAAGAGGCACAGGAGCTACATTCAATGCTGCTAGCTTCATTTAGCCATTGTTTTATTGTCTAATGTTTTTTCGCTAGCATTATAGCCGAGAGAGCACATGTCAGTTTCTGGAGCAGTTACAGCTAACAGCAGCTGCTAAAGAGCAAAACTTTCTGTAATTGTTTGTATCTCTCGGTGTGCGTGTTGGGCTGTGTGTGTATCTCACACTGCAGTGGGTGTGTGTTTGTTCCCCTGTGCGGTACTCTCTGACGGCCTTGAGAATGGGAGTGATTGATTTTTAGCGCTAATGCTTGTTTACCCTCAGCAACTGCGTTCCAGGCCAACCTCACGGGGTGCCCACCTCCTCCTCACACCCTTCCCAGCATCCCCCTCCGCCTGGCCTTGCCAATCCATGTTTTTGCGGGGCAACAGTTTGCTTGGCAGGCAAATTGATAGCTAGAGTCGCTCTAGAACCTTGCACCATCTTCAGTGAACATAAATTATTGGTGTAGAGCAAACAGGGGGGCTGGCGGCAGTCCAGCGGCTCCGAGCCCAGCCCAGCCAGCAATTGTTGTGGGGGCACAGAGAGAGGAAGAATTAGAGAGAGAGAGAGAGAGAGAGAGAGGGAGTCTCTAGCTGCTCTCCTCAATAGCTTTTCATGGCGCACTGGGCTCCAGGTGCCCCTTTGAAGCCACATAAATTGAAACTGTTTTACCTCTGAAAAAACCCACGACTGAATCCGATCCTAGATCATACATTCATACGTGTGCACGCAGACAAACACAGTGAGCGCTGGCATGCACTCATCGCTCGAGCATCGGGGGGTGTATTTGTGATGGTGCATTTCATAAAACTGAGGACGTGTTCTCTTTTGTGCATGCATGTGTGTGTGTGAGGCGAGTTGCATTCTTGCCGGCTTCCTCCTTGTTGTCTGGATGCAGCAAAGTGCTGAAGAAAATCAAACGCACACAAAACGCTACCTAAGCACACACATTTTTTACTTTACACACACAAGCTAGAGTACACAGAAGCAAGCTCCTTTTGTCCATCTTTTAAACAAAACTTCTGTTCTGCTGAGCAGAAATCAAACACAGCACTGCATTTCATCATCAAACTTACCTTTCTAAAGAGTGCTTTCTTATTACAAATACAACAAACACACCGTATTATTCATGAATTTGCCTTGTGAAAAGGAATAGATATACATTATATTCAAATCAGTCTTATCAAAATAAACCTGCAGTCTTTATTTGGTTGGAATATCATTTTTGCAGAAACACACACATATGTAAATGCATTATTAACAGCCTCTCTAAATTTAAAATGTGCCAATCTTTCTGCAGATTTCTCTGTAGCAGATATTAAAATGTCATTCTGGGCTTTGATTGATTTTATTGGGAGTCTGTGTTATCTTGCTGCGCTCAGTTTGATTAAACATACAGAGACGATCACAGTCAATTTGAGCTGCGCGTCACGGGGAAACTCAAATGCTTCAGCGATGATGGAGTAGTTGGAGAATAATTGAAACTGTTGGTGAGAGACAATGAAGTATTAAGGACGTGCCCTTAATTTCCAAGTACAGCTGTTTGTGCATTGTCATTTTAGCATCTAGATGAATGCGTTACGTTAAGGTTAGTGTTTTTACACTAATTCAAAGTCAAAGGATACAGATCCGCTGCACGATGCACTGATGCACACTTCATAGATGCACTGCATCATTCAGCCTGCTGTTTTCAACACACTGCTCCTGTGCACTAATTCTTATCTCGGCTACAGCGTGTGAATGGGGCTGCAGTTCAGTCGGGGGATGTGCTGGGTTTCATTAGGCTGCAGGGCTCTTTAATTCATTGCAGTCTGGCCTCGTACTGATGAAGTCATTCATCAAGCGCACGGTCAGCCGCTCCGCTGGGGAGTGTGTGTGTGTGTGGATGGGGGTTGATGTGTGTTCGGGGGCACTGGGGGTTCAGGCTCGACGTTACACTGAGCTGCGGTGAAGAGCACATCACACCCTGTAATTTAGCCAATAGAGTGCAAACACACATGCACACACATGCACTCTGGGAAATAAAATCGGCCCACATGCACTTGCTGCGGACTGCATGATGCACTGACACATCCCAGAGGACTCCTTCCTGCGACCGCGTGTGTGCGCTCAGAATGGCGCGAGCAGCAAAAAGCCGGTGCCATTAACAGGCTGCAGCGTAATTAACAGTTGATTCGATCGCAGGCTAGCGCTGGCATCTGCAATAAAATAAGCTGCTCATTTTTCTGTCTAATAATTTATAGACTGCACCTCTTCACATTCTGTGGTCAGTCCGTTTCTCAGGATATTGCTCCGGCTCTTAGTAATTCACTCTATTGATTGAGTTTAAAGCGACAGGAACACTTTCAATCTTTCTCTGATCTCTCATGCTAAGCTTACTCTTCGTCATGCTGTTAGCGTGTCATGCACACCGCTGGACGAAATTAATAATTCATATTAAGGTAGTGCTCTGTTCAGGTTTCACTTGTTTTGTCATTTGATGCTTTATTTTACAGCGCTAGACTCGACCTGCGATGTCACTGGGATGCATCTGTATTTACAGGACACAACAATCTCTACTGTGTATTAAAAAAATACAGAGAGAGAGACAGAGGTGCGATTCAATCAGTCAGGTACGATAATCTGCATAGGTTACGCATAATAGAAATAATTTCTCAGTGGATGACCTGCATAATCCATATGCACATGTCCGTTCATGTTAACGTATTGCTAAATCCTGATGCATGCATGGGAAATCACGGACGCATCGTTTATCTGTATTTACAGGGATTTGTGGAGCAGAGCTCAATGAAACCGGATCTGTTGTATATTGTGTGTCTGCGGTCAGGATATCTTAAGCTGGGTTTGAAGGGTTTTATGCACTTTCTGTTTTTTCTCCTGGCGGGGGAGAAAAGATATAATGTCATCTCACTCCTTGAAACGTGTCTCTGGTTAGCTGGAATCATTGGTTTTGTGGTGGCTGGAGGAAGTTTGCAGCGCTGTAGTATTTATCACTGATATGGGATTGTTTTAATGATGCAGAAGAGCACTGACACATCTGATACAGCATACGACATCAAATTAACACTTACATTCAAAATGAGCAAATGTTTTTGGTTTACTAGCGATTGGTGGATTTTGATGATGATGATGATGTGTGTGTGTGTGTGTGTCATGAGTCAGCTTGGCTGATGCCCTGTGCTGGGATGCATTCACACTGTAAGATTGAATTCAGCTTCTGTGTGTGTGTGTTCAATGCAGAGAGAATCTTGTGCTGTCTGTGAGAGGATCACACACACACACACTCACAGAAAACAGACCATGTCTTGCCAAGCATATGTCAGCACTTTGCAATCAAAAAATGTATTTCTATGTGCCCATTATCATATTTCTTTGTTAATGATTTTAGCATATTAAAAGCTCCAGTGTGCACAAGTAGAAATCTGATTCATGCGTCTCTTTTTCCTTCATTATTTGTTCAGTCTTACAATTGTTTCCTGATTAATTGGACACATTCCTGAAATGTTCCCTCCTCCCGCTCTTTAATTAAACCTCGGCCGTTTGTTTCTCGACGTGAGCGCTCAGGGTCAAAATTCAGCTGCATGTCAGTCGAGCTTATTTTATGCTTTTGTTCCCAGTGACTTATATGCAATTTGTAAGATTGACCTATTAGTAGAGAAAATGTGTCACCTACACCTTCTGCACACAGCCTGGTTTATTCTCGCGTGTGTGTGGGTTTATGAGGACACACATTTGTATAATGACATAGGTATTACAATATGAAGCTGATTTATGAAGACATTTTCAGTGTCCCCGTAATTCAAAAGACTTAAAAAACATACTAAACTGTGTTTTTTTGAGAATGTAAAAGTGTGTAGTGTTTCCTGTAAGGGGTAGGTTTAGGTGTAGGGTCAGTGTAGGACAA
>JAUMHR010000072.1:20686543-20696927 GCA_032361145.1 Enteromius fasciolatus | reverse complement strand
CTGTACAGTAGAAACACCATTACACCTATGAAGAGAGAGACCCCAGAAATCACAAAAACCAACATGTGTGTGTGTGTTTGTGTACGTGTGTGTGTGTGTGAGTGTTTGTGTGTGTGGGCGCACATGTGTGGCGAGGGCTGAATCAAAGCGGAGCGTGAGGTTTGTTTGGTTCTTAATCTGCCTCTTAAAGACATCTGTCAGTGCGGATCACTATTGTTTGTCATGCTCGAGACACGCTCGGCACAAATTCAATCCTGCCATTTCTATCATGTCACATTTGGCAGATCAACAGTGACACAAATTGTATCATTGCATCCCGCGCGGGGATTGTGTTTGCAGGTGCGACTCCTGGCAATAAGAGACCTTTGCAGAAACGTCTTGCTTTAGCGCTTGGCCTGCGTTCATCAGCGTCACAAGGGACGAGCTCAAGTCATTTCTCTAACCGTCGAGGAAAGGAGGATGTTTTCCATCTTTCCGCTCCGAGCGATGCGTTTAATCTGACTGGAGAATTCACCGCGGTGTCATACGGATCTGCGTGTGTAGCGGCTGTTTTTACTCATGCTTCTGTTAAATCGGTCCTAACCTGGTTCACTCCTCACCGCTGATCTCTGGTCATGTTGATGTTCATACAAGCAGCAGCACTTGACCGCTGTAACTACACACAGACTCAGCTTCAGTCCTTCACTCACACACACAGAAAGGTTGGATTCACAAACACTGCATATCCTCATCGCTAGTGCCATGACTTCTACGCTGGGCAGTGGAACCAGTTTGTTTCTGTAATTAAAAGATCTAAAGAGAATAAATAAGTGGTTGCACTTGTATTCTGATTGTTCCTTTTAGACAATCTATATGTCAAAATATTCTCAGTATCAGTACATTATTAGGTAGGGTTAGTTAGTGACATGTACGTTGCATATGGTCAGTAGAATTATTGTATACCGCTAAAACCGAGGTGTTGTGATGGAATTGTCCTGTAAAGCCCCGCCTTCTTTGATTTGATTGGCTATCCCAGTTTCTGTGAGGCAGACAAGTCTAAAATATCCACCTTATTCCTAAAAGCAAATGTATTTGTGAGACTTCCGGTTCATTAGCTGCTATAGAGAAATAGCCAGAAGAATGACAACCTACAGAATGCACTACAAACCAGTGTGTTCAGAATTAAAATAATACAATTAAGGTAAGACACACCAAATATCCTCAATATATCAACTATACCTGGAAGCAAATAAGACCAGAACAAAGACTTTATTTACAAATGGCCATGCCCATTTTTACACCAGGAATAAGTGCATAGTGTTTCAGCTTTTCGAATGACACCGAACAGAGTGCATCGTGAACGTACTCGTATGTTTATTTACTCTGTGAATATGCAGTGTTTGTTGATTCCGTGTTGTTTCCCGTGTTCCTGACGCAGCGTGTTCTCTTGTGTTCTCTTGCAGCACCCGTATCCTTCAGAAGAACAGAAGAAGCAGCTCGCTCAAGACACGGGCCTCACCATCTTACAAGTAAACAACTGGTGAGTCCAGTCACTTCTCTTTTCTTTCACCAGCAGTGTTGACCACGTATTGCGGCCGTTCGACTCACATTCGTCCCTCTTTGATGCATGAAGGGGACGAGGACAGCGGTGCACCTCCTCCCGATCGCTCGGTGCCGGATTAGAGCCGCGGCGCTCTGACCGGCAGCGTCTTTGTAGATGGCTTAGCTCATAACTGGAGGTGGTGGATTAAATAAAATGATCACAGAGCCAAAGAAATGATACAGGAATTATTTATCAAAATACTCGGCCGGGCTCTTTTTTATCACAGGCTTAATTTCGCTCGCTACATTCTGCGACCGATGTTCAGATTAATTGAGCTGACAGCTTCTTTTCAAGACACCGGGAAGGTATTTGCACGGATTTTCTGGCCTTACACAAACTTAATTATACGGAGCGCTATTTTATCAGTATAATTCCGTGTAGTGGAGCTTCTATTTACAAATGAGAAGTCCCTGGCTTTTATTCACAGCTTCCCTTAATGTATTTATCAAAGTGGACTCATTTACGCGGCGCTCTATCTGTCGGGTACAGACGGCGGCTCTCGGCTTTATCGGCCCGGGGCCCCGCACGCCTCCCCAGGGTCAATTGATTTTTTTGCTTTTGTGATTCATTTTTCCCCTACACCTCATTCTGGTGCCGGCTCACAATGAGCAACACGCCTGGAGAATGAGCGTGATTTGTCTGCTGGATTTGGCCAGGTACTTAAATTGGCCACAGGAATGCCGATCTGCCTTTCACGCGCCTGGCGGCTGGATGGCGTTTCAATTACGCCGGTAACTGAGCTTCGGTCCCGTCACACACCTACAGCAGCAGAACGCTGAGCTGCTTTGCCGGTTTCATGCTGATTAATGCTGAAATAACCGGAAAAAACCCAAAGGACCCCGAGCGAGAGAGACGAGACTGCTGCTTTAGACATTCTCCATCCATCTACAGTATCTATCTATCTATCTGGGTCGTTTCACGAAATCGGTACCTTTCGTATTTCAAACCGATTTCATTAAACAACAAATAAATGTGCAATTTATATGCTCTCATCAGTATTGCATCAAAAAAGTCAATAAATTGTTATTTTAAATAATTTAAATAAAAAAGAGAGAAATATAAATAATGTTATTGGTGTCTCCTGCTTTGATGTCAACCGTGTTACCCTCGTACCCTTGTAGAATAATGTACATTCAAGTCACATGACTTCTAGGAAGTTACATTGTCTCTCAAACAAGATGCCTGCACTTAAGGGCCATCGTGCAGTGTCAGCCCTGTTATCATTTTAAAATGTACATTTAAACAAAATGTCATTTCTTACCGTTAATATAACCAATATCTACAAGTAAAATAATAAATAAAATGTACAAGGGCTTTTGTGATGTTAGCAAATTAGCAAATTAGTTTGAAATCGTCATCCCTGTTACTGTCTAAAAAGTAAAGGTTTTGACATGTGTGTAACAGGGATGACACAGATTAGTTTTCACCCTGTTTTTAAAGATTAAACCGGTTGACCAAAATACCAAAACATGAGGTAGAAAATAGTCTGAGATGTCTATCTATCTATCTATCTATCTATCTCTCTCTCTCTCTCTCTCTCTCTCTGAGGTCAGGCAGTGGTAGCGTTCGCTCAGCTTTCAGATCCTCCTGATGTTGCTGCTGATGGGCCGGAATGGTCCTGGATTCCTCCTGTGACGGTCATTGTATGGGTCCTGCTTTGATATAGAGCACAGGACAGAGAGACAGGCAGGACGAAGGTTTGCATGGACGTCCTGAATCAGGTCTTTGTTCGGAGGCACAATCAGACCTGGAGGAGGCACAAGGGCGCTCTGTGTAACGTGTCAATAGACAGCGCGTCTCCTGCTCTGACCAGCCCGTCTACTGTCCATCTCTCTCTGCGCCGCCGAGCTGATCTCTGCTTGTGTGTGTGTGAGACGCTCGCTGCTGCTGGGGGTTTACCGTGTAGCAGTGAGACTGCACAGCAATCCTGTTTGACCTCAGAGAGAGAGATGCTTTACACACCACACCATAACTGCAGCTGTGTGTGTGTGTGTGTGAGGCCTGATCACATGCTGACAGAAACACTCCTCTTCTAAACACACTCACACACAGCATTACGAAAGAGAGGCGAGCTTGTATCATTACCGGTTGCTCTTGTAGTCATTTCTGGGTGTTTCTTTAACTTCAAGAAAGTTTATGTCCCAACTGTTTTGAAATCGTTTAACCAAGCCTATGCAGATACTATATAAAGATATTATTTATTACACATGAAATTGTGATCCAAACAAATAGTGAAATATTCACAAACGATTTCCAAATGTCTACTCATCATATTCACTGCATTTTTCTAAAGTCAGTGCACCTCTTTACTGAATATTTTCCGTCTTTTACAAACAAGCTAGTGAAAACACAACGTTAGACAAATGTCATTTTCACAACAGAATAAATGATGATTTGAAAAGTGACGGAAGAACAAGAACGTTTACTGTGTTAATGTCCACGTGAGTGGTTTTTATGTGTCTGTCTGTGTTATCACTCACAGAGACTCATTTGACTAATGAGCTGATGAATGGAGTGGAATAGGTGACTTATGAATGACCTTTGACATCTGCCTGATGCCCACAGAAACACACACACTGTGTATTTGTCTCTTTATTGGTCATCTTTCGTTGTTTCATCAGCTGTGTCTCGACTTCTGTGTGTGGCTCTGTATATGAACACTCATCATGAGAGATTCGTCCTAGTCTGCTTGCACTGAGACGAAGGGCTTTCATAACGCTCTCTCCCTCCCCGCACTCAAACAGATCAGCTTTATGTTTTTTATGACCCTTTCACTTGGCACGACCAGCTGTTATGAAATTCTAAATAATGGTTTAATATTTTCCAAATGTAATGTAAAAAGTATAAACTGGCCTGTGAAGATGTTTGATTTTCCTCCTCAGAGCATGGGAAAGTTTAAACACACGGCGTCTCCTTCAGATCTGCGCTCACACACACACACACACACACACACACACCGTCTGTCTGTCTCTGTGTTACACACTGGCACAATCTCCACTGAAGTTACTGGTTATCCATTTAACTTTGACCTAGATGAGATCGTCCAGTCTTTTTCTGGAGTCTCGCGGGTTGCTCTTTCTAAATATACCGCTGAAGAGAGGACGAGTGGAGACGAGCTGCTGGCAGAGAACATCGTCAGCATCGCTTGCATTTAGGGACCGCTAATTGGCAGTTAATTAGCAGAATTGACTCAGTTGTTGGTTCCCATGTGCCACCCTCTCCCCCCGCTCCAGCTTCAGTTGATCTGATATCCCCCATCCGCTTTTGGCTCACTAGTCTGCCTCAGAAAGATGGTGGTCAGGGATCCAGAAAACCGTAGCTGTGAATGTGCTGGAAGTGATTCTCTTCCTCAGTGTCTTGTTTATCTAAACGTTCCTAAATCAAGACGAAGCAACATGTCTCATGTGTTCATGCATTAGTTACCAGTGAACAGCATTCATTAACCTAATGTTAGCGTACAATCGTTCATCATTTCTTCATGGAAGTTCACAGTCCATTAACTAATGTTAACAGATACAACTTTTCATAAAGAAAAATAATAATAATTTAATGTAAGATTACAGTTTTTTTCAACTGCTTACATTTCCAAAACTTCCGAGATTTCCACAAAATACAAAACACCATGAAATGTTATGAGATTAGTGTCTGTTTTTTCAGATCTGGTGTGTTTCTGCTGTTTGAGATAAAAAAAAAAAACTGGAAGATTAATACATATTATGGATATGTTGTTCATTATTGGTCCACGTTAACTAAAGCTGTTAACTAATAATAACATTATATATATATATGTGTGTGTTATGCATTATTAATTTAAAAAGACTCAAGCAGAATGAGTGTTGTAAGTAATTTTGCTTCTCCAGTAAATCTAGATCTTTATCAGAGTAAATATAGATAATAGATCTTCATCATTCAAGCGGAGATGTGCAGAAGACAGTGGTTTTGTGCGGTGTTGTAAGCATAAGTGCATTGAATGCAAATGAAAGAGAGCCGGGCCACAGGAGTGAAGCACTTTCATGTTCTGGGATGGCACGCTTTGTTTTGAGGGGGAAACAAATAGAGAAAGATAGAAGAAAGAGAGGCATCTGAGAGCAGAAGGTGAATAAGTGGGTTAATTTATACGGTCTGCAGGTACGGTGCGCCGAGAGAGAGCGTCTGCAGGATGCTGCTGCGCCTCGGGCCATCTGTGAGCCGAATAGCAATTTTATTACATTGTCATTAAAGCAATTTCACAGCAGTATTGTTTGTTAATGAGAAGCTGCAAACGAGGAGAGATGTCACCGCGCTGAGCTCCGTGCTCTTTTTATATCGCTGAAAAATAAATGCGCACTCACCCTTCATGTCCTCTCTGGACTCGGGCTTGTAAAAGAGAGACCCACTTCAAGCTGAAATATAAAGTCTGTGTTTATGAGCTGCCGCGGTGCTTTAGTGTTGACTCCGGCCGTCTTGTTTTGGTTGTGGTGGGCTCGGACGGGTCGGTCCTGTGGAGGATGTATGGCCGAGAGCTTCCTGTGCTTCGCTCTCAGACGGATCAGTTGGCCGTTTCCAGTTATTTATAGAGAGCAGGATCTGCTGCTGCTCACGCCGAGGATGAGGGAAATACGGCCCACATTAGTGAAATAAAGCCTGAGAAGGAGAATGTCTTTCTGCTGACGCTGCAGATCAACATAGCGTGAGCTCAGAGGAAGTTAAGAGGAAAGAGAAGGAGAGGCAGGCCCTGGAGAGACGAACCACTTTATCGTGACTTCAGACTGAACAGGTTCTGTGCATCGCTTCACTCGTCTCAAAGCAGGCCTCAGAATAACCTTTGTTATTATTAATGTCGTGCAAACGCACAGCTGTGATTAAGAGCTTTTTTCTTGAATTATAGTAATGAATAAATGCAGATACAAATAAGGGTGCTGATAGGTAACAGTGTTTGTCGTTTGTTGTAAATGTCCCATAAGAGTATGCGTTGTTCATGTTGTGTAAGGTGCTCTTAGTTTAGGAAATGATTGCGTACAGTTTTGCAACCACATTTTACAGAAAGTACAAAATATCTTCATGGAACATGATCTCTAATCATTTTTGGCCTAAAAGAAAAGTGGATATTGTATAGTTTTGTTGGCTATTACTACGTACAGATATATCTACTTATGCTCCAGGCTCACAACTAGTAGATCGATAGGTGCTGGTGTTGTTTTTTGTGCTTCATAAAGTAACGAGACATTAGGCCTGATCTCTCAAACACAATCCTCTTACCTGAGATCCCTTCTCCTAAAAATCAATGTATGGCCTGCTCTATGAGCTCCACGCCAGCAGCGCTGTCATAAATGAGTACTTCAGGTTTGATGACACACAAACACTGGACTTCACAGAGACACAGATGTCTCTCGGTTTGAGGAGGGCTGATTGTGAGATTGAATGGGGTGTGCAGGGTAATGACAGAGTCCTCGCGGGCGGCAGCAAGCGAAAGGAGGTTAATTGAGAGGTTTCAGTGATGACGGGCAGATCTCGGGCACAGGTGCCCTGCAGCGACTCACACTCCACATTAACCAGCGCTGCCCTCCAACGCTCGGGTCAGACCTCTGTTTGAGTCGCAGTGATGTCCCTGTTACATTAAACTATTATTTGGAAACACTGAAATAATCTATGCTTGTTTTGAGATAAAGCTGAAAGCAATTTTCAAGCTATTTTCACACAGAACTTGCTAGAAAATTTCACAAATAATTGCTAAAAATAAAAGGTGCTTAAAAGCGATGCCGTAAAAGAATCTTATCTATCTGAAAAACCACAAACAAGCTCTTCAGATGTTATGGACCTATTCAGACAAAAAGGTTCTCGTATGGCGTCACGAAGCAGCTTTATTGTTTAGAGATATTTAAAGGATAAAAACTGAAATAGTATTAAAAAAAAATCATATTTACTCTGCATATTAGATGGGACACATCCCTCAAACAGATAATTTTTTAACACCAAGGCGGTGTGTTTGATTCTTAACTGATCAAACTCACATCTTGAACATCATTTACCAAACGCCTAAATGAAATTCTACTTAAAACAAAACTGATCGAATAAATAAAAACACAGACATCGCCTTTTCCTGAGACACAAAACAAGGTGTCAACATCTCCATGAGAGAAAGCCTTGCGTCAGGTCAGAACCATGATGAGCCTCCGTGAAAATCAAACACTACTTTAAAACAGTGCGGAGCAAAGGTGCTGAGAGAGAGAGAGAGAGAGAGAGAGAGAGAGGCTCCTCACACAGGTGTGTTGACGCCCCGGGCGTCTCTGGCTCTGATTTGAGCCCTGACTATCATGTCTTTAAGGACGCAGCGTCAGATGTCTGTGAGCTTTACTGGGGCCAAGACAAACCTGCCGCAGTTGTCAGAGCTTGCTGATGCAGCCGGTGAAAGCGTGCTCGATCGGCTGCTGTTGTGCCGCAGGACAGAGACACAGCAGCACTGCCAGAACAAAGTCTCTCTGTACAAACCAGCAGCTGCTACTCGCCGGATCAAAGCGGCAACAAGCGGCTCTTCCTGGCCCAGGTGTTTGACGGACAGCTGACAGCCAGGGTCGACTCGGACCCTCCGGACCCTCCGCCGTCTCCGAGCCAGCGCAGCTTTTATATGGGTGCAGCGGGGACGATTAACACAACATTTCTCAGGAGCCATGTTTGAAAAGGGCACAAATAATACAGTCAGTGACGATAGATATGTTGTTGTTCGGGAACTGTGTGCCAGAACACCATCTTGCATTTGTGCACCAATAGGAGAAAACGTACGATTTCTAAGAACAAATCTGGTGCATTGCCTCTCTCCGCTCAGGACGGGTCTGAATCCCACCTGTTGTGTCAGAATCACCCGTCTGAGAAGAACTCAGCACAACCCAGAGAGGATGAGTCTGTGCCGCAGTGCTATTGATTTATTTTAATTAGCAGCTCGTTAAATCGTGGCAGTTCACAAAACAAACATATACGTCTGAGTCTGGTTTTCCACCGGGGTTTTAATGAGTACTGCACCCCAGAACCCAAAACACAGAAACCTTCTCGAGAGCAGAGAGCGAGACAACACATGGTATAGGCGTAATGGTTTTTATACTGTATTTTCTATGGCACTACACCTAAACCTACCCCTCACAGGAAACTTTCTGCATTTTTTTGATTTTTGAAAAACTTCTCTATGATTTATACGATTGTTTCCTCATGGGGACCTAAAAATATCCTCACAAGGTCAAAGATGACTGTTATTACTATCCTTGTATCCTATGGGGACATTTGGTCCCCATAATGTGATAAAAGCCAGGTACACACACACAGACGTCCATCTGCAGTAAATCAGACGGCGGTGAGGTAATGCTGGTCTCCCCATTCCTGTTTTAACTTAAAGGAGAGAGAGAGAGAGAGAGAGAGAGAGTCGGTCTCTGTGAGAAATGGACAGACGCTCTGGTGTGTGTTTGGCCTGTGGACACACGTCTGACTCTGTTAGTGGGTGTAAATTGAGGAATTGTTTGCTTTGATTAAAGCTGTGCCGGCCGGCGTTAATCTGCGCACACTTCCTAGGTCAAAGTTGACGGTGACTCTGTCCGCTTCCTCCCTCGAGCCACCGCAGTTTATTTCATTATCTGTTTATTTGTTTTCGAGCCTCATTAAAGAGTAACTTCATTAGTTTTGGTTGGTTTGGTCTGTGTTTCTGGCAGGACGGGATGTTTTTACTGACGGGCTGAGATGGGAGCGCTGGGTTTGAATTCTCGCTCGTGAATGCCTCAAATCGCTGACCCTGTTCCTGATTGGCTGGGCTCTCGCCTCACCCTCTTGCTGTGATTGGCTGCTGCTGGCCAGCGTCCAGATGAATCTCTGTACAGCTATCTTTGTGAGGACATCCTCTGACACAATGCAGTCTCTTGCTCCTTACCCTAAACCTACCTGACCCAAAGTGACTGACCTAAACCCTTACCCTAAACCTACCCTTTACCCAATCATAACCACACACACACTCTCGATCACGTGGCTCCAGCTCTGTGTCAGGAATGCCGTGATCGGGCAGGGACTGGCGGACAGTCTCTCGAGGGTTTTGCTGCTGAACGTGTGTTTGATGTGAGGTTTGTGGATGTTGGTGCAGCTCCACGCTAGAGCGAGGTCAAGTGGCCTCCTGCAGATCTGAGTCCATAACTCACAGCCGCAGCAAGCCGTGTGTGTTTGCACTGTCTGATCACACATGTGCTTTATGAAACCAGCGCTCCAACAGGGTTCAAAAAATGCCAATAAAAATAGATTTTTTCCATTTCTATAATGCTTAAATCTTCTTTTGTTGCACTCCTGTTATCAGCATTTGAGCTAATCATAGTTATACAGTTCAAAACACTCATTTCAACACAGATATATATATATATATATACACACACACACACACACACACGTGTATAGGTGTGTAAATATGAGCATATGTCATGTCCATACAGTGGGGCAAAAAAATACAGTGTTGAACATGTAGCCTATAAATAAAACTGTTATTAATAAATGTATAATTCTGAGAAAAAAAAAAAAAAAAAAACATTGTTTAGTTGTTGAACTTAAATCATAAATAAATGCAGTCAACAGCAATCTGTGTAAAAATCCACACAAAACGAAGTGTATTTAATCATAAATATTATACATACTGTATATTGTAAAGAAATTATACGTAAAAGATATTTGGGATTTTGGGTTATTTAAATATGTAGCAAAAATGTGACCCTGGAGCACAAAAGCAGTGTTAAGTCGCTGGGGTATATTTGTAGCAATAGCCAAAAATACATAATATGGGTCAAAATTACAGATTTTTTTTTT
>JAUMHR010000072.1:20640265-20658770 GCA_032361145.1 Enteromius fasciolatus | reverse complement strand
GATAGCGTTGATGATCGCTTTATTTTTCATATGCTTACATATGAGATCGCTGGTTTCTGCGTCTTCCTGGTCTGTGGAACCTGTAATATTCCTGATTACATGAAGCACTTTGTGACTGGACGTGGTTTATGCCTCTGTCAGATGACCACATCAGCTCTAAGAGAAAGGACTCCGTGGTCGTGGAGCAGAGGACGATGGCGTCAGCGCTCCGGTCAGGGCTTCCTCTGGGCTGCTGATTAATTGCTGTTTATTTATAGAGCTGGAGCGACTCAAGGCTGCGAGCAAGGCGATATCAGCACGCAAACCTGCGTCTCGCATATTTTACTGGACTGGCCCCGGGGCCCACATTCAGGAGCATGGTCACGATAATAAAAAAAGCCTTCACACAAACAGGATGTTTAAAGAGAGCATGAGACACGGCCTCGAACGGACGCTACACAGTCCACGATAAACAAACGCTGTGTCCTACTCCATAAATATCACAAGGTGAACATCCTGACATCCAGAGACACTGTGATGATGCTGGAGAGCCCGCTGGACACCGATAAACACAACAATCCCTGTAACAGACCCTTTCACCAGACGGTCCTCAGCATCATCACACGTGCGTACATGTGTACATTACCTCTGCATCAAGCTGCAGATTACTTATTGATTTATTGACATTTATATACGATCAGAAAGCTGAATAAGTAAGCATTGACGTACGGTTTGTTAGGATCAGACAATATTTGGAAAATCTGGAATCTAAGGAAAAAAAATAAATAAATCATCATCATCTTCATCATCATATATATTGAGAAAATCTCCTTTAAAGTTGTCCAAATGAAGTTTTTAGCAATGCATATTACTAATTAAAATTATATTTATGGTAGGAGATTGACTAAATATCTTCATGGAGCATGACCTTTGCTATCCTAATGATTTTTGGCCAGTGCTAGTAATCTTTCTTCAGGTATAGCTCCACACAACATGTTTATGCTTCTGGCTGCTGAAGAGCTTTCAATCTGGACGCAACAGAGGAAGTGAAACGTCTCTTCTGTCGATACGCCGGCTGAGATTAAAGCGTTCCATCTAAACGCTCGGAAACATCTCTAGGCCTTTCCAACTCACGTCTCATTTAGTCCCATCAGGGGCAGCTAACGGCCGCTCGAACCCTGAACCTGCGACACATATTGATAAGCTCATTAATGCGTCAGGCTAAAGGGAGCTGCTCTATCTGCCGTGTGGCTGTAATTGCATAAATCTGTTCGGCGCTCATTATCTTGTGCTTATGGATTAATGATTGCCAGGCTATCGGTGAGGTGAGACCCAATAAACGCCTGACCTGTCTGTGATAATGACTCCGGAGATGGCACTTCCAGATTTAGCCACATCATTTCCTCCGCAATGACAGCGGGCAGACAGGAGAGAAGCTCCAGCCCAAACCAAACGCTGGTAATGTTAGAAATCCTCCTCATTAATTGAATGCACCCTTGGCGAATAAAACAACTAAAACAATCGAACATGCCTAAAAAAAAAGCATACTCATTCATTTCGGGGTAAAATATGACCTCAAAAGGTTCACTCAGGAATGTGTTTATAAAGGCCCGAGCAGATGTGACTACGAGATGCTGATGAGCTGCTGCGAGCTCCAGATGTTTCAGCTCACCTGTGTTCATGGACAGTGCTGGCAAAACCTACTTTTAAGAGTAATGCATCACAATGTTGTGTTACTCCCTGAAAGTAACCGATTAGGTTACAGTTGCTTGTTATGGGAAGTAATGTGATATGTTACTCTGGGCAGGGCCTGCTTGTTTGTTTTTACTATATAAAGTTGTTCTATTACAAACGTACATGCCCTTTCACAACAAAAGTGAAATGAATCCGGCTCAGGCTGAAGGAAATGTATATTTCTGGTCTAATAACACTAATATCAGCAATAAAAAAAAAAGAAGCACAAATGTTGATACTGGAGTCATTTCTCATTGGCTCATTGAAGGTAAGCAGCAAAGATACTGGTTAATAAAATAGGATTAGGAGATCTTTCAATCAACAACTGCCGATATTTACTTGAAGAAGTAGCTCCAAGATTTTCTTGTAAATGAAAAAGTAATGCATTTCTTTACCAGTTCCTTGAAAAAGTAATCTGAATGTGCATCTAGTTACTTGTAATGCGTTATCTCAACAGTGCACTCAGATGTCAAACTGAGCCCAGGACAAAAGCTAGGTCAGCTATCACACTAGAGAGTGTGGGCTCGTAAGAGGCTGACCTCTGACCTCTCGCCTCAGATGGAGTGTCAGATGACCCCGCGGTTCAGCAGGACTGGAGCGCTCTGCTCTTTTATACGACCTCAGTGCTGCTTTCCATCACATAAATGGACGAAAGCTTTCATTAAGACCTCCTGTGAATTCATTAAAACATTACAGCACTTCATTTCACAGATAAGATGTCCATAATGAAACCAAGAGCCAGCGCAGAACGCAGGGAATAAATCATCTGCTAAAAACAGCAGAATCTATTAGTTGGGACAAATGAGAAGAAACGTATCCGGACAATAGCTGCTCTTCATTAGCAGATGAGACCTGGTGTCATCATAATGAAAAGCCAGTGCATTATGGGTAAGTGTTGGGCTGCTGATGATCATCGGCTCCTGTAACCTGTTACACTGAATTCCCATCAGCCCCGGTGAATAATTAGCCATCCTCTCTGGGGGTATCAAAACAAGACCCTTCAAATGGCCTCCATTCTGCGCCGGGCGACTGTGGGGCGAGCGCGTCTAATCCCGCTCTTAACCCCGCGTGCTAATGTGTTTCTAATTAGCGGCTAGCCCGCTGTAATCAGCAGCGGTTTGCAGTGTAACCCGAGCTCAGTCTGGTCAGAGACCCCGGCGCCTCGGTGCTGGAGTGTCCAGCGGCTCCAGACCCTCCTCTGAGATCCCGCACAGCCACACATGACTCCAAAAGTGCTTCTAATCGCTGGATCTGCAGAAAACCTCCAGCGGGTTTAGGAGGTCGAACCAAACACTGCATGCATTTATGCTCTTCATAACTTGATGTGGCCTGTGCTGGCAAAACCAGTCACAAATGAGCACGTTTTCAAATATTACTCATTTATATTCTCAATTAAAACCTTCAAAATGCCATATTGTTGGAATCTGAAAAAATAAATGCATAAAAATCACCGAGCTCCACCTGTCCACGGAGTCAATTTAGTAATCAAGAGTGTACTGCACAGATCCAATATATATTACACATCAGAAGAGATTTAACATTTAATATTAGTCAACTTTAAAAATATAAAAAACTATTCGAATGATAATCAAATACATATGTTATGAATATTTCAAACTTCACTTCACACTATATAGCAAAGAGATGCTACATTTTATCCTCCAGCTCTAATCTGCTAAATGCACCTATAAAGGCACGGACATATTAAGATACTATGAACATTAACAGCGTGATATTTAGTGAAGCTGCTTTGAAAAATGCTTATTGTTAAAAGTGCTATGCAAAATCAAATCAAATTAAAAATGGTTAAAAAAAAAAATACTGATTTGTGTGAATATTGCAGTTCACTTAAACTAGGCAATCATCAATCACTGCATCTACAATAAACATCAAAACCCCTCAGACTTTGATAGTGTGGACCGTCAGAAAGGAGAACGGTGCTGAAACGACCGATTATGGATTTCATATAAATGAAAGGAATATGATTTTCTTGAGATAACTTTGGTGAATGCAGTTAACAATGTAATATGTGTATAAATAGGGGACTGAATGAGCTCTCAAAATAACTTCACCTATATACCATCATTTAAGTTTTTCCAACACTAGAAGATTTGTTAAAAAAAAAAAATAAAAAATAATCTGTTGGAAAAAAAAAAAAACCTGGAAAAATAATGCAGCTGATGATGTATGATGCTGTTGTGTTATTTGTATGGAGGAAATCATCAGATTATAATACAGACCTTGTTTAAAACTAGCTACTATTTCTGCTTCACATCTATTAGTCTCTCTGCAAATAACAGGGACTCGTCTCTCTAAACCAGAGACACTAGAAGCTTATTTCAGCGGTGGATCTGAATCATGGTGTTCTGCTGAAAGCTGGAGGAAGAGCGCTTATGAATAGGTGTGCACGCTGGCTGTCAGACATCCAGAGGAAAAAAAAAAAAACACAGGAAAAGGACCCTAAAAATAAGCGAAGCCCATCCAAAGACGTCCAATGAGAAAACAGGCCTGGCTCTCGTCCAAGGTGCCACCTCTGCTGCTGCAACTGCGACTAAATCAACATGTCAGCGCCTTCATGCATCTCAACACTGCCTTCACACCAAACACTGATAATACTGAGAGAGCGAGGGTGGAAAGATACTGCGTGTGTGTATTTTATATATATATATATATATATATATATATATATAAATAATCCTGACCATTGAGAAGCATCAGATCACGATCTCCACTGCAATCAGAGGCTGAAGTTCAATGTTCAGCGCTCTGGGGGTCGAGACTCCTGGGACCCCACGGGGCCCTTCTCAGCAGACAGCTAACTAGTGCTGGACCCTGACCGTCTGGCTCGAGACTGAGGCCCCTCACGCATAAACACACACGAGTCAAAGAAAACTGCTCCTTTCAACAGTTAAACACTCACTACTACGATGAGCCTTTCACCAAACCTTACTTCCACTCTAGAAATTACAGAAATAGGGAGACTTATTTTAAATATTTCTCATCTTCTCCAATTAGCCATTATTTGGGTGAAAGCATGCAAAAATAAATTGATTAATTAATTAAAAAAATTATATATTATATATATATATTTTTTTCTTTTCAAAAGCCTGATTTTCTTGATCGCTCTGCATGAATAAGGCAGCAAACAGGGCTGGTCAGAGTGTGACTGGCTGGACAGATGAAGCTGCGCTGGAGATAAAAGCTGCTCAATGTTTTCACTAACGAGCTGCACCACAAATCAGATTTCACTGTCATTGTAAAAAATTTGCAAAGCAAACAAATCTGGAGTGGGTGAAGCGTCCGAAGCCTGCGAGACATGAGCGCAGCTAAACTAATTATCCAGAGGATCAGACTGGACGTTAAACACTCCAAACATGGAATAAAGGAATCAAACGGCGACAAGAAGGGGTCACGGCAAAGCCAAGCCGCGTCCCTCGGGCGGTCCGGACTGATCGTCACTCGTTTGGAGGTTGGTGGGCTCAGGGGTTTGTCAGTCGCACAGTTTAACCCTGTTTTCAAAAGGAAACAAACAGACGGCTCTCTGAGGATGACAGCGCTGACCTTTCAGAGCTTAAGGAACGGGAAGAGGAAGGGGGTGGAGGATTCTGGACATCTCCCCCTGCCCTCAGCTCTATATATAACATATGCTTAGAAATAAGCTATATATTCATATCGAAACTGAATGCTTTTAATGCAAAACTAACAAAAAAAAAAAAACTGAAATTACCAAATGATGGGCAATACTTCAAACAAATAAAACGACCTCCGAAACAAACAAACAAACAAAAATATATACTGATATGTAACCAAGATGCAAAAAAACAAACAAAGCAAGCAGTGAAATTATGGGTAACACTTCAAATAAATACAATTACCTGCGAATGTACAACAAAACTATCTCTACTGTACATAAATAACCTCGCCTTGCCTGCGAGTAAATAAAGTGTTTTAACACAAAAACAAACAAGAACTGATGGGCAACACTTCAAATAAATATAATCGCAGCCTCCTAATGTTGAAAACAACTATATATTTAAAAGTAAACTAAATGATTTTAATATAAAAAACAAACAAACAAAAAAAACATTTGACGTAAACAAAAGTATTTTAATACAAAAGAAAAAAAAAAGTTAACTATCAAGTGATGGGCGACACTTCAAATAAATACATTTATGTACAAGTTACAAAAAATAATGAAAAAAAAAATATATATTATATATTTACACACACACACACACACACACACACACACACACTCTTGCCCGAGACACTGCAGGCCTTCTTCTGTAGGTTTAGAGAGTTTTTGAGTCAGTGGAGATGAGATGCTCTGTTGGTTGAATGTCTTTCTGCTGTTCAAGAATGTAGGTAAGAATAGAAATCAGCTATTGTACACAAGCGCTCCCTCATTCACATATGAATAGAAGTGAAGTGAACAGTAAACCCAGCGTGACGACCCTTCAGAGGCTTCCAGGAGGATCTGAGCTGCTGCTCATCCATTTGAACTGAATTCATGTTTGCAAACAGGATGTAGAATTTTAATTCAAAATTGAATTTAGGCTCACATTAGAAGCACAAAATGAACTGGAATGAAATTCAGAGAGCATGCTATGTTTAAGCCACAAAATCTGAAGTCTGAAGGTTATATGAAGGTTATATGAAGGTTATACAGGCCTTACCAACAGAACAACAGACCGACAGAAAGGGCTGTTCTTAGACCACGTGTCTGTGCCTGAAACACCGACAGCAAGACAACTATTATCACCAGGCTACTATTACCATCTAATTAATAATAGGGTTTATTCATTTTTCTGCATTTGACAGTGCTGCATGTTATAACCAATCACACGCAGTTATGCTGAGTTTATTAATGCTGCGGTCAATCAGAGGTGTTCAGATGAGCTGAAATCTGCTCTCTGGTGAAATCTCTCATCATAAACATCATCATCATGTGTGATACAAGTATAAGAGACAACTTCACTTGACTGTCTTTGGTTATGTAGATGCTCTTTGCTCGTTTTCTGTAGCTGCTGTTTGAATAACTGAGGAAACGCAAACATTATAATTAGTAACTTAAATAGTTATGTTAAATACTTGTAGTCTTTTTCTGGAGTTTCACTTTCTGGACTTAATGAAGTAATTTAGAGTGATAATGTGGTGTACGTCATCAGTGATAGTGAAAAACACACTGCATGGGTCAACATTATCGATTGATTTATTTTATGCCAAAAATCTTTAGAATATTAAGTAAAGGTCATGTTCCATCAAGGTAAATTTCCTACCATAAATGTATCAAAATTTCCTTTCTAATTAGTAATATGCATGGCTAAGAACTTCATTTGGACAACTTTAAAGACGATTTTCTTAATATTTAGATTTTTGATTTTCCAACAGTTATATCTCAGACATACACGGTCCTATCCTAACAAACCATACATCAATAGAAAGATTATTTATTCCGCTTTCAGAACCTCAATTCCACCAAATCGACCCCGTATGACTGGTTTTGTGCTCCAGGGTCACATACGATATTTCAACACGTATGAATAAACGTGTTCACGTACACACACACACACACACACACACGAGCGACAGCTGCAGTCGTGTCCTCTGTTAAAGCTGAAGCGACGGCAGCCCGCAGACATTTATTCTGCTCTGATGTTCCCAAAACACTTGGGAAAAAAATCAAGGCCGGAGCCCTTTTCACTTTTCTCCTCAAATTGCCTCATCTCTCTGTCAGGGAGCCAAAGGGGACTCCATTAGAGCGGTCCAGAGCCGAGGCGCTGCCCCACGGGCGCTCCATTTAGCCGCTCGCTCTGCCCCGTGAAGCCTGTCCACATCAAATTAGAGTGGCCCCGTCCCCCGTATGACGGTTTGGGGCCCGTGCCTGTCACCGGCTGTCACCCGGACGTGCGGTTTGGGTACGTACAGCTGACAGGCAATCTTAATGTCTTCAATTAGCCCAATTAGTTCTGTCATAAACAATTTGATAAGTGCTCAAGCAACACAAACACACACACAGCGATCATGCCTTAATGAAAGGCATAATAAGGTTCATCAGTGACAGAGGCTAGGTCTTTCTCTCAGCTGGGCCGCGCTCGCCCATACCTGCTCTCTGGAAATTGTACCATCTCCTTTCATTAGCACATCGCAGGCTGAGCATGTGAAAGCCTCTGACAAAACTCATTTGAAGGGACGGGCGGCAGATTGCCTGCAGCAGGTGCGGAGAGGAGATAAAACAACACCTCCACACGGAAACCCTGCAAAGAGGATGGAGGTCGCTGTAGATGCCATCCATGTTTGGTTCGGTGTCTCCTTTCTTAGCAAAGGCTGGTGTAAACGCCCACGCCATCATTACACGTGCTCCTGCTGCATTGACATCCTCTGAGCTCACGTACACCGGGTCAATATTAACACGCACTCTTCACATACCGTAGAAACACACTGAAACCTCAGAGCTGTGGTTACGTTCAACACGGCACAGTCACTTCCCCACACTGACCAGCAGAACGCACACCGAAGCCGAGATATCAGTATCTGTGAAAAAGCCATCCAAGACAGTGGAGAACGCGTGAGCAATCTGTGACCCTGGAGCACAGCAGCACAGCTTCATCTGTAGAAATAGACAACAATACACTGCATGGGTCTTCTTTCATGCTAAAAATCATTAGGATATTAAGTAAAGGTTGTGTTTCATGAAGGTGATTTGTACATGTACTACTGTAAGCATAGAAAAACTTCATTTTGAACAACTTTAAAGGTGATTTTCTCAGTATTTAAATTTTTATGCTCCCTCAGATTCTCTAATAGTTGTATCTCAGACAGATATTGTCCTCTCCTAACAAACCAGGCATCAGCGGAGAGATGATTTATTCAGCTTTCAGATGATGCATACGTCTCAGTTTCGCAAAATTAACTGGTTTTGTGCTGCAGGGTCACATTTACTATATTGAAAGGCAATTTTAGTGTATTTTATGTCTATTACAGTAAAAAAGAAAATAACATTGCTGAGAAAAGCACATTACACTCACTTTTTTTAGTGTGAAACTCAACCGTCACATGTCTGACAGTAATAAAGGTGTGTGTAGCCCTACTAAAACACACCGATATTATTCCACTGAGAATAAATCAATCAAATAATCAAGAGTTAGCGGTGAGGCCGGTGAAAGCCGTCTGATGAGCTTTATTCAGGTAGCATGTCATTTCTGAAGCGATTAGCATGTGTGGGTAACAGGAACAGGTGTCCAGTGAGCACTATGGGTCATTACGGCACAACCCTCCCACGAGCGACAAAAAAGAAAGACGGGATAGAAAGGCCGTCACTGGGAAGTTGTAATAGGAAATTGCTCTTGGCAACTATTTGTTTAGTACTCGATTCTTTTTTTTTTTTGTGCCAACACAGCGAGCCCCTTTGGAAAATAGGGCAGCTCTCCCTAATGAGTAATCTATTTCAAAGCAGTCTTGTCTGGGCATGACAGTTTACTGAGAGGCTTGAAGAACTGGTAATTACCAGTGTTACGGGGCAATTAATGCATATTACACTGCGCCACTCGTGGCGGCAACTGTCAGCTCCCCAATAAAAATGAGCACTCTTCAGCTACAGGGTGACATTAATTGGGCCTTTAATGACTATGCACAGGAACCGGGCCAAATAGGAACAAAACACAGGACTCCGGCTGACTCCAGCAAAGGGCTGGAAATTGTACTAAAAATGAGATTAATTGCTGTTGGGTGGAGGAGAAGAAGAGAGGAGGAATAAAAACGGTGTGAAATTACAGGGTTCTGGGAGCAGGGCCTTCTCGCCGCCACGGCACTTCTTAATTGTCTTATGTATTCTGTATGTTCAGAAAGGCCGGCCGGCAATGGGTTCGAGATCCACAGCTGCTCACGGGACGCTTCCTTCACAAAAGCAAGAGCCCTTGGAGGTTTGTTTCCACTCTCGCAGAAAAGAGCGGAGCACTGTTTGTGTAGAGATCCACTCGACCATATTGTGTGCCACAAAGGAGCAGAATCAGGTTAATTAATGAGGAATCAAGAGCACTCCAGTCTGAAGAGCTCTCGAAGAGACTCGTCAACCCGTCAGCCGTCACCAGCGGCCCTGTTTTTCCCAGAATCCTCAGCAAGCAGAAGCATGCGGGTTTTGATGTGCGCTCCTGCAGTATTTTTAATACGGAGCATGCACTGGTGCTGTCACCGGCGACGGCTTCAAAGCCGCTTTGCGCGACGAAACAGAGCGAGCAAATATTTGAATTGCAAAACCACATTATCTTCCAAAGGGATAAAACTTGAGACAACTTCCACGAGCTAAAGACCTACATTTGCGGCGAACACGTGAGCCGGTTCAAGGGGGGCGGCGGGCCTAAGCCCACTCAACCTAATTTAGCATATCCACATTTGTGTAATGAGATCGGACATGTTTTAGAGTCGGGTCTCCCAGACGCTTAATGTGAGAAGAGAACCATAAAAATGTTTTTAAGCGGACCACGTATTTCTCCGAGATCCTCGCAGACTACCTGCCACAGATACGATTATGAAGTGACGTGTAATTACGGCAGTCACACTAATGCAGAGGGAGCGTGAGAGGTACGTGTCAGAGCGCCCTCACAATAGAAACGCTGTTTATTCCACAAACTATTTTAAGCATGCACGTTTCAGAGCATATAATGCAACTGCCTCTGTCGATTCTGTCACTCCGGCAGGCATGAGAAAGATGACATGCGATTACAAATCAAGTCAAATTGGAAGCATAATTTCAGCGTTTTCAAGTCCAGGAAAAACTCGACACTTGAACTTCGAGACCGTGTGAACTTCCATCTTCTGGAGCACAAAACAAGTCTTAAGGGTATTTTTTTTTTTTTCAATTGTTAGATGCATACATCATCTGGAAGACAAATAAATAAGTTTCCACTGATGTCTGGTTTGTTAGGAGAGGACGATATCTGTCTATTAGAAAATTTGAGGGTGCAACAAAACCTTATATTGAGAAAATCTCTTAGCAATGCATATTAGTAATGAAACAAATATATGATCTTTATTTAAGACCCTAATGATTTTTGGCATAAAAGAAAAATGGATAATTTTAACCCATACAATGTATTTTCGGCTATTACTACAAATATACCTGTGCTGCTGATGACTGCATGAAGGAAACTCGATACAAGTAAATATATATATATATTAAAAAACCTTTAGAAGAGGCTCTGTCGTGTCTCAGGGAAGATTTCTGTATTTATATGTATTTTGACTTTTTTTATACATTGAGCTAATTTTACTTATTTGAAGTGCTTTGTGCTGCTTAATCTTAAAACTGGTCCTAAAATGGGTTAAAATCTAAAATAAAATCTATATAGCGTATTTTTGGCTACTTATGACCTCTTTTATGTTTCAGTCTTTCCTTCTCAAATGTGGGAATTCAAATATAAAAAAATAGACTCTGAAGGGCTGCGGTGGAATAATTTAGGTACTGTCTGACGAGTTCGAGCGAAAGGTTTGTGTTTGTGTGTTTATGAAGAACCTCTGAACCAGTTCCATGCAGACACACTGGAGACAGACGCGGGCAGAAATCAAACGCCCTGGTGATGGATAACTTCAGCGCACAATGACCCGCGTCAAAGGCGTTTGCTCTAAATCAATTAAGGCGATAAGAGCGCTGTGTCGACAGTGTGCACCAAAGTCTGGGCCCTTATCTGTGCGGCGAGGAAGTCGCAGTAATAACTAAAGACAAGCGATGACGAAACCACTGTAGCTGCACTGTCAAACACAATTTACAGCCCCTCGTATCTGCGTTAAAAACGGTGGTTGCGGACGGGCCGGCGCTGGCGGGCGGGAGTCTCTGGACGAGACTCAGGGGCTTTCTGCCCTCCCGTCTAATGCCACGGGCCGCTTTCATTTGCCGTGATGTATGGAGGGAGGGGTTGGAGGTTGAAGTTGAGAGGAGGGCCGACAGGAAGGAACGCTTTGGGAAGATTACAGCATTTAACATGCTAAGACCTCGCAGCAGTTATTCATTCGTCCCTCTGCTTCCTTTTTAGGACGGGGTCACGGGTAACTTTCCACGCGGTGCCATCGGAACAGAGGCGAAGAGTGAGCGTGACATCAAACCCTGTGATTCGCTGACCCCTTTCTGTCCCGCTCTTGATTAAAATATGTTTGCTTTCTTATTCAAACTGCCATTTGACAAGCTCGCTCGTATTTCAGCGAACTGCACAAACAGTCTCTCAGGCCGTGACAGGTTTTTTTTCCATTGCGTACATGAGGTGACTCTTACAGCAAATGTTTCCAATGAACATGACACGACATGACACGAAGCAGAGGAAAGCCAACAGCTTGAAGGAACGGCTCAATCAAAACTGAGAGTTCTGTCATCCTTAGCCATCATGTTGCTCCAAATCTGCATTATTAGCATGAAGTCATTATCTCATGATGCTGTTCTGCACTCGAGAAACTTTCAGAAACTGTACCACGCAGTACTAAACAAGCCTTTTCAGTAAATCTGCTGTGAAGGCAAATGTATTGTGAAAAAAGAGCTAAACATAAGAACTTGAATATTTTCCCCTGGAGGTCTAAAAATCACACATATTCAACCGGTAACACTTTAGAAGATTAACTTTGCAAATACATGCCAACTAGCAACCATTAGAGGATTAATAGACTCTCTGCTTATTACTTTATTAATATCTATATAATAGACTTTATTTTGATGACTCCACAACACACTACATACTGATGTGCATCAGAAACGTGCATCTAAACCTACGCTAACAGTCTACTCTGAGAGTTATTAGACATGCAGTTACTTACAGTTAGGATAAAGTGCAACCATTCAAGCTTTCGGTCACACTTCATTTTAAGGTCCAGTTCTTACTTTTAATAAACAATTAGCCTTGATAAACTAATTTGCAGCTCATTAGTAGTCGGTAGATAGTTGTTAAGTTTAGGATATCTGATATTTGGGTCTGTTTCTCACAAAAAGCTAACTTCAGAAGACTTGCATGAGACACACAGACTACTGTTATGATGCCTTGAGAAGTTTGGCCATTTAAATCCTGAACACTTCGGTGAATGGAAAAGAGAATGGCATCTTGTTTTGAGTTCCACAGCAGAAAGGTCAGAGCGACGCGACAGTAAATGAAGGCTGCTGTAAGGGTTTGGCCCAGGCCTCCATCATTATGTTATTCAGAGTTATAAACTGATTAGCCAAACACTCATCACCAAATTAGGGAAGGTGCCCTGCAGACGGGTTCTAGAGCCGACTGTGATTTAAAGAGACGTTCCTGGACGTGGAAACGCGTATAAACACACGCACTGATCTGAAGGTCTGCCCAGCTGTAGTCTGGACGTCTGGAGACACGTGAAAGCAAAACTGCTTCTGATGGTAATAGTTTTCAAACTCGAAGTTAACGTAACACACAGCTTTCACTTAAATCAGAAACACCAGCACACTCTTCTTTACAGGAACAGCTCGACAGAATCTTGCTCTCTTCAGTGGAACATGAGCAGATGGTCAGCAGAATGTTCACGCTGCTCTTGTACGTGCAGTTAAAGCAGAAGATGATCAGTGGCTCTCGAGCTCCAAAAACACAATTATCATACAGAAGTCAGCATGTGACCCACGCACTATATTCCAGGACTTCTGATGGGAAGAAAGAAAGTCAGATTGGAAACGCAATAGGGCAGAATATGATGCAGAATGAAGCGTCTGAGCTGAAGGAACCGAGTGACCTGACAGTAAAGACTCTGTAACACACGGCCTTATCACAAGACGTCTTCAGCGCAGATCTCTGTAGAGGGCGGATGGGAGAATGTCACACCGATGTACTCTGGCCTGTCTTTATAACGTATAAAAGAGCAAAGGTCACCGGCAGCTTCCAGCCTCCACGTGACGTTCATCAAAAAAAGACGCAGTCCTTATGTGAGCCTCAAATGACTGCAACTCGCAGACAGAATTAATGAGGGAAATCAAAGGTCAAAGTTCCCATCCTAATACATCTCTGATTAGACTTTAACTAATATATAATCAAGGCCAGACACTAACAATCCAGCTATAAAGAACTAAAGCAATCACGACATGAGAAGATAAAAGGATCTGATGACACTGATTATTAACAGTGACTCTTTTGTGATATTTAATAAAATAAAAAACAAAACACATCAGGCCTTAATGTCTGCTGATAATCATGCTGCTATACTATATACCATTCAAAATAACCGTTTATGTTTATATAACCCTTACTATAGTACTTGTGTACACAAAAATCTTTATTTTGGATGTGATTAATTGGTTCCTAGTAATACTGTATTATTAATTATTCACAGAATGTATATAATGTGCTTTTGTTGGTTTTGATTGCTTCTGTTGTCCTCATTTGAAAATTGCTTGGACCAAATTTAATACACACACACACTTAGCCATTTAAAAGATGCTTTTATACAAAGCAAATATCTCAAAATTCTCCCATTCGATTTTTTTTTTTTCATAGAGTCTTCTATAAAAAGGTGTTGAAAAATCAAGCAAAATTGACAAAAAGTTCGCTTTCAGAAGCGTATTTCACCGCAGGCCTTCTCAAACTTCACTAAGTCATAGACTGCTTTACCTCCTACAGCTCGGAAGTGTTTTATTTTCACTTTTTTAAGCAGAGTGCTGGTGTCAAAATCATTCTTAACCTCAACTTGAAACGACAAATTTGTTTAATGCGTCGGGAGCAAACCTGGAAAATAAATAGATGAAATGGAGGCTTAGCGGGAGCTAAATCCCACAGCTGATGGGGACCTGAAGTGTGCGGATTACATGCGGAGCGCATTAAACAATGTCCCTAAATATGCATTGAAATCCTTAAAGCATGAAAGCATCTTGTCATGTGGTATTAGCATTCAGAGGTGCGTGTCAGACGTCGCGCGCTGCGCCGGGGTGTCTGCGGTGTTAAATGTCATATGCCAGCGACCGCAAATCCCAAAAAGATTTCCTGACGTCATACTGTCGTGTCAACTCCGCTTCTTCAGAGCTCTTTACGGTTAAACTGTCACAAGAGCTCGAGCTCGAGTAAAAAAGGTTAATGGAAAAAAGAACAAAAGGATATGGAAGAATTGAGGAAATTGAAAGAGAGAGAGAAGCTTCTGCTACTTTAAAATGAGGAGAGGAACTGTCACGATGAAAGAAGCATGCTTCCTGTTTTAAATGCAAGATGGACCAGACGTATGAGAATCGGCAACGAAGGGCCACCACATCCACCAAACATAAAACATTCAGATGTATAAATCTTTCCATTTAAAACATGAAAACAAATATATTTTTAATTTTAAAAGATTAAAATCCATAAATCTTACATGTAAAACATTAAAACGTATAAATCTTGAATAACCCGTCTGACGTTCCGCCTCACAGACTGCAATCTGACTGACAAAGAAATGCATTTATCCGATTCTTCAAAGAGAATTCAGGAAATCCTTCAAATTATACATGAACGGGATGCGATCGAGGTACGAAGCACGTCAGACTGTTTACTCATATGCTCTTTGAAAATATGAAATAAATGATCCAGTCTGGGGGCTTAATATTATTGGAGTCTAATGCTATTGCCAACGATTGTCAAAGCCACCAGCCATCAAAACAACGTCTCAAAGATTTCAAGAAAATATAACACAAATGTTCGGGTCAACAATTTCCGAGAGGTCAAGCCACAGAATATATATGACAAAACTGAGAGTATTAACCCTATCTGACCGAAGGGAGAAATGAGCCGTGCTGTGCTTTATATGGCCATACATCATCTTTGTCAAGTCCTGACAGCGTTTTATCAGATCTAACCTTTAGCAGCCTCTATTACGAACGCTAGCTCTGATACACGAGTGCCGCTGAGAAAACCTTCATCTACAGAGCCCAGGAAACACGCCACTCTCATATTAACATCAACACAACCTGCAATAAAAGATCCACTGAAATCAAAATCCTTGGCCATCTGGAATGAAAACAGAAACGGGAATTCATTTGGAATAACCTTTATTAACGACATGACATCAGCTGATACAACTTAAAAAAAAAAAAACTTCAACTCTACTCCAAACAGAGCTTTGTTCAAAACTTGTGTGTGTGTTAGGAGAAGCTCCTTGAACAGGACAGTACTGCGTGTGATTTAAGCTGAACCTCAATAACGTGACAAATAATATTTGGGACTTTATCCCGTGGTTCCGCAGACAAGGCTTAAGCCTAGTCCTAGACTAAATGTAAATCTGAGCTGTTTGAACTGAAAGAAACATGCACTGACTGATCTTAAAACGTGTGGATGCCTTTGTTTTCTAAGGCATGAATTATTTAAATGTCCTAATTGAAGTACGGCCTAATCCTGTGAAACTGGGCCTAAATATTACCTCAGCACTAGGGATCACTGGAAATAATTGATTCAGGTTCAGCAGTAATACAGAGTAATATATTCTGCAATAAAACCAAAACCAAATGTCAGGATTTGATTTATTTTTTTATCAAAACACTCACAGTTTACTGAAAAACATGCGTTATATGTTTTGTACTATATTTGGAGTCTGTAGTGAGAATATGGAGGAACTTTTACTACATAAATGTTTAAGTTCTGCTGCTTGTAAAGTAAATCAATGAGATCTTTATAACAGTAGAGCAGATGATGACATAAAATCATCTAAATATCAGCACTTGCTCAATATCTGATATAATATAATGTTGACTGAAAGATGAAGAAATAAAGTCTCCTCAGCAGATGTGAGATGTTTTGGAGGCTTGTGAAGATCATTGCTCCGCTGGGAAACACTATCAGTGAAAGTAAAGCTCCTCAAAAGGAAGGAAAGGAAAGGACTTGACATGTGGCCAGGTATGGCTTCCTCTGTGTTTAACCCATCCAAGCGCACACTCAGCAGTATTTATTTTCTAGAATAAAAAAACTCATGCAGTGGATACTGAGGTTTAACAGCTAATACTGATCTGGTTGATCATTTAGAGGCCTTAGAAATCTCATAATATAATAGAGTAGCTCTATAGGGTTAATGTCACTGCCAAAACGAATACGTGCGATGAGATTTGAGGGCGAGAGTAAATGATGACAGAGCGCTCGTTTGTGCGTGAACTAGTTCTTTAATGTTAAAGTCAAACCGCTTATGAAAGGACACGTGTTTCTCATTCTCTCCCAGCAGACGAGCGCATTTCATTACGTGACACATTTAACCTCCGCCGCTTCCACTAAAACATACACAAGCCTTATTATGTGCTTAATATTCACTATCAGCTGAATAATTTTTAATGCAACTTATAGCCGAGTAGATGGATAACTCAATTATGCACACATCCGTCACGCAGCCTGCCGAAGATTGATGGGAAGGTGAAGCCGACGGATCCTGAGCGTCAGGGCCTGAACAGTCTCTCTGCTGCGCTCTTTATAGGCGAAGCATCATTACCCATGACTCCAGTGACGGGAGTTTATTATGAGGTTAGCGTTTTGGCCACACTATTGTTTGGATGATGGATGCAGCTGCTGCCAGTTTTGGAGAGGTAAATTAGTTGCGTTGTTTTTTTTTCACTCAGTTCTCAACACTTAAAGGAGAACGAGGGATAATTAATGACTGCCGTTTGGTGCAGACGACGGAAATGCTGGAAAGTAAGCAAATCAGGAGTTGTGTCACTCTCGTGCGCCGTGCTAATTGAAAACATGGCGGCGAAGGTCACCGCAAAGGAAACTCGCTGACCTTTTCAACATTTCTCCCAAACTCATAGAAACAGAGGAGATGAAGTAACGTGATTGGCTGAGTGAGAGGAGAAGACGGGAAGGTGGACACAGGCGGTCCTTTGCTCCGAGAGCACCGCAAATGTCAAATGTAAATGTCAATTAAAAATTACAAGCAGCTCTGAAAGGTGCACTCTGAAGGGCCTGACATTTTTTTTTTTGACATGCCAAAGTTTATCTGACAAGGCAGCGCACAAACATGACAGCGTGTGGCGTGTCACGTCTAAACACACGTGAGAAGCACTGGAGATCTGATCCATACAACTGTAATGGAGCCGCTGAACCGCATCAGAAGTGACTCCTCGTGATGGATCGTAACAGACAAAAGGATGTTTCTACGCTTCTGGTCATATAGAAGCACGATCTGTTCGTTTGCCCCAGAGCTTCAAGAGTATTAGTCACATTGTGCGGTTAAACATGGAGCTACTAGTAGAGATGGTTCTACTAGTCCACTCAATACATCACATATGCGAATAATAGCCAACAATGCACTGTACTTTCAAAATGGACTGTTTTTTTTGCTCAGGGTCACATTTTGTTAAGTTCTCCGATACGATTGACTGAAAGAAAGCATCATTGTCTCAGAAACATACACAATGCTTTCAATGTTTGATCAGTGACGTTTGTAGAGATCGACCAATATATACCGATATTTTCTGATATTTAAGTGTTTTACTATAATCGGATATCGGTTAGTAACATCGGATCGGATCCAATGAATGCCTCCATCTTGTGGATGTCTTGAGAACTGTGTGCAGGATTGCTGTTGAAGTGCGTCTGAGAGAAGACCAGACAACTACCCTGTGCACAGGCCAAGTATACTTACCTGATTTACTGTAGTTAGTAAACTGGCCATCAACGCACACATTAGGTGTGTTACATACTGAAAATGACACTTATGCAGCTTGGCTGTATGAAAGGAAAAAAAATAAACACATACATTTGCCTGAATGATATAACGTAGAGCAGTGAATGAGCACATGTTGGAATTAAAGGTGTTCAATTTAATTCTCTTTCTTTTGTCTAAATGCTCATCATCAGTTTTATATATA
>JAUMHR010000072.1:20592944-20603207 GCA_032361145.1 Enteromius fasciolatus | reverse complement strand
TAATTATCATGCATGAAAAACAACAAGGTTGCTTTCAGTTAGAATTACAACTTCTTTAAAGCTGCTTTAGATGTACATGAACATGCATAACTTAGTATTTTAACAAAATGCAAAGGCTGAATAATCAATCACAGGCTACTGATTAAGCCGTGACTACATTAGAAGTTTATACATTAGAAAAACTATATATTAGTACACAATACAAAACACATAAGAAATACAGCAATTATAAAGCAAGGTTTCGGATTAAGCTGTGAAAGAAAATGGCGATTGGTCAAATAATCTTTCTAATAATGGCTAGATTAATGAGTTATCAAAATAATTGTTTGTTGAAGTCCAAAAGTACACTGTCAGCCAGACATTTTCACTTAATTCGATTCATTGATATTTACATGTTGAAAGCTACATTAGTTTTTAACAACAATGTATTAAAGGTAGAGCGGGTGATTATAGGGCGACTAGCAAGATTCCACCCTCCCTGCAAATTAGTCCGTGTGTAACACTACAGTAATACCGCCCTCCATCCTCGCACATCTGGTCTGATGATGTGTCATGTCTGTACAATTAATATTTTTAATAGAAATATTAAAAAGTAAAAAAAAAAAAATATATATATATATATAAAAAAATATAAAAGTTACTTTATTTCATTTCATTTTTTGTTTAATTCTTTTGGTTTCCTTGTTATATATTAATTTTGGTAAAAGTATCTAATTAAACTGAAACAATGGCACACACAATTTAACAAAGAAATATTAAAAGTAAAATTAAAATGAAATTTTTCCCTAATTTTTGTGTTTTCTGTTTGATTTTTTAGGATTCACGATTTAATAACAGTGGTAATCAAATAAAGGCATATTTATATTTATTTATTTATATCTAAAAAAATAAAATAATATATAGGTTAGCATGAAGACCTGTGTGAATATCATTTTATTCTGTCAGCGGTATGCAGATCACTGAAAAAAACAAAAAAGAAATCAAAGGGCTGTTCCAGTGTAGTCACCTGAACTAATCACACAGTTGTTAATTGCTGCCACTTCTGAGTCCTCAGGTACTCGTTCCCACAGTACAGTCAGTTTGAGTTCCTGAAACAGCAGCCAAACCACACACGAGTGACGCTAAAGCAGTCAGACTCAGCAGGCCTGGTGAAATGAAGCTGGTTAACGTCAGTCCCACTCGGCCGCTGGATTAACAGGCATGTAATGCGAGGATAACGGGCAGATGAGCGATAAATAATCAATGAGGAGCACTTCTGCGAGTGTGCCATCACAAACACACCGTCTGCAGCCAAGCAATCAGCATATCAATGGCACAGCGGCCTCCGCATGGATCGTGCTGGATAAACCCCCGATAACAGAGAAATTAACAAATGCTTGACATTTGCTCGACATCCATTATTCTGACACTTCTTCAGGATTTCAAAAGCCTGAGTGCATCCTTAATCAAAATTCATATTCCCCAAGCGAGCCACTGGCACCATATTGCAGCCCGCCTCAGCGTTGATGAAAACGACACATTAGGGTCCGTTTCAGACGCATTAAGGGCCCTGGCGTGTGCAGATTCAAACACGCCCAAACGAGGAGCATCTGCCCGAGTCCCGCTCCCAACATCTCCCGTATCCCTCCTCATTCCGGCTCCGGAGACATATGCAAACTGGGTGGAACGGCATTTTAAAGAGGGCCGATCATTACACCCAAATGCATTCATGGGGTTGTACGGGGCCCGGCCGCGGCCCCTCTCAGGGGAGGAGTGACAGCACCCCATATCATCCGGACGGCACTCTGAAGAGCACTTCATTTCCAATTCTAATGGAGAGGAGTCAGAGGAAAGGCCGGGCCGATGTCAGCCTCGCCAGCCGCCCATCACGGCCCGAGTCGCGCGGGATTTGCATGCGTCTCCATTGTGAGGCTCGGAGACTGACAGCACCGTGTCCAATTCACAGTCCCTTCAGAACAGCCAGAGCTCGGCGGCGAGAGGCCTGGCTGACAGATGACTCCAACATCTGTGTTACGGGAGCGTCCGGCAGACGCCTGACAGGAGGATACGCTGCTTAGACGCATGTGAGCATTTATTCATATGCACAGATGTCATTTAATCACAATTAACTGCATATTAACATTTGTAACCAGAAATATATAGACATGTTGAAGGGAAAATATATATACTAATTTTGTTTATTGTTTATTAATGAGAACATTATTATTCTTAATGATTTATGGGGTTATCTAGCTCGTGCTGTATTTTTGACTGTACTAAAGTATTAAAGGGGCAATAAGACGATGCTAAAAATAACATTATTTTGAGTATTTGGTGTAATGCAATGCATCAACTTTTACAAAGCTCATCGTTCTGAAAAGCATGGTGTGCTCTGATTGGCCAGCTGTCCAGTGTTGTGATTGGCTGAATGCCTCAAGCATGTGGCAGACATCTTATGACACAGCGAGGTAGATTTGTGGGGGCATGTTTGAATGAGGCGTTTAGGAAGGCGTGGACGAGATAAAGAATCTCTCTTACACAGTGTCCTAACTACACATGACACAACAAGACTCCAGCGACAAGATGCGACGCGACAGACTCAATCAAATATCAGCCAATCAGAAGCATGCGTGGGCAGGCTCTCTCTAGAAGCGCACTGCTCTGGCAATGAAACGAATATAAAACCATTTTAAGATTATTCAATCTACATATTGAGTGACTGATAACATTTCGGTTATGGAATACACACTTGTTGGTTCACAGTTTTCAGCGGTCTTCTTTTCCTTCATTTATGTTCAAGATCTGAGGTAAACTGTCTGTTGTTGCTTTCAGTATGGCTCAGTATGGCTTACTTATATGTTCAACTTACATATAATGTGAGCCAGCGGCGTGTCTCGGACGGTGAGAGTGTCGAGGAGAGTTGAAATCAGGTCAACTTTATGGTAATGATCGGCAGCAACCAATCAGAATGTAGAAGTCCACCGCTTAAGCAGAGTCCAGACAATGCAGTCCTGTAAACTTTGGTTTAGGGCGGCCAGGGCGAATTTTGACGCTCTCGTCGGTCGGCGGTGTGAACACACAGTAAGGCTTGTCCCTTTCCAATGTCGGCCGCACTGGTTTCTGTTGCATATTCTCGATGATCTGGCAGCTCACACGAGTGTAGAGTCTGATGAGGTCATTTTGAAGTGGTACCCTCTGTCATTATTACAGACCGCACGGTTAAGATGTTATGGGCGGTAGTCAGGGTATTGCTATGTGGTTGCTGTGTAATGAACAGATTTCAGTGTGCTGCTACGCCACATTTCTATTGCTTTTGACAAATGTATCATTATCATAAAATATGAATTCATATTCTTACAATATTAGTATTAGAATAAATTAAATTTAAAAAGACGACTGATAACGGAATCAAACGTAAAGAAAAATAAATAAATGCTCTGTTTCCTCCTTATTTTGGAAAGCACTTTTTTTGAGTATGTGAGACTTGCCTCTACAGGTACATAAACACAAAAAGTGATGTAAACGGTAAAACCACACGCACTACAAACCAGTACGCTGGTATTTAGGATAAGAACGGTCTGTTTTTGGAGCAGGTCTTGCATTACAAATGGGGAGGACAGTCTGACTGAGTGAGGGGTGTCACCGTGTTCATTTCCATGTGTGCCGTTCATTTCTCTGCATCTGCTGGGAGTTTAATAGGCATTTGGGAATGCAACAATTACAAAATGTACTACTCGCAGTAAATGCTTGTGATATTATACATGGCATGATACATCACCGCCCTCAAATAAAACATTTACCGAATTCACAAAAAACAGCCATCTGAACGTGTTGTTAAAATGTTAACCTCTCTCAGAGGGAACTTCAAGTAAATATTTTAGCTGACAAAAAAGGGGGGCAATCGCTGCAGTAGATCATCAGAGCATCAGGGAGATCATTGGAGGAGGACTCTATTGACTTGCAGTTGCACTAGTAAGAAGCAGCCTTGCACTGCCTTAGCAACCACCCAAAACACCTTAGCAACACGGCTGAGAGAACTCAAAAACAACTCGCTCTCATTTCCTCGACAAAATGAATAAAGTAAACTCACTTGAGATTTAAACCCTCTTGCCTGTTCAATATCACTGGCATGGGTTTTGTTTTAGTTTCACTGAGATTTTTATTCGTTTTCCTTTTTTGTATTATTTTTTCTATTCGTTTTTTTATTTAATATAGTATTTTACTTTATTATTTAAACAAAATACTATTTTTAAATTTCATTTTAATTTTACTTAAGGTTTTGGTCATTTTGCTGTGTATTTTTGATGTTTTGGGATTATATATTATTAATTTCACTATGTGTTTATGTACAGTGAATGTTTTATGTTATGCTATGTTATGTTGTAGTTAACTGTAATATCCATGACTGGAATCACTTTCAAAACACTGACAGCCAATCAGAATCCATTCTGTCTTAAGCGCACATAAGCTCCAGTGCAGATGCAAAATGCAGCGTGATTATAATAAACAAAACACTATCATCCACTCTTCTGGATGCTTATTTAGTTATAAAACATGAGCTTTACCAAAAAAACACAGTATACTCGACAACATTTTGCACACATCACTGTATGAATATGGCACCTATAGACGTGTGCGTGTGTGAGAAAGGACAGGCTGAGGTTAAACAGGGGTGTGTGTGCAGCGGTGCGGCGTTCAGGAGATGACAGAGCATGCAGGCGAGATGAGCTCAGGGCTGCTCTGACAGAACGGATGAGGAACGACAGAAGACGGCAGTATTTACGGAGGCCGGCTCTGCCTCTAGAGCGGGGGGTGTATTGGCAGGCCTGAGCGCACGCTAAGAGATGATGGATGGCCCAGTCGATGTGTTGTGTCTTAAGAGCCCAGATTCCTGCCAGACCAATCAGCAAGCCTCCAGAGCATCGTTCAGCTGATTGGACGAGCACAATCATTGTCTGAAAACTAGTTTAGATTTCTGCAATATACAGTACAACGCAAGGAGAAAAAAAAAACTAAATAAATAAAAATGACTTGAATAGCTCTATTTGGGGAAAAATGTAATGTTTGGAATGATTTTGCAGGTAGGGTTGCAGAGGGGTGGAAAATTACTTTTCCTGAATTTTACACGTAATCAGACTAGAACAAAAAAAAAATTACAAGATGAATAAAATAAAGATACAAATAAAATAAGCATTATTCAGTTAAGTGGAATAATCAAATGTAAAATACAGTAACAGTCTTCACTGTATAAATTACATCTAATACATCTACACATCTGTTCACCTTCACCCAAACCATAAACGACTGCGTTTACAAAGATACTTATAGAGACACGCATTCGGACATCATTTTGCCTGCATGTGTCATTTTAGGCACAAATTCAGCAACATGACACTACAAACCCCCGACTGTAAACAGGACCCTAGGACATTTTGTGCTAAATTTCATTTTTGTTTTGTTTTTCCGTTTTAAGTTTTCTGGATTCCGTTTTTTTTACATTTTCATTTTTCTCAACACATTTCTAATGGTTAAAATGAATTTTATTAAATCAAAAAGCATGTCTAACTAATTAAAATCAGGACACTTCCCATCACATCAATTTATTATAAATTAAATAAAAATAAATAAATAAAATGACATTAAGAGACCTACGTATTTTATTATTTCTCATTATATGTTTTATTGTTAAATTCTGTTTTATTGGCCTAATTATCTGAATACATGAAAAAAAAAACTTAATTTATTCATATTTATTCAACGGCCTTATAAAAAAATGTTTATTAAAATTTAACTGGATATTAAATCAAATGAACACAAAACAATTTAATTTATCTTTAAATTATTGAAAATTATACAAACGTTATTTTTTGGTAAACGTTAAAATTTAAACATACGATTATTCCTTAAAAAAAAAAACAAAGTTTTAATTTTAGTAGTAGTAGTAATGGTAGTATAATTTAGATCCGTATAAATAAGCGCTGTCCTAATAATCCAACGCAGCTGCAGTTTGATTGAGATTAATATGAACTACAACTGCAAAAAAATATATATTTTTTTAAATTAAGAGTTTTTAACTAACATATTATATATAAGAATAAGAACAATAATATATAATATATATAATATATAAGAACAATTTTATTTGTATGTATTAAATATATATAAGTACATCTAAATATTTTCAAAATATATACTGCACGTGTCACATATACATAAATATATACATTATACACACACATTTTATAACAAACTTTTACTTTGGATGTGATTATTCGCAATTAATTAGAAAACCAGCGATCCAGTCCGCTCAAAAAAACCCTACAAGGCTCTCGGCTTTGGTTTGGGTCGTACTTCTGGCCGTCAGAAGAATAAACGCAAGCTATGAAGCTGCCTGCAAGACAAAACACGGCGCGAGCGCGAGCGAACGAGGCCATATATCAGGATATTCCAGGAGGACAATGGCATATAAAGCAGCACATCTGGGGCACGAGACTAATACACACTACATTCTCCAAACTGCTGACGCCAATAAGAGCGGTGCGCTGAGGGTAGACGTGTATTCCTGCGGGACACGGAGCCGTACTCTAGCTGTGATTACAGCACGATGAAAACAGGAAGCTCCTGCTTCATATGACTTTCTAAGTGACCTCTGAAGAGCGGCGGTGTCTCGGGGGTCTGGCGGGATTACATGTGTTACATTCAATAAAGACACGCTCTCATTGTCACGGACACACACACACACACACACGCAAACAATCAACATATTCACCATATGAAAGCGCCATCCGATGAAAATAGATTAGATTAATAAAACACAGACTTGAGCTCAAATGTGTCAGGTTCTGCGTCTCTAGATATTTGGTCTAATAAAACATCACAGTAAGAAGCAGGGCTGCAGGATTAATTGAAATAAAACTGAAATCATTATATGGCTTTGTCCAAAGACTCGGATTTAATTAAATGTTTCACTGTGAAGAACAGCAAGAAATATTAGTATTGTAATTTTATGATGTATTCATATATATATATTAAATAATATTGTTACTAAAATTATTATTTATTATATTATTATTTAATGCTGTCAAACAATTAACTGTGATTAACCACATCCAAAAATAAGTTTTTATACACACACGTTCATATAATTTATATAATTTTCCTATATATACACACATTTGTGTCTGTAGTTATACATGTATCATAAAAAAAACATAGTATACATACATATCTAAACGAAAACATCTTTTTTTAGATTGTGATTAATTGTTTGACAGCACTATTTCATTATTATTATTACAGCCATATTGATATGATCACAAAATTCTGGATTTCTTTTTGTTTATTACATTTTATTATTCTTTCTGCATTAGAGTAGACATCAGGTTTATACTGAGCAAATGTATAATATAAGAGTTGGTGTTGAAAGCACACAAATAACTATATTTAATAAGCCTGCATTAAACTCAAGCAGCACGCTGTAAACGAGCTCTGAGCTCATATGTTGATCAACAGGTGAGCATGTAAACAGAAGAGCTGCTCTGATGTGATGCGGTGTGAGGGAGCTCACTGTGGGAACTGAGTCTGCAGCATCTTCATGCACTGCCTTGTGGGTCGCAGCTGGTCCACGAATCGCCCGATCGTCCGGTACTCAGCTCTGCAGATCTGCATCTGAGTCACCGCCTTACCTGGACCAAACAAAACACAAATGTGACCCTGGAGCACAAAGCCAGACATATAGAGATTTATACATCATCTGAATAAACAAGCTTTCCATTGAACGCATATTAACTAATGAAAAATTAAGTTGATATATTTACATTAAAACATTTACTACATATCTTCATGGAATTTGACTCCTAAAATGTGTTGTCGTCTATTTCTACAAATATAGCTGTGCTCCAGAGACACATAGAGAGACGGATTCATTTACTTACTGAGATCGACCTCAGAATTGTGTCCTAATTTATTTCTAAATCAATAAGTAAATAAAGAAATTGATAATCAAATGCATAACCTCTGTAACCAGTGTAACCCTAAAGTCTTTAAAGGCACAGTGATTTTATCTGTCCCTTACAATATTTGCCATAGTAAACAACACATCGTTTTGTTTCTGCTATACACTGATACATTCCTCTGATGCTTGATGACAGTGCCGCAAAACAGCAGGATTTACTGTAGTAATTATCAGTGCTGGTTACCATGGCGACATGGCAGGCTATTCAGAGAGAGTGAAAGACCAACACGTGCTGCTAATAAAACATCGAGTGTGTGATTGATTAATAAAACACATAGAGAGGTGTTAAATACTTAAACATACACGCGAAGAGAAATATAATGTAAACAAACATGAAGAGAGCTGTACACTCACACACACACCGACAGCTCATAAACACACACACACACTGCAGCTGTACTGTAACGTTACCTGTGACTGTCGACACAGAATCCATAATAAACACCCTCAAAAAATGATTAAAAACGATCTCAAATCCAAACAACGCTGTAAACACTTCATCCTCCGCCGCTCACGCCACGCAACAGCGTCACTTCCTGATCAACTCCCGCGAACTCGTTCAAACGTCACATAAGAGTAAAGGCGCTCCTGATTGGCCGGGATGATTATTGTCATTGAGTCAAGCTGAAGCTGATTGGAGGACCGTGATGAGACTCTTGCTGCTGGTGTGAGGAGAAATAATTCATGAGCGATTCATTACACATTCGACATTTCATGAAGAAGTCATACGTAACGGTAATTCACTTAAATTCAGCTTCAAATTACAAGTGCAGGATTTGTTTCTTGCTCATCTGTATAAAAATAATCATTATGTTTTCAACCTGAGGCCAGTGTTGTGTCTAAATGCACATATGAGCTAAACATTATACCACAGCAATAATTCTGGACAAGATTTGAACTTTTAAAGAAATTTTTTTTTCGTGATATTTGATATCAAATTACATATATATCAGACATGTACAGTGTTTGCTAATCAAATTGCATTTGAAGTGTAATTTAGTTAGAAATACTGACATATTTTCTTCCTCAGTTTAACAGTAAGTGTGGTTTTGTCTTTATTTTTAGTGCTATTTTATCAGAACTTGCTCTAATGGTCAATGCATTTCACGCCACTGTTAAACCTCTTACTGTGTTAATGCATTTCCTCTCGTTTCTTTTGCTCTTTCCAGTCTTTCAGAATTGTCTTTAGACTCACGGAGCATGCATGCATTCTGACTGCATGCTGATTCACTATTATACGCAATATTCACAATACAAGGCTGTAATTTCCTTGACACGAGGCAGCGTGTGCAAATGACCAAATAAACGTCACCCGAGCTGGTAAATTGTGTTTCAGCGAATGAAAGCTAGTTCTGATAACAGCCTGGCCTAAACGTGTTGGGTGAGTAATCCGGTCTGTGAGGAGGCTCGGCGCGTGAGATACGAGAGCATGACCTTTGATTCCTGAATCAGTGAGCGCTCTGGAGAAAGGGGCCGCTTCCGCCGGGTCCAGGACAAAAGCAGATAGACATCTGGGGTCCTGAGGCGGCGTGGGGCTGATTGCTGTGAAAGCGGAGGTCAGGCCGCGTGGAATGGGTTTAGCCTCGCAGGTATCTGAGCATCAGGGAGAGAGAAAGCCCCTGTGCTCTGGAATCACAGGATCAGTGTACTGCAGTGCTCGCCAAGATAAAATCAGAGAATGTAATGGCTATAAAAGCGGATCAGAGGGGAGTGTGATGCTTGGAGGAGCTGCTGTGTGTGTGTGGTATGAAACTGAAATGCTATGAAAAGTGATTTTAGTTACTTTCCATAGACTTCTATTGTTTTTATACTGATCAAATGATATTTTTCTCCATTAACGCTAAACCTACCCCTCACAGAAGACCTGCTTGCATTCTTATACTTTCAGATGGACGTCATTTACGTATTTTTTCACAAAAAGTTAAAGTTCCAAAAAAAATAACTCACACTCACTCAAACACACACACTTATTCACTCACTCTCACACACACACACACACACACATTCATTCACTCACTCACTCACTCATTCACACACGCACACACACTCATTCATTCACTCATTCACACACACACACACACACACTTATTCATTCACTCATTCACACACACTCACTCATTCACTCACTCATTCATTTACACACACTCATTCACTCACTCTCACTCACACACACTCACTCACTCATTCACACACACTCACTTATTCACCCATTCACTCACACACACTCACTTATTCACTCATTCACACACTCATTCACACACACTCACTCA
>JAUMHR010000072.1:20555128-20572639 GCA_032361145.1 Enteromius fasciolatus | reverse complement strand
TACTGTATATATATATTAATATTCATTCTAGCTTATTTTTAACAAGAGCCTCATGATTGTTTGTATCTTGAACGTGCTTGGGTCTCAGTTGTATAGTTTTGTTATACTATTATAATTGATGTCATATGGTGCTATAATGTATTATCAATATCATAAACACACTGGGTTGTAGTGCAAATAGTTTTATCGACACATTATTATTCTTCCAGTTGTTGGCATACAGCAGCTGAGAAAGTCTTGTACACAGAAAATAAATTAGTTCCACGTTGCAAAGTAAGGTGGATACAGCAACCTTTAACCATTCTGAATAACAATTTAACAGAGTCCAATAATTCACACGTATGGAGTCATAAAGCATGATGCTCCCCTGGTAGAGGCCATGCATGTCCAGCATCATTGCCAGTGAATATGGAGTGTGTATCGAGCACCAAAGCAATCTAAACGTATCATGAAGGACATCATGACGGGCTTGACAGCACTGAAGCTGAACGCCTCTGGAGTGTCACACGAATGAGTCTGAATATAAACATGTGCAAAAAAAAGAAGAGCTGAAGCAATGAACAACAGCTCAACGTGTTGTCTGTTCATCACCTACAGCGGTCTTTATGTTTTAATGCATTACTGTTATAATGTTCCTGTGAAAGGGTTTGTAAAAAGATTGTGGGATACTTTAAAAACAACGTTCCTCAACACCAGATGGCACAGTCTTTGCAGATCTCATCACCTCATCTACAGATCCAGAGAAGCTGGAGGAATCTGTGTGTGTAAGGGACAAGCATGAAGATGTCTGTCGAATGCTCGTGGTCTTCAGGTCCTCAGACGACACTCATCACTCGTCACATGATTCTGTCATTGACATTACTAAATGGGCTCAGGAATACTTCCAGAAACCACTGTCGGTGAACACAGTCCTCTACTAAACTAAACTCTATTGTGATAAAAGAAGACATAAGATGGTCCAGAAGCTCGTTGTGTCCTGTGGGCCAAGACTCATTTAAAATGGACTGTTTCAAAGTGGACAAGTGTTCTGTGGTCAGACGAGTCTGAATTTGTATTTTTCTGGACAAAACTAAACCACACACTGCAGCGATTACAACAGCAGGACTTCTAGAAGAAGAGTCCAGAGCTGAAGTGACCTGCTGCAGTCCAGATCTTTCACCTATAGAGAACATCAGGAGCATTTTGCAACAAACTTAAAACATATTTTATATAGATACATTTATAGAGTCAACAACTTTAAATGAATAGTTTTATATATAAAGATATAGTTTTATACAGTAGTCTATTGAGTTCATAGCCTTTGTGTTTTTGTTTTATTTTTTGTAATGTTGTTATTCTCACTGATGGTTGTTTTGGTTCATGGTTTATGGTGATATAACAAAGACTTCTTTAAGATCTCAACAGAAATAATGGGAAAAACACACATGAAGCGGTGCTGCTAATGCTCTCTATTGTTGAAGATGACAGATGAGACTGAGCTGGACTGATGTGTTAGATAAATTACATCTTCCAGCAAGAACTTTTGCAGTGTGTAAAGAGAAACCTGCTAAAGATTCAGTCAAGTGTTTGCCGTTCATTCAGCGGTACTGGGTTTGAAATGAGTGTGTGTGTGTGTGTGTGTGTGTGTGTGTGTCAGAGACTGAAGGTAATGAGAGGCAGAGCTGTCTTGCGCTGTCATTCATAACCCTTCATGTGTATCGTGGCGCACACACTATTTTAAATTATTCTGCAGAGCTAGCCACTATTTTCCTCCCAACAGAATTAATGAGTTATATTTAACCATGCATAGGACTCTAATCATTACCTGCAGCATGTTCGTGTGGAAGTCAGGTGCTCTGAACGAGGACCCTTTATACCTGTGCAGTGTCACATGGGTATCATTTGTATTAGTGACAAAAGGTCAGCTGTTCAGCTCATTCTGGTGTTGTGTGTGGTTTTTAATCAGGAGACAGTGGAGCCTTCCATCGGGTCTCATACTTTCATTCTGGACAGATCGTCTGAATGCAGCAGAGACTGAGCATGCTTAGAACAGACAGTCTGGTAACATAATGGAGCAGGATCTGCTCTGATGATGCTCTGCTTGCTCTTTACTCAGGAGCCATAATTCACAGCAAACATAATGGGAAATAATCCCATTTTACTAGATTCATTGTGCTTCTATTTGTAAAAGGAGTACACTTTTGCATACTTTTAAAGACTATATGGGAGTGTGAACTGAATGCAATGTTGTCAGACACTTAATTGTATATCGTTTACAATTAAACCAAACTTTAAATGCAATTAGCTGAACTTTAGAGTGCTTTTTATGACCCACTTGACTGTAAGTAGGATTAAGTACATCTTGTATATTATGTCATAATTACTTCTTTGTCTTTGAAATATGGTTAAAGTACTGCTGAATGTCCTGACAAGCATTTATCATAAACTAAAATGCAATTTATTGTCATTTTCTTAAATTAAAACTTGTATGTCATATAACAAGTTATAGTTTATTACATTTAAAATGCATTAAATTAAAAACTTCAGTTCAAATGGCTACATTCTACAGTACTAACTAAAAGGTTACTTTACTACTACTTCTACTACTGAAAGTTACTTTATAACCGTATCTCTCATCAGAGTAGGGATAGTAGAATAAAGTACAATACTTGCAAAGTTACTTACAGTATAGTCAGCAGATTGTCTGGCCATTAAAATAAAGTTTAAGCAATGATTAACCGGATAGTCTACTAATAATAGTAACCAAACTTGCAGAAAGTGGACTATCAAAATACCATTAACATAATAATCCAGTACTTTACTTGGGCTTTAGTATGTTAGTGAAAATAAGTGTACTCAGGATGTAAGGACAGTTTCGTCACGTCATCTCTAGCTTGCAGTCACTACGGTTTGAATAAAGTGTTACCAGCAAAACACACCCAATGCATGTTCAATCATAATTTTGTTAAAAATAACATCTTTTTAGCATCACATCTTTCTCTGAACAGTGATTTCAAAGCACTTGATGTCTTAATTAAATAAATACAAGCTTCCCAGGAGGAAGCGCTTTTAACATGCACTAGAATGCACTAGTTACTGTAACTTCAGCATTTCTAATTATTTATATATTTGTTTAGATGCGTAAATGGACACGCTGCTGTATGTGATTCATCCTGATGCTAGTTGGCATGTAGTTACTTACTGTTAGTTGAAAGTCTAGTTAAAAATAAAGTATTATGGCATAAATTATTTATACATTGCCTCCAAACTGTGTTTCTTGTGAACACTTCAGGCAGAACTCAACGAACAAAGAAACCAGTGTAGGCAACAACAGATCCATTAGTACTCAAATGTGCTCTCACTCAGGTTGTTTTCTCCTTCTGATTTGCCCCTTGAACCTTCTCAAGGCTGTGATACACACCAGTAGAGAACTCCCCCTTTCACCCCATTATCAACATCCCTGGCTTTACGTGTCTCCGGGAGCCTCGAGTGCTAATGACTCCTGCGGCACATTATTGATGGATGTGTATTTCTAAACAAGACAGATGAGTGCCAGCGGAGCTTCATAGCTGGACGGCTTCATTCAACAGCCGGTCCAGCGGGCATGAAGGAGCGACAGCCGCAGCCTCGGGCGCAGGTGAGCTCAACTTCTCAAATCACGCATTACACAGCATGCGAGGAGCTGCACGGACCTGCGCACGGTGCATTCCCACATGTCTGGCTTGGATCCAGACCCCCTTCCAAAATATTTGCCCTCAACTTTGCCTGGTTTATTTACTCTGGAGGAATATTTTCCCTGAGCAACTCACGGGCTTAGCGTTTGGCAAATACACTGAGCGCATGAAATATGGGCACGAGGCTCGGGCCAAACGAGATGCATGTATAGGCGATGAACTCATGTAAGACCGCAGAGAGCTTGGGCATTTTTGGACCAGATTTTCCGATCTCGTTGGAGAGAGATCCTGTGCTGAGCGGCAGGGGCTGCGGCGATGGAAGTGCTTTGGGAAGATAAATCCATCAAAGTGTGCATGAGGTCATCAATCTGACGTTTCCGCTCACTTTGATGAGTGGAGACGGGCTTAGCCAAACACGGCTCTCCTGGAGCACTGGGGGGCTGAGTGGACGAGGGGCCACGCTTGGGCTGGGGCCACAAGAGAGACGGGCGTATTAGAGGAGCCCAGAGCACAGAGGGCTTTTGTCTGTCTCGGCACAGCTTGCTTGCTTGGGTTTCCTAGCTTTCATTTTATGAGCCGACTGAGGCCGGCGTTATGTGCCACTTGGAATGGAAAGTGAGCGTTTCACGTTATGACAAGAAAATTTGGGGCCGTTTTTATCTGTGCATTATACAGTATATTGCTCGCTGGGAAGAACATGTACTGAAATGTCATGGAAACATCTTAATCACACCAAGCATTTTGCTTAAGGTTTGCTCTTGTGTCCTATTACAGTTTGCATCCAGCGCATTCAAGGCATTTGGACATTTCAAACTGATCATTCACTTCATCACCAACTTTTTTTATTGTTTTAAGTGAAACGTAACTTAATCTCAGTCATTGTGCATTTTGATTTAAGAATGCTTGTTCTAGAAAACAAATCAAAAATACTGAAGATGACTTTCTGCTAGATATCTTTATTACTAACTCTAAACCTACCCTAACAGTTTACTGAGAATTAGATGACATGTAGTTGCAAAGTTGCTTATAGTGAGTAGAATGTCTAAAGTGGACGATTAAAATAAAATACGACCCTATTTTCTCACAAACATCTTTTTGAGGTTTTGTAAACGTTATACAGTATTTTGATCTTTGAATTGGAACTGTGTTTTGTCTGCACAGAAACTCAAACCTTTAAAATGATTCCACGGCTGCTTTGCATGTACTGCTATTTCTTCAGGAATTCAAATGCAGTACTGTAAAGCTGTTGCCTCTCAGTATTGTCTTATGTCCGCTACCAAAGGCTTCCAGATAAACCCTGCATTTGTGTTGATGCGAGATCCTGAGCATCCGTGTCTCCCAGCTGCATGCAGTCAAGTGAAAACATTTCCTTTAGAGCAGCAACCCAAAGGTCAGTCGCAGCACCTGTGTTCACACCGAGGCTGGACATCACATGATCACACACACATATTCAGGCACCTCGGGTCATCCTTAACCAGTCAACACCTCCATCTGACCTCCCATTAACCCACACCACAGGAGATCCATTTCCACACAAGCCTGAAAGTTCAGCACAAGGAAAGCAACAAATTGTGCAACAGCGTTTTAAAGATTGTGTGTTGTGAGAAGGAAAAACTGAGGAATGATTTGTGAGGATGGTGAGGTTGATGATGCCACCAGACTGAGAAAGCGATACCATATGTTGGGTCACGTGTGTATCTGGTAAATATTATTATGAGGCAATGCTTCTCATCCTCGTGAAGGAACATAATGTGGAACAGAAGGCCAGTGGTTCAGTCATTGTCCACTGAATTAACCCCAATCAGCTTTGAGGAGCATCCTGACTTTGGGACGAGTGATGGTGGTGGAGGAGAGTACGGCAAAATGAAGAGCAATAGAGAAAGAGAATTCTTGAGCTTTGTCAGTGATTAAGATTGATTGGATCATCTCAGAAACATCTGGAGACAGAATCTTAAATTTTAAAATCGTTTTCATTTCTAAAATAAATGAGCTTGCTTTTCCTTGATATGCAAACCTTTACCAGAAACTGCAGTCTATGATCAGCTCTCTATTAAAATATATGTTTTTATGCACATTTTAAAGTATCGCATCAGAACCGAGTGTTGTCGACGTGGTTTAATCCGAATAACGGGAGATGGAAATGTGTTTGCCAAATAAATTCCTCCATGTGCGTAAAAAAAGTAATGTGACTTTGCACTTTGGGACGGCAAAACCTGGCTAACCAGTGGACCGATATCATTTACAGCATCCGAAATGTTGTCATGGTCATTCTGAAATGCCTGAGCAAGTCTGTCTTCAAAGTATTTTTATATCATTGCCTCCCAGAACCATCCACCTCCGAAAGCAACAATTGTAATTTGTGTTTTAATGTGTTTATTGCAAGTAATTTATTATATTTGAAAATTACTATATTCAATGGCTTCTTCTATTTTTCTTAGTTCCAGTTTATCAGGAAGTGACCATTTTGTTCTTTTTTGACTCGTTGGATGGAAACGGTGCTTATTCACAAATGCTGTAAGTAATGTTTAATTTGGAAACCCAGCTAATTACGCACAGCCAGTTGCAGCAGTATCGGCCTGTAGTTGTTAGGGCCGGCATCTCAACACGGTCTTATCGAAATTACCATGTCAGGAAATATATGCCTCGTGTTACTCGTTGACTTCATTCTCTCCACAGTAAATATTCAAGTGTCGAACCTTTCAGATGTGCATGGAGCATGTTATTAATCAGAAGCCCGAGGCTCCCGTGTCTCTCAAACAGCACGTCTGTTCGATCTCTGCGGTTTCGTCCCCCAAACGTCAGTGCCGATGACAGGTAGACAGTCCTGAGAAGTCAAAGTGCCGCTGTCAGTTTTCTGATGAATATGCCCCGTTTGGTTTTAGCAGCATGCATATTCATCAGGCTGCTAGGCCACCGGGCGATTTCACTCCTAATTGTGTCCTCCTCTCAAGCCCTCCGAAGACCCCCGTGGCATCATGGGACAGATGAGGGGATGTCAAAGTGGATGCCAGTGCTTGTCAGGACTGCTCTTGTGGCTCAAACGGCACAACTTTATTCCAGCGCCCTGAGGGAAATTCTGAGCCCGATCCCGTTAGCACCGCGCTTCCGTTGCGGTCTTCATTGAACCGCAGGCCTTTGTAGAGTTTCAGAGGCATGCTCTGACTCGTAGCTGTGTCAGGTCGTCCCACATCAAGCAGAGTCAGCTTTCGCTTGATAACTTTCCTCGCTGTAGTCTTACCTCCATAGATGAGCCTCAGCAGCTCGTCCTTAGGACGTCTCGCCTCGTTATCCTCATCCCCTTATCAACAATAACAGCACTTTATGAGGTGGCCATTCATCTTTTCCCGTTTGCCCTTATGCGAGAGGCCACGCTTGAGCACGCATCGGTGCTGACACCCCAGAATCCGCTCTTTACCCAGTGGGGTGTGAAAGACCAGGGCCGACCTCACTTCCTGTGGCAGAACACATACACTTCCTCTCAACCCGAGCGGAAAAACTTATGAGCAAAAGTATGGAATTCTGTTTCCTGCCGACTGTAACGACTCTCCCACAATCTTTTGCACCATTGCTGTTTTATTTTTAGAGAGCGGGACATCTGATTCTTGGACGCTCCCCCATGCCGATACAATACATGAATGTGTCATTTCTCTACTGAGGCATCTCAGTGTCTCGTTTCATGTTCTCAGGTCAGGTAAATTGCAGAAATAAATCCAGAACCAAACCTGTGTTGTGCACTGGGTCACCTGATATCGAGAGCCTCCTTCTGTTGCACTGTCATCCATCCACCTCTCCAACTCAACATGAGATTAACCACAGTGCTTTGGCATGGGATTGTTTAACATAAGATAAGGTTTAGCACGGCCTTCTTCTTCCACATCTTCGTCTTTCTTTAGAAGCACTGCAGCCTCCCAGAGGGAAGTGTCTATTGCTCAGAACATCCTCTTCCATAGCTCAGGAGACATGCCGTGAAAGATAGACCTGTAAAATAAATGGCGTCTCAGATGATTTGATCAATCAGATTTTGGCTTCCACGACTGCTGGTTTTTACTATTGACTGTATGTAAAGGCCTTTTCACATTAGCATGTGATGCTCAATGCCAGTGAGAAACACAGTTGTTTGTGTTTATCACATTATTGAATGGAGAAATTCTTTTAATACATACTCTTTATTTGGCCATTATAACATTGGCTGCAGCTTGGGAATTTTCTTCTTTATCTAGTAAAATGTGCTCAGTTGCATAAAACGCTTAGACAAGTATTACAAGTCATCTTTAACTTTTATTTTTGTCTCTTTTTTTTTGCATTAAAAAAGTTGCATAAAGTTGCATAAGAACTAATCGGAATCAGACAAAAATAAGACTTACCCCTCGGTTGACTGCTACAGTAGTTGTCCAGACTAGTTCTTAAGACAAAGTCTTAACATAAGTATATGCAACTGGCCCTTGGAAAATAAGGTAAAAGTAGGCCTATCTATTTGATCTATATTTCCAGTGATATAGTCTACTTGATTGAACAGATGCTATTTAAACTGAGCTGGACTGGATGATGACATCACTGAATAACTGAAAATATAGTGTTTACTATTGTGCTCTTGCATTATTGACACACTATATTCCTATTTGATACTGTAAAGCTGCTTTGATACAATTTGTATTGTTAACGGCGCTATATAAATACAGGTGATTTGACTTGACTCCACATTTATCTAACTGTCTATGACAAACAGTCAAGATGTTACTGAGATATTGTTTGTGATTTGTCTTTCCTGCAGGTTGAATGACACCCTTCCTAAATGATTTTCCTCTGCCTTGAACATTTTGTGAAATGCATGTGACCTGCAGTCTGAGGTTAACTAATAATGCAGATATTTGAGAAACGTGTTTCCCGAAATGTATTGTAGTGAAAAATGTGTTTCCTGGTTAACTAGAGATCCTCATCTCCCCCCATTCAGTGCTATCCACCGCTGTCAAAAATAAACGTGTTTGCTACCAGCTTAAAGCGTCGCATGACCCTCTGAGATCGAGGATCCACCTGCACTGACTGAAATGAGCAGAAAGTCGGTTCGAGGGCACATCCTCTGCAGCTGTCTTCGGTGTGGCTCGCGCTCAAGGACTTCTCCCAGAACCGTGTCACGAGAGGAAAGACTCCAACAACGAGTGGTGAAAAAACGCTTTCTACGGTCTGTGGGCTTCGAATTACAGTAGTCAACATTTGATGTGGATCAAAAAAGTTGTCAAGGATGCTTTTTGTTTTCAGGTTTTGATCTGCTTCAAATTCTGACTAGTTTAGTTCGATTTTGGCCATAAGACAGATCTGGAGTGAGTAATCCTTGTTTTCGTATGTGCTGCCAAAACAAGCATTTGGTTGCTGCCAGATTTGCACCTTAGACCGGTGCTTTGATAATCATCCGTCAGAGCCAAGAAGAGTTGACAGACACCTTGCTCAGAATGTTGCGTGAAACTATTTCACAGCTCTGTGTCAAAGTTGAGCTACATCAACCAAATCCTCGCTAATCTTAGCCACCAGTCAGCTTTACCTGACAGACAGGAACTCTCGACGAGCAGCGCGTTGACATGTTTTCCTCCGCCTGCATGCTCAAGATGTTTATTTGTGTTGGTCTTTGTTCACATGGATGTGTGCTGCTGAAAGGATTTTGATTGCCTGCGAAAATATTTAAAGCACAGCAAATATTTACGACATCGTTCATGGTGCGGAAACAATACGTATATTTGAGAACATTCTCAGGTAATCAGGCGTTACAAAACAAACGGCCGCAGAGAGAGAGAGTTGGCTGCTGGACGAGATGATCTCAGAGGAAATCTGTCCTTATTTTGGGCTGCGTCGATGCGTCAGAGCAGGCGTCCTAATGTCCTAAACATGGACGTGTGTACTGTGAAAAGAGCGGAGCTCGGGATGACCAGTCTGAACTCTGTGTTTGTCCACCAGCGCATTCAAAAGGCATTGTGGGAAAAACACTAGATACTCTTTGTCAGCACTTAAGGTCTAAATGGCTGCGCCTCAGGATATCCCTTTCCTGACAGGAAGTATTGTGTCCCTCTCTGCTGTTTTAATGGCACAGATAGCTGTCGGTGGGTGTTGTGAGGACACATGAACTGCATACAACCAATCGAGCATCTGCCAATCATTTCATAACTACATTTATACGTTTGGTGGTTTCCAGGGCGTTGCTATGTGCATTGCTTAAGAGTTCACGAAGGTGAAATTGTTGTTCCTAGGTGGTTGTTTCTGGTTTGTAGGGTGTTGTGGGTGATTTATATGGTGTTTTGAATGGTTGCTTGTGTTTTTGTGACATAACACAAAACACGGGCGCTAGATTGTTGTGTGTGGTTACCAGGGCGTTGCTATGCAGGTTTTCAAAGACTTTGTATGTTGCTAAGGTGTTCACATTGACACGCCTGTGGTGGGGTGCTCTTGCTGGTCAGTGGGGTGTTTATAGGTGGTTGTCAGGACGTTCTAGACAGTTGTTGAACTGTTGTGAGTGGTTGCTAGCATTGTTTGTTTTAAATAATTACTAAATGCTTGCTGGGGTGTTCTAGTTGTTCCTGGGATAGCTACAGTATTGCGGCTGGTTGCCAGGGCATTACTATGCGCATTGCCTTCGGATGTTGCCAAGGTGAGATTTTGGGGGTTGTTGGGGCATTTGTAGGTGGTTGCTAGGGTGTTTGTTTGGCTGTGTTTGAAGTGTTTGAAGTTACTGTTTGGTTGTTCGTAGGGGATTGCTTTGCAGGCTGCCAAAGTTTTCAGAGATTGCCAAGGTCTGTGCTAGAATGTTTTTTTCCCCAGCCATGTTTCTTCCCATAACAAACACTATTAACACTAACATTTATTTAATAGAAACTGCAAAGCTGAATTTCCAGAGCTCCTTGCCTCGCAGGATTTCATCAGCTGGAGGTGAATGGGACGTCACTTTTGGAGCAGGACCCAAAGGAGACCCTCCTCTCTCCATCTGCCGTTTGCTCTGGCGTTCCAGATCAATAGCAGCTCCATTTGCCATATCCAGGCCCAAAGCCCTCACTGAGCAGATGCTAATGATGTGATGATAACTCAACAGTGAGATTTTAAGATAATCGATACGCTGCTGTGCATTATGACTTTAATCCACACAACACCACCTATCAGCTTCATGCTGCATCATTTTGCCTTTATCATTGTAGTGTTTCCTCTTTAGAACAGATTATGAATTACAGCTGTTCCACCGAGGTCTCTGGCTGTCCTTTATCATAAGTTTTTCTCTTTTTTCAGCTGGTCATAATGCATGTCTTGCGGTTTGCCCTTGGATGATGCAGGACGCCATGACATCATTGCACTAATAGCTTCCCTGGAACGGAGTTGATTCACCATAGGGAGATTTTAGCCTGGGTTTACACCGTTATGAGCTGTTGCAACAAACACCACTTAAGCCCAGACTTGTGCTTCCTAAACAAGTATTTAATGTGCTCATTAAAGATATATGAAGCTGGTAATCAATAAGACCTCTGGATTACAGCCTCATCTTCCATTCAAAGGTGCAAATGGCTACATGATGTTTAACATTACATATTTGGTGCCAGGTTTGTAGACTGCACAGAGACAACCAAGTGAGCCTTCATCAATTACTCTAGACAAAACCTTAATAGTTTCATGAGATCCTTTGTGAGAACTAATAAGATTATTGGATGGAAAAAGGATCTCTGGATCTGTCTTTCAGTCACATTTATGCTTGATATTATGATGCTAATGGGAACTTACCCCATTTTTTGGTCTATGGTTACAGTATATTCCTCAGTGAAATGCAGAATTGGAATTACATGAACGCCTGTAAAAGTTTTAAAGTAATTCGCTTTTGTTCACCAAGCACAGCCCAGAAGCCCGCCCTCAGGCTTTTGTACCTGGTAAATGCTTTATGTTGTTATTAAATATCTTTTAGAAATCCATTTTCATCTGCAAAGATGAGCAATGAATCACTGTTAAAGAGTGCATCAAGCTGTCGGGCCAGCTCCCTGTAAACACTCGGCTCACACTTCTGAATAATACAAGCCTTTTTATGTGCTTCACTCTGACTCCAGTATCAGTATTCACTGAGCTGAAGGCATTACAGAACACTGCTGTTATGGTGTATCTGAAGAGCACTGTGGGAGGAGAAGTGCTGCTGCTCTGGACCGGAGAAGCTTGTGGTCACTTTAACACTGTCAAGGTGTGTCAAGGAAATATTCAAATGCTGGGTTACAGTGTAAATTTAATATTGTTGAGAAAGTTTCTTATACTTATTTTTGTTTTCATATTTGTTTTAACGTTTTAGTAAATTAGCTGTGTTTTTGTCATTTTATTATTTACATTTTTATTATGTCTTTAATATAGTTTTTAGTTTTTTGTATTGTTAATATTATTTCATTTCAGTTTTTATTACATCTGCTAAATGAAAATGAGAAATGTAGCTTTTTTGTTTTTAAATTGTAAATTTTTAATTAGGGCTTGGTGATATTGCAACATATCACACAACATCAGTATTTATCATTGTATTTATTTACTATTAATGGGGAAGAAGATGTTTTCCACATATTTTTCAGATCGTGCAAATGAATGTAAACAAATTTTGTTCACAATTAAACTTCCCAGGGCCCCATGAAATCAGTTTAACTTTGCCTTAATTCAGTCTTTTTCCCCCCCTCAATTTTATTACTTTTCATAGATGCAGTGTTTTATGGTTTAATACAAATGTCACAGGAAAATAAATTAATAAAACTTTAACAATGTTATCAATCCTTTAAAAAGTAATCCAATGAAAATAACAAATAATTTACAACAAAACATTGCCCTTTTATTTTTCATCCATATGATTAATCATAATTAATTGTGTCTAAAAAAGTTTTTGTTTATGTGTCTGTGCTGTGTTTATTTCCAGTGTATATATAAATACACACACACATACATTTCTTATTTTTAATACATATACTTAGACATTGTATAGACATTTATACATTTGTATTCTTATATTTTATATAAATATATCTAATCTAATATATAAACATAATATATTTTTCTAAAATAAATGGATGTATGTGTTTCTATTTTTTATATACGTACACAGCACACACACATATATATTATGTAAACAAAACTTGTATTTTGGATGCGATTAATCATAATCATGGCCCGCAGCAATGCAACGCTGTTTGATAACCGCCAGCAGAAGAACAGTGAAAACCATGAGTTGTGCTCTTGAAAACAAAGCCCCCCGTGACCATGTGCTGTTTCTGAGCATGTCTCGAACCGACGAATAGGAATCTCGCTTCGAAATGTCCAATCTACTTTGCGTGTATTAAAACACACCAATGAAATTGGCATACACTGATTAACATTCAGCTGCAGCTGAAGCGAGATTCCTATTGGTCAGTCACCGGCGTGACATCTCCATTCCCTTCTTTAGGGAACGAGGGTTACAATACGTAACCGAGACATTTTATGATCGTGTATTCTACCTCTCTCATTCAGCACAAATCCAAATATTGCTTAATATTGCTAATGCTAAATTATTATCAAACTGTCTTTAAGACCAGTCATGTCACTCTGTGGCCATCTTTGAAACGCCTCTCGGGCATTCAAGTGCAGCTCCTATCTCTTTGAATGGGAAAATACTATTCAATTTCATATATGAATTCAACAATAAAATCTAACAACAACAATAATTGTTGTTTCTTATGCTCACAAAATGAATTTCTCAGGCGAGATCAGTCAGTGCGCATGCGCAGTCCTAAGCACACATCTCAGAATGTTTCTATAGCTACCAGAACTTGTGACACGGTGATGCGCTGACTTTACAAATCAGTGACTGGCTATATTAGGTGGGGCTTCTTGTGATTGATCGGCCATATTAAGTGTTGCAGTTTTTCCCATTCAAAACTATATGATTGACATGTCTTGGGTATTCTACAGTCTTTGCTATTATTTATTATGTAAATTATGTAAAATGCTTTGTACTTCAGTCGGTGTGGTGGTGTTGGCTTTACTGTATTTTATTTTGATAAACTATCTTTTGCTCACTATTGCTAACTATTTTGCAATCTCTTCAAGCACTTCATACATCTAGCTGGAAACCTCCGCAATTTGTTCTTTTGTCTGTTCATAATAAATGAAAAGAAACCGAGCATAGTACATTTGTTTTGTTTTTTTCCCTGTTGTACTGAAATCATATCGAACCAGGACATCTGTGTACCATTCCACCCTAATATATATAAACTTTACAATTTACAATTTGGTTAAATAGCAAATTATTTCTCTATAGCATATCATTGTTATTAGCATAAGTTATATTGTGTTCTCAATATGATATTTTGAGTAACAAAAGTTATTTTGTGGTTTTAGTAGTAGTTCTAGTTTTGATGCGACCCTCTGGTGATGCTGAAGACCTGGATGAGCTGGCTCAGTGTTTGATCGGAGCTGCTGGGTTATCTGCCAGCTCAACACATGAGTGATTGTGCTCGGCTCGAGGTCAACCCGCTGCTCCAGAGCCCGGCTGATTACTGTACTGGGACCTGGACGCAGAGCGTTTTCATTAGGGAGAGGTCCAAGATCATACAGGAAAGTTCCGGACCATTAATACATTTGAAACGGCAAATGAGGGGTGGGGGAGAGCCACGGGTTATTTTGAAAGAGGAGATGCCTGAGGAACAGCCATGAGAGTCTCAGAGAATAAATACCCAAATCATCTTAACCCAGATTTTTCTTCTCCAGGATCTGCAGCCAATTTTCCTACAATTTACCGTAAATTGTTTGTGAAATCCTCGTCGATTCTACCAGTGGAAGTGCGGAGCTGGAGAGGAGAATGTTACTAGTGTGCATGTGTCTGAACTGAACCTACATAAACAAACAAGCACACAAAACAACAACAAACACACACGTGATGTGTTACAGATGTGCTCTTCTTTCTGTGTGTGTGATTGTGTTACCAACAAGCTTGGCCACTTGACACATAAAAAAAAATCCTCCGGTCAGTTTCACAACTTGTTAATATTTCATCTTGCATAGTTCCATAATGACTTTTATTGATTTCTCATTTCTTATTTATGGCGTCTGGTGCCACAGTAAAATGCTAATCAGATCCTCACTTCTCTGAGTTTTGGTATTTCTGTTACAGTAATGTGAATGTTCAAAGAGGGACTCCAGATAGGAGTGTTATGCGTATATTTATAACATCTGTGTCTGTAGTCTCTTTATTACAGGTAAAAACGGTGAGTAAAACTCACAGTTGTCTTTTTTAATCTATACGAGTCTGTGTGAAGTGAAAGCAATCAGATCAGTTCAGAACTTTTGAAGCATAATCTGCTCAGCAATTCATAAGGTTTGTGAGCAAGCGTGTGAGATTTGATCTGCTGTGAGAGAGATGCTCTCTTCTGTTTTTTGTTTACACTTTCATTATATCTCTACCACATTATCTGATGCCCCGTCCCGTTTTCAATCTCAATGCTCCATTTTAATGTCACTGCTTGCACTGCATATGTGTGTGTGTGTGTGTGTGTCGGGCTCGGAGAGGTTGTATTACCACGAATGAAGCAAGAGAAAATTAAATTCACTCCACGCTGCTCACGTGGCTTTAATTTATCACATATGACTTGTACTAAAAAAGCATTTAATGTAATCTGATCACTAGATTCGATGCAGGATTTATGAGCTATATGATTCAAGCCTCAGAGACGAGGCAAAGACGGTGACCAAATGTCAACGCACTGCTAACTTCAGCAATGATGCTTTAGAAGATTAGTAAATCAAGAAGCAAAATATGTTGATCTGTGTCTCAAAACTTCACTTGCAAAAAAATAAACTGATTAAAACCCCTTTTTCCCTGAAGTTTTAAACATAAATGCACTAAAACCAAAGCGATAGTTTACCAAAAAGACGAAAATGTATTTTATTTTAAGGATATTTTTTTATTTTTTTCTAGAAAACCAAACAGAATTTCATTAAGCACATGAAAAAGATAAGTGTAGTCCTGCGCAAGTGTCATTAATGAAATATTCTCTAAAATGGGATTTTTTTTCAACCTGATCTCACAGCAATTCGTTCATATTTTACTACTTTAGGTGGCCAATTCGTATGACCTCACTCGTACGAATTTCTTCTAAATCGTACGTATTTTACGAGTTGCTAATTCGTATGAATTTGTACAAATCACCAAAACTTAACCCTGCCCCTAAACCCACCCATCACGGGGTTTTAGACAAATCGTACAAAATCGTACGAGTGAGGTTGTGGGAATTAGCAAATTTGTCACCTCGTGCGAATTGGTGGTGAGACTGTGTTGTTTTTTTCCCCCTCTATTTCTCAGATGTGTTTTATTGATATCTCAGTTGTAAATATAATTTCCCTATGCGTCTCCTCAAAGAACAAATCAGTTTATGCGAGCTGAATATTGCTTGTTTTTCCTGATCCATTATCATCAGCGCGAGTCCTGCGGGGCGTTTGGTTAACACATTAAACAGTCTTACAGGCGTTTGAAGGCAAGTGGAATAAAGCCTCATATTTTAGCGCTGACGGCCACAAAAAACCAATGACAGATTATTCCACGTCATTGCTTTACATGCCTTATGGCACCAGATGAAAAGGGCTTATTCACTTAATTCAGACAGAATTTCCATATTATTTTGATGTCTGTGCACTGATGCAGACAGCGGGGATGAATTTACACGGTGCATCGGACCATAGTCCACAATTACTCTTGTGTAGCTCTGCCTGTTCCTCGGACTGTGTTTGTTGTATTTGTGGATTTCTCAGCTCCATCTATACTGAGTCTGAGCTGTGAAGGCTTTAGTATCGTTTAGAGTAAAGAAAGGCGTGTTAAACATTGCTTCAAGTAGGCGAACCGTCTCTCTTATGTAATCTGAACGTGCTTCATTCCTCTCAGAAGTGTGCGCTCTTCTTCTCATTACTTTTCCTCTTTGTGTCCCTGGAGCAGACGGGAGTTGTTCAGAAACTTCCATGCAGTTGAAACTTTAACTGGGTTGAAAGCTTGCGTTAAAGAGTTGCAAGCTCTGGCTTCATTCTGCAGTAACTCTGAGATCTCTGGGTAAAGACTGCCATGTCTCTCTGCCTTCATCCACAAGCTATTAGTGCTTTCCGCTGGCAAGCGCTCAGCACACTTGGAAAAGAACTTGTAAAGTTTCTCCAAATTGTGGCAACAGAGGTTGTTTTGTTGGCTCTGGAAGCCTCGCAGATGTTCTGGGTTGCAGACGGCATTCGCCTCCTTCTTTGTCACGAGCTTCTTTATGCTCTCTTCACAAACTGAAGGATAAAATGCACATTGCTGCCCGTCATTTTTTCCAAGTTATCCATTAGCTAAAAGCTGTTTTAGCTCGCAGGCCATGGAAAGGCCTGCCGGCTTTTGTGGGAAAGGCATATTAATTACAATTAGCCTAAGAATAACAAATCTGAAAGCCTCTGGTTTGAAATTTTACGATCACAAAGAAAGCTTAAATGTGCGACAATGTGCATGAATTAATTTATTGTTGAGAGGGTGTTTATTGGTCATGAATGAAATCACACCAGCATCACGCTTATAAAAAAAAACTGAAGCAATAAACTCTTAACCAAACCAGCTGTATACTGAGAGCTTAAAGAAAAGATACATAGATAGATAGATAGATAGATAGATAGATAGATAGTGTGCATGTTTTTGTGGTTTATGAGGACACAAATTTATATAATGACATTCAATATGAAGGTGATTTATGAGGATATTTTCAGTGTCCCCGTAATTCAAAAGACTTAAAAAACATACTATATTTTTATTTTTTTGAGAATGTAAAAGTGTGTAGTGTTTCCTGTAAGGGGTAGGTTTAGGTGTAGGGTCAGTGTAGGACAATAC
>JAUMHR010000072.1:20499270-20509285 GCA_032361145.1 Enteromius fasciolatus | reverse complement strand
AAATAAATATGATAAAAATGTGAATAAATTAAAATAATGGAATATACAATAGGAACAGAAATTAACCCAGGGTTACATCAGGTTCGATGTATTTCCTCCTTTTGACATAAAACTTCGATGACACCGCTTGCAGATATGTTTTTGGTGATCAATGATGTTGCGCTTGTCATCAGCCTCAAAAACAAAATACTTCCACATGTACAGTAGCTCTTTCCTCCTTTCTTTTCAACAAGCAGATTCAGAGCCACCTTATCAATAGCACCGCTGGTCGCCATCTCTCTGTGCTTTTATGAAGTAGATGCAACTGTGCAGTGCGCACCTTTCGGGTAGCGCAGCAAGATCCGGGTTGACCTGTTGCTCGGTACTACCGGTACTTCAGAAAACCTGGTACCATAGCATTTAACATTTTTTAGTACCGTCTTGGTACCGAAGTACCGGGTCTTTTGACAACACTATTTCAAACAGAGCCACAGCAGAAACACAGAAGCACACAGTAGTTCAGTTTCATTCCAGGACATCCATTCATACCAGGACGTTTTAGAGCACTTCATGCTTCCTGCTGCTGACCGACTTTATGGAGATGTAGATTTCATTTCCCAACAGGCACCTGCACACAGTGCCAAAGATACCAGTACCTGGTTTAAGGACCATGATATCCCTTTTCTTAATTGGCCAGCAAACTCGTATAGTAAATCTATGGGGTATTGTGAAGAGGAAGATGCGATATACCAGACTCAACAACGCAGAAAAACTGAAGGCCACTGTCAGAGCAACCTGGGCTCTCAGAACACCTGAGCAGAGCCACAGACTGATCCACTCCACGCCGCATTGCTGCAGTAATTCAGACAAAATGAGCCGAACTAAGTATTGAGTGCTGGACATGCTCATACTTTTCAGTTGGTCCAATGTGCTGGTGCTTTGCCCGTCTTTTGTGCTCTTTGGGTGTCCGTGCTGAGGGTTCCTCCGATCAGTCACGGCTGCAGTCTATGGCAACAGAGAGAAACGGTTATCATTCCAGTCTTTGTGGAGAGCGATCTCACTTGTGAGATCAGAGGTCAGCCATTAGCCGCGACATGAAGGGGGTCCCTTGGTCAATCAGTATCTCTGCTGGGAAGACCTCCTTTGCGATGGCTTTGGCCGTGGCTTTCCTGAGTGGGATGGCTTTGGGGTACCTGGTGGCGTAGTCGACAATCACCAGCATGTGTTCGTGACCACGGGCAGACTTATGGCGCTTTTCCACTGCGTCGTACGACTCGGCTCAGCTCGTTACGGCACGGCGCGGCTCAGTTCGGCTCGGTTTGCTTTTCCAATGCAGTTTAATACCGCTTTAGAATGGGCGGGATTATTCGCATGTCGTTATAGTTGCGCCACCTCTACTGCCGTGACATCATCATAAACGCGCAACAAACAAACTCACACACAATAATGGAGCATTTTTCATTCCGCGTCACCCCATCAAGCTCTCGCTGGATCCGCTCCTAGGAACGTCTGTACTTCCTCAATAGACCAAGAAATAGCCATTTTGGTTGATACAAAAAGGTGTGTTTCTTCAAACAATACAGTTGCGTCCTATCCTTCGCTGGCTGTGCTGATTTAAATCTAGCAGGTCTGTTGTGTCTCGTGTCGCAAGTTCAGTGACGCAGTAATGACGATTTTCTCCAGCTAATCAGTGACCAGCAGAGTTTACACGTCACGTTTTGGTAATGGTACGGCTTGCTTGGAACCACGGCTGAGGAGGTACTAAAAAAAGGACCAGGTACCAGGTGCTGTTCCCAGTGGAAACTCCCCCAAAAGTGAGCTGTACTGAACCGTACTGTACCGTACTATGCAGTGGAAAAGCGCCATTAGGCAGCAGCCCCACGAGATCCATGCCAATCCGCGCGAAGGGTACCTCAATGATGGGGAGAGGAATGAGTGGGCTAAGGGGAGGCATTTTTGGCGCGGTCTTCTGGCAGGTTGGGCATGCCTGACAGAACCGTTTTACTTTGAGGCCTGGCCAGTGGAACCGATCACGGAGGCGTTGGGTCGTGTTAGCTAGATGGCCGGCCATGGGGTGGCAGTGAGGTAGTTCCAGGACGGTGTCCGTTTTTGACTTCGGCACTACCAGCAGCTCTTTTACCTCCCCCCTCCACTCTGCGACACAATACAACAGGCCGTTTCGGACAATGAAGTGCAGGAGAGGATGGGGTGCTGACTGATGGTCTTGCCTTCAGTCATCTGTACTCGGGCCCAGCAATGCTTGAGGCGATCATCGTCCCGCTAGGCTCGAGTGAACGATCCCCCTCCGGTGACCTACTGAAACACATCAAAGAATGGGTTAGCATTTTGGAAGGGGGACTCACCATCTCTCCCGCTGTCCGACACCAGGAGGGTGAGGGTGGCCCCCGGTCGGGCTGGCTGGCTGTGTGGCGGCCAAAATAAGCTGCTCGAACCTGGGGTAATCTCGCCCGAGGATGATGGGGACCGGCAGCTCTTTCACGAAGCCCACCTCGATCTGCCAGGATCTGGGGTCCGTTGCCACGGTCACCCGACGAGTTGGGACATGTTGTGTGTCCCCGTGGACACAGGTAATGGGGAGACGGCTTTGGATGTCTTTTCGACACAATAAGTACAGTAGGTGCTCGGGCGGCTTGCCAATATATATATATATATATATATACATATTACATGATATAATAATCGTGGTGCTTCTAATTAAATGTCGTAAAAAATACACAAACTCATCTTAACACCAACAAAATTAACAACACTTTATGTTTTACTGCCAAATAATATGTAATATCTATTATTAATATTTAACTTAAACTAGGTTTCTGTGATATCTCACAAGATCTCAGCTACAAGTCTAGGATTTATTTCCAGAATAGATGCATGATGGGTGGTATTTGAGAGCAGTATCTGAGATATATCGAGGTATGTAGATTTAGTCTTTGGGCTTTTTTAAGTCTGGGGCAGTCTGTGCCAAGACCAGTGTGAGTATTTGGACAGGCCCAGTGTTTTAAAACAAACTGTTTCAGTGACTCACTCACTCATTTAGTTCTGACTGAAATTGCATTTTAGAACAAATAGGTATAGTGATTAATTCAATGACTTCAGTGAAAGGCAGTTATTCTGAGTCAGTTACGTTAATTTAGACATTAGACTTAGACATAGGGTCAAACTAATCTACAAATTAAACTGAATTTAAAAAAAATTCACGCTCTGCTGTTCAAGAATATGGTCATTTGTTTCATTCACAAATAAATCAGCACACACATGATTCACTCGCTTACTCATTATCGCCACCTACTGGTAACTAATGCACAGAATGTCTATCAGTAGCCCTTAGACTCTAGTTAAATCACAGTCACACTACACCGCAAAAGTACAGTAGTGGCTTTAGCCATGTTCTTAAATCTTCTGTGATTCATAAACAAAACACAGACGCACCATTCCAACGTTTCTCCATTTCCCTGGAGAAGGTGTAACTGTAATCCTTCTGTTTCTCTAGTGTAATCTCATTCAGATTTCTTAAGCAGATTAAATCATGTGCAAATGCCGAAGATCACTGGGATATGAGTGAAGGCTTGATTGCAGCCAAAGGGCCCCGACAGACGCATGTGAGGCTCCGAATGCAGAACAGGTGCCTGTGATTAGAGTGCCTGATGACATCATCATCCCATCTATCCAGACGTACACAAACAACACACAAGCTGACTTGGCATCGAGTGGACGGGGATCCAAGAAAAGCAAAGCAGGCAGACGAGAGAGCCGGGGCTCTGTTTGAGGAGCGTCACACTTGATCATAGGAGAAACCTCTAACGGGCCCCGCCACAGCTTTGAAGCTGGGGAAAGACTGCCTCTGATGTCAGATCCAATATTCTGATTGCAAGCTATTTCCTGGATTAAGATTGTGTTTGTCGGGCAAGAAAGCAACAGTCCTCGGATTGTATATCAGAGAGCAGATGTCCTAATTACAGCATCCCACTTCACTTAGTGGCCTTCAGATGGATGGAGCTTTCTTATCCAGCGGCTGCATGGATAAAATGAGTATTACGGTAACACAAACACAGGATCACCGCAGGAAAGCGATGCCAGTTATTTCTGGATGGTACGTGGTCAAGTCTGATTTTAAACAGGGTTTAATGTCTCTACATGTGTTTGTGACACATTACATAACACTGATCCGTAACATTTAAGGGGTTGATTCACCTGAACCTGTCATCAGTCATTAACTAGGATTTATAAAGATGAAAACTGACGTGAAATGTGTTCTTGTATACGCCAGATGAAGGGTATGTGTGGTAATTGCTGTATGTTGCTTTTATTTTATTAATTAAATATGATTTCCGGAAAAAATAACAAAATTTATGGAACTTAGGATCATCATCATTTAAGATAATTCTATGCACATCTTCACAAAAGAAGGCACAAGTCTTCATTTGATGCATATACGGTAGTTTAAAGAAATAGATCACAGTAATTGCAGTTGCAAATGGAGCACACTCCTTTGGCTCAAACTTCACAACCAAAAGCATCTATCTAGAGAATAACTGGCAAGTCCTTATACTGTAGAAGAACCTCATGTTGCGTCATTGCATTAAGTGCAGGTTTGCTTGTTGATTATATATAATTGTAAATGTATTTAGCCTTCATTTAAAATAATTTCAGCATTTCTTCCCTCTCATGCCATTCTGTAATAAAATGTTCTTCAAACTTATGAAATAATGTTTTGTTGTTGTTGGAGTACTGTTAAGTGTTCACTGAGAGATTCTTTGATAAACCCAAAATGGTTCTTCACTTAGAAATAAAGGTTCAAAAAGTGGGTTTATCCAGCAATAAAAAATATTTTGGCTTCCCCAAGGAACCTTCAAGTGAACAGTTCTTTAAACACATTAATTTGAGGAAGATCCTCTTTCCACTAAAGAACCATTGGTCCAATAGAAATGTTCTATAGATGTTAAAGGTTCCTCATGGAACCACCAATATAAAGAAACTTTATTTTCAACAATGTGTATTTACAAGAAAATATTTTTGCAAATCCATTTTTTTATTTTTTTTAATTGATTTAATAATACATTAGAAAGGCTTGGAGTGTGTACATATGTGACCCATATGTGACAGCACTGCTATATTTGAAGCATTAGCCAAAAATACATTGCGTCAAAATAATAATTTTATTTTATGCCAAAAATCATAATATTAAGTAAAGACCATGTTCCATGAAGATATGGAGATTTTCTCAATATTTAGTTGATTTTGCACCTTCAGATTCCAGATTTTCATAAACATACTGTATATCAATGGGAAGCTTATTTATTCACCTTTTAGATGATGTATGATGTTTAAAAACTACCCCTTATAAACGTTTTGTGGTCCAGGGTTTTGTACAGCACTGTGAAGAGGCAAGTGTTGAATTTGACAGACATTTAGTTGAGGTAACAATTCTAAACATTGTTTATTGAGAAACATTTGGATGGGTGAATGTTTTAAAACCTAACAGCTGCTTTTCCAGTGAAGATCTGAAGTATTTGCGGTGCACTGTGAGTTTGAGTGTCTAAAGGCATGATGGTGAAAGAAAGTGTGGAGAACACGGCCTGCCAAACGCTCCAGCTTTACTGCACCACGAGGATCTGTAAAGCAGAAGATGTACGACATCTCAACAGACAGATCTGCTGCGTGTTTGTGGCCACGTGAAGAATTATGAGCTGAACCGATTCCTCCTGAAAGTCACAATCTGGATTTTGTGGTACTTTTGAGGCTGGGCAGACATCTGCCTTAAGTGCGGCTACAAATGCGATCTCATTGCAGAGGAAATACTTGTCATATGATGTAAATAGACTCGCAGTTATGACTCAATCGTACTGTAATTCTGCAGGAAGCTGAAGTGATTCCTGGGAGAGTTCGGTCCATCCAGGAGCTTGGAATCCGCCATCTCTTTCCTCACAGAAGAGCCTATCAGGCCTAATTCACAGCAGACCACAGCGCTCCTGGACATCTGTCACGAGATGCAAAGAAGTGAATTGAAAAAAAGGCAAATAATAACTTTGTCAGGTCAGCGTGTGTGATGGTGAAAATATTTCTATAACGCTGCGAAATTGCTCAAAGTGTAATTTAAGGAGCAATTTTGTCCCTGCAACAAGATGAGCTTGTCAGTGCCAACAGAAGCTGTTTTGTTGTCCTCTTAAAAGAAGATGAATAGATGTGGAGCGCGGCGTCTGTGTGCTAAACCTTGACTGCCGCGACTCTCTGGACGTCTGTGTCATAATTTCACCGCTTCTTATTAAGTGCAAAGTTTTTGTGTCCTTGTGCGACTAAGATGAGTTTGTGTGTGTGTAAATCAGCTTTGAGATGCCCACAGTCTTTATAGAAAAGAACAAAGACATCATTCATTCAGTGTCGGTTCATACTCCCTACATAGCGTTATTGTTGAAGGAACTATCGGCCAGAAATTATCATTTGTTGAAAATGTCCTCACCCTCAGGCCGTCTGAGATGTAGATGAGTTTGTTTGTTCATCAGGTTTGGAGAAATGTGTCTCTGCATCAGTGTCTTTGTAATGGAAGTGAATGGGTGCCGTCAGAAAGAGAGTCTGATAAAAACATCTGCACAGATCAAGCAGCGTTTACAAAACAGCTCTAAACTAATATGTGGCTGGATTTTGATTGTTCTGTCTTCTACAGATGCAAACTGTTGGACTGGAGTGCTGTGGATTATTCTGATGTTTTTATCAGACTCTCATTCTGACGGCACCCATTCACATCCAGTACTGAGACACTGATGCAGAGACACATTTATACAAATCTGATGAGGAACATACTCCTACATCTCAGATAGTATAAAGATGAGCACATTTTCAGCAGATTTAAATTTTCATGTAAACTGCTCCTTTAAAAATTGAAAACAAACATTGTAGCTTAAAACACTAGCCCCCAGTTTCACAGACAAGGCTTAAGCTAGTCCCAGACTAAATTGCATGTTTGAGCTGTCTCAGAAAAAAATATCTTGCTCTGACATATCTTAAAACATGTCAGTGTCATTGTTCTGTGTTAAGATGCACACCTGTAATATTTTCTTATGAGGCATTTTTATAAAAGTTGCTTAAATATCTTATTTTAACTAATGCCTAGTCCTGGCTTAAGCTAAGCCCCGTTTGTGAAACCGGGCCTAGAATGCTTCCAGAACATGAACCATATGGAAACATTAAGAGAACATGCTGTGACTGCTGGGATCATTCCTTCAGCAAACGCTGCTTGTGATTGCTTTATAGTGAATATTTACTAAATCTTCTTTTGGACAATCCCACTCTCATTTTATTTGTGCTGGATGGGTCTCAGTGAAAGAACCAGCTAGCGTACATTAGCAGAAAGTGAGAAAGCAGAGGGCTGGGAAGATGTCTCTGTCACTTGTGTAGATTCAGAGGGAACGCGTTGCCTTTGGCCAGCTCCGGGGCACGAGGTGAGAAGAGCAACACAAGCCCAACAACAACACACCGCAGACACAGCGTGAAATGTGTTTGTGTGGGAGTGTGATTCTCCCTCGGAGGAGAACATCAGCATCATCCTGGCCAAGCACCTTCATCCACCAGCAGGCATGCTGTGAGACCACGCTCCTACTATAGCTATTTTATTCTTGCATTAAAAAAGGCCAATGGGCTCTTTTGACCCCTGCTTTGATTATGTGCATCTGCATCATTTCCTACATGAACAAAATACTATAATAATTTAAAGTAAAGCCATACTTTAGTATAGTATACTGTATATTATAACATTTACAACACTTTGTTAATGAATGCTACAGCATACTGTAGAATATAGTGAACTGATAAACTGTAATAACTGCTGCTGTTTTACAGTAAACTATATATTGTAGTATAATATATCTTATAAAAAAACCTGTCGTACAATATTGGGTAAAGTAATTTGTTTATATTACTATAGTTGTTTTCTATTACCACAGAAACTAGGATTTAGAATTACCACAACAAATTAATTCAAGTAGCTACTTTACTATGGTATGGTTGAAAAACACAATTCAGGCTACTTCCTGTAGTATTTTTCCATGTGAGTAAGACACATCTAGTCTGATTATTTCATCTTTTACCTGAAACACATATTTTTTATGCAATTTGTATTGAGATCACCACATAAAAACTCGTTATTTTTTCATAAATAATTGCATACATTATTTCAAAATAACTAAGAGGGGCACTGTCTCACTGGTTTTTGGTGATTTGACAAAAGTATTTACAAAATTGGATTGTATGAACCCAAATACTCCAAGACAAATTTTCTTCTTGCATGTTACAGTAGCTACTAGAGTATGTTATGTTACGAAAAGATAATCTTTCTACTTCCAACATTTCACATCATTTAATATTGTTGTTTATTTGTGTAATTTACTAACAATTACTGAGTGAAAATGGTCTCGAAGCCATTTTTCAGTGAATTAATAAAGGTTTTGTAGCAGTGTGCTTGACTTTAGTTTACTACATTCATATGTTTAGCAGGAGAGGGGTTTTTTTAGAGGTCAGTTAGAGCATTTCGCGCAGGCGAATCATCAGACAACCTCCTGTCGGGGTCCTTCAGAACACGGAAGCGCGCCAGTGTTTACAGCCGAGTGGAAGAACACGTGTGTGATGATAGGGCAGTCGCTGCATCTGGTTTTGTGTTTTGTCTCTGTGTGTGTGAGAGCAGCTGTGAAAAAAATATCATGAGAGTTGTTGCGCTGATCAGGTAACATGACGCGACTGTGTTTACAACGAGTTGTGCAGATACTGAAGCTGGTCAGTGATTGTTGTATGTGTGTGTGTTTCAGTGGCGGTAAGGACAGCTGTTATAACATGCTGGAGTGTGTGTCTGCTGGACACTCTATCGTGGCTCTCGCGAACCTCATGCCTCACACACATGGTGAGATCACAGTTAACAATTGTCCTGCAGCATGACACGCGATAACTTCATCAAAAACTAGTTATGATCTCCTCAGACACAGCACTGCTTTAAGAACAATGCAGTTTTTGACCCCAATACTTTTAAACGCTGAGGGTATAATGTTACAAAAGATTTCAGTTTCATATAAATGATGTTCTTCTGGACTTTCTATTCATCTGTGAATCCTGAGAAGAGAAAATATATCACGGTTTCCACAAAAATATTGAGCAGCGCAACTATTTTCGACACTGATAATAATCAGAAATGTTTGTAGAGCAGTGAATCGGTGCAGGGCCGTCTTCATAGGGGGGCACACTTTATCACCTCAGAAACAGACATTAACCAAAACAAAAACAGTCTGTCATGATCTGTTGACTCTTGAGTTATGTGTTATATTTCTGTATGTTAGAATCAGCGCTCATGAATCTTCTCTTTATATCGAGATTCCTTGATTATAACTGTGTGAGATCACAACATCCTTATGTCGGGGTCTCGAGATGCTATGGTGAGGGAACGACTTCCATTTCTCGTGGCCATGAGAAAAATATGTCGTTCTCTCAACATAAGAAGTCGTGGCCACAGTTTATTGCATAAACAGACCAAAGCAACCCATAGCAGATAAAAGTCAGAACGTTATGTAAAAGGATTGAAATTATAGGCTATAACTATAATAGGCTAATAATAATGTTGTTGATGATGATGATGATGATAATTGTTACGAAGACGATGCGTTAATGGACATTTAATATTAATGTAATATTTATTTATGATAAACCTAATATAAAAGGTGTTTAGCCTACATTGCATGCAATATAATAATTGATATAATAAAACAATACATTATTTAATTTATATAGTGCTTTTCACAAAACTTAAAAAATATAAAATATTTTTTTCTAATACAATAATTCTTATTGTAATTAATATTCAAAATAGAATAATACCGAATCCATCTTTGATGCTAAACACCATTTATATTAAGTTTAAGATAAATAAATATTACATTAATATTAAATGTCCATTAACACACCGTCTTCGTAATAATTATCAGCATCATCAACAACAACAACATCATTATTATTATTAAATTCACATAATTTAAAATGC
>JAUMHR010000072.1:20487269-20499170 GCA_032361145.1 Enteromius fasciolatus | reverse complement strand
GACATTGGAACAGTCCTTCGACGGATGTCGATGACGTAGCATCCTCGAAATTCTGGCTTCTGAGGATCCTTCCTTGACATTGAGAAAACGCCCCCAGTCCTTTTGAGTTCTGCCTTGTCCGTGAATATTGTATTTAAATGTCAAGTGTGAGTTGATGCAGTAAATATACGTTGTTTATTTGACTCCTTTGTGCAAGTGTCCTTGATTCCACAACCACCGAACGTTACAAATGGCTAGTGCAGCCGTTGGATCATCTTTTTCGTTGAGGAATTAATCATTCACGCATTTTTATTTGCAAATGAAAACTCAACATGCTTATTTATCATCAGGCACGGGCATAAACAGTCTACAATCATTAAATATACTAGCAAAAACTGTACTAAACGTTAATTAGAAGTTAGCCCTAACAAGTTAATATAATAGAAGATTATACAAATAGTAAAGTAAATGTTTAATGTAATAAAAATGTTTTAAACATCTCTGATAGTCCCGGGTTGCTATGGTCACGCAGGTTTGTTTATGCAATAAACTGTGGCCACGACTTCTTATGTTGAGAGAACGACATATTTTTCTCATGGCCACGAGAAATGGAAGTCGTTCCCTCACCATAGCATCTCGAGGCCACGACATAAGGATTTTGTTACCTCGAAAAAAACGATCTCATGGCCACGATATAATATCACGTTTCCACGAGTTAATAAGTCGTGGCCACAACAAAACTAAGTGAACCGAAGACCCCTCCCGGTCGCCGTAGAAAAGATCTGTGATGCGACTACTCTGAAAATCACGCAGTCTGAACTCTAGCGCGCCGAGTCCAAGCCAAAGCTCGTCAGACACAGGTCAGCAGCCTGTACTATTCTTTATTAATTGGTGACAATGTAGAAATGCTTCTCTTTGTCAAGACAAACTTGACTTTAATGTTCAAGTAATAGTATTTGGCACTAGCATTGTTATTTCTACCAGTTTTAAGAGCGTGCACTCTCTGTTAATAAGTTATTGTTGTGAGACAGTCGTGTAATTAATGTTTAAAAAATTCCTCCATAATAATACTCATTGAGGAAAAGCAGATATTTGTTAGTAAACTTAGTTAACATTAGGGATGTCCCAATCGCGATCGGCCGATATGTAATGCGCGTTTTGTCAGTAAAGCCGGTCATGTAATCAGCGGTAAATGCCATCAGATGCGTGATTTCACATTGAGCCGTATATACTACACACAGCCGTTGTTCTCTGAGGAGCTGCGCAAAACCATGTTTATTATCAGCGTGGATTTGCGCAGCTCGTCAGAGAAAGACGGCTGTGTGTAGTATATACGGCTCAATGTCAAATCACGCATCTGATGGCATTTACCGCTGATTACAGGACCGTGTTTACTGACAAAACGCGCAAACAAAAAAAAAAAAGTGATTCGGCAAAAATACGGGTGACGTCACAGACACTACGTCCATGTTTCTTCCAGTCTATGTGTGACACTGAAGACTGGAGTAATGATGCTGATAATTCAGCTAATAAATAAATAATTTACAGTTTAACAGATATTCATACAGAAGCAACTCTAATCTGTTATAATATTTCACAGCTGTTTTTACTTTATATCTCACAATTCAGACTTGATTGTTTTTGTACACATGAATATCTTATCCATGTGAATCTGCGATGATGTTGTGTCAGTTCCAGATGAGCTGGACAGTTACATGTATCAGACGGTGGGTCATCAGGCCATCGCTCTGTACGCCGAGGCCATGGATGTTCCCTTGTACAGACGCACTATCGAGGGCTCCAGTCTGCACACGGGGAGAGAATACAGCCAGACCGAAGGAGATGAGGTGGAGGATCTCTACCAGCTGCTGAAGCTTGTGAAGGTAATCTCGCTCGAAATAATGGATTGTGTTATGCTTAACTAATTAAATAATTCACCCAGAAATGGAAATTTACTGTTAATTTACTCATCCAAGATGTGAATGAGTTTTCCTCTTCAGTGGAACAGTAAAAACACCTCAGTAATTCATCAAATAAAGTTAAAAAAAGCACAAAACAAATCCTTGTGGCTCCTGACAAAACACAGAGGTCTTATGAAGTAAATTGATCAGTCTGTGCAAGAAACTGAGCATTATTTACAAAGTTATTACTGTAATCCAGAGCCTTTTACACTGTTCAGTTCACTGGCAGCTTTATCTAATCTAGGGCTGGGGGATATATTCTACACGACCTCATTCTACATCCCTACACCTACACTTAACAACTGGCTTACTAACTATTAATAAGCAGCAAATCTTTCCTATTTTAAATTGTTGCCACATTTTCTTAGTAAAGAAACCCTTTAATTAAAGATGCTTAAAAAAAATGCTTTAAAAAAATCAAAATGGATGAAGGTATAAGTCACTGTGATGTGAAATCTCAGACATACTGTACAGTAGTTGATTTTTATTTGATCTGTGTAGCTATATTTGTTTGACTGCTGCGCTCACGTCTCATGCATGAAACGACTTTCTAAAAATATCACAATCAGGTTAAAATGTAGATATCGGCCCAAAATGAAAAAGATGGCGATACACTTTGCCGATAAGAGGAATAACTCAGCGATAAGATCACGTCAGAAGTGCTGTTGGCCTACTTCTAGTAAGATTAAAATGTAATACAAAAACAACATTAAATATGTGTTTCTAATTAAATAAAGCAGCAATTGATGTCATAAAATAACCCGGCTGTTTTTAATGAAATGTCAGAAGCTATAGCTTGCATGAATAAAAATGACACAAACGTGACTCTTGTAAATGAAATAATTTTATGTATACGCATTTCAATTTTTTTTTATAAAACGTTGAGGTTACCACAGCATCTGTCTGCAGTGATTAATATCATTTATAGTTATTTTCAGAGCTTTAAATGTGCTCTCATTTCAGAAGAATTCATTGTTGTTGTTTTTTTAAAACTGAGTAGAATTCAAAATAATTAGTTTATTATCTCTGTACAAGAGAGACTTGGTGTTGTTTCCATACAAAGGGGAAATGAGCAGAGCGTCTTCAGGAGGAGCCAGCTAGCAGCATTTGCCCTTATTTTCACACAGGAGTGCTGTCAGATAGAAAGGGCTTGTTGTCTTGAGTCCTGATTTCCTGACTGTGTAGTGCACTTAACAACACACAGTCTTAAGGTGCGCGTGTCAATCGCAGGGTCACCGTTCAGCAACATCACGTCTCTTCGTAGACTTTTAAAGGCATTTTCCATCTCTTACTACGGTTTTGAGAAATGTTTTAGTCCATTTAATGAAAATTAGGGCTCACTAAAGCAGTTTGATTACCAATGTTGTTTCTTCGACCCTTGTTTTTTCCAAATTGTTTCTTATTTCTATAAATTTTTTTATGAAATTTTTCCCCTATCTTCTTCATTCCTGAATCCTGAACAAAAAGCATTTATACTTAACTGAGATCATGAAACTATTTCAACAACAACATATTTTAAGTTTAAGTTTAATAAAGATACAGTCTTGTTGTTTTTTTTTTTTTACTTTAATTTTCTCCAAATTCCATTTTAATGGTTAAAATAATTGTAATAATCAAAAAGTATGTATAATTCATTGAATTAAGACCGCTATAACAACTGAAAAGTTCCTTTTTTAAAGAAATTCTGTATTGTATTAAAACAGTGGTCATTAAACAAAATCATAACTCATTAACAATGTAATTACATTAATTACGTTCAACAAAAAGAATAATTACTTTTATTTTGTGGAAAAGTACTGCACAAGAGTGTTTTACAAGTAAAATATGGAAGAATTGTGTGATAGTCCTGAAAGTATGAGTAGTGTTACTAATACTAATGATTAATATTGGTATTAATAATTTGAGAAGCATGTTCTGTTGTAAAATAGGAATATGTTTCTGTCACAGTTTCTTCAATGAGACTTTTATTTGGATGGGTTTCAGTGCAGATCTTTGCCTGTAATACTGGTACTGAGTAAACGATGACAGAACGAGGATCTCATCAGCTTCTGATCTGTTTTGTGCATCGATATATTGGGCGGCACAACTGTTCTGATTCATTCTGACAGCTCACACAGTAGAAAGTAAACACAGGGAGGAAATAAAAGAAAAAATAAAATGCGGGTGTCAGGGAGCCGGTGTTAATTTGCTGCGCACTAAAACTGCTCGCTGTGAACTTTCACTTTCGTTTTGAAGATTTGCGATCCCACGGACTCTGTTTATTTGATTAGAACGGGTTATTTTTTCTGAATACAGACAGCAATCCATCCCTGCACATAACCTTTATTTGCGTGATCTACCGTTTTCACTATTGTGCTGCTTGTTTCTTCACAATACCTGCAGAACTTCTGATGATTTGGTCTAGAACATGGGCGGGTGTGCAAACGTAGGGGGCGTAGTGATCCTGACTGTGATGTCACAGTCTGTGTTATGTTCAGGTTCAGCTGTTTTTCAGCGGTCTTTTTTTATTCATGAGACTCAGGGTATGTCATTTCCATGGACTGTATTATTCAACTATGCCAGGGTAAACGGTTTCCCACTCTATGACACCTTTAAATGCCAATAATATTTGACAATCTTACAGTTTTCAATGTATTTTTTGATGGTAAAGGCAGCTTCAGTGGGCAGAATAGTCTTTTTTCAGAACAGTAAAAGTTTTTAACCAGCAGTGTACTGCTGTATGAACAGAAGAGTGATAATGTTCTGTAGACTTTTTCTTAAAAATTCTAATGTTCAGTTTTGCATCACGTTCAACGTACCATTAATCAAATTACTAATGTAAAACTGTTTGTGCACAACCTAATAGATATTCACAAGATTTCATGTTTTAAAACTTTTGATGTCAGTGAGGCTTGTTGATGTTACACACACACACACACACACACACACGCACTAGTCTTGTGTAAACACACCTATTTCTTGTTCTTTTGCATCAGTGTTTTTTGTCCTTTTCCATTGTTAATGTCATTTTTATGTAGTCTTATTATACGCATTATTGGCCATTGATGCATCTGGTAAAGTTTTACATTTCTCGAGTCTTTACTTTTCCCAAACATCACATCCCAAGTTTCCAGAATCAGATCACAGAGAATGAGGATAAAAAAGAGAAATCTTCGTTTTGATGAAGACAAAATTAGCAAACGGAAAGTTTCTTTGTCTGGCCGAATGATTTGGTGCTTTGTAAAGGAGTGTGTGTCAGAAGACTGCGGCTTGATTGGGGTGTCAGGAATGATAATGAGCTGTTAAATCTCTGCTAGCGTGGCGAGAGCGCTTTGGCATCAGAAGTGTGTTCTGTTTGGGAAGTGTGATGTTTTAAAAGATTCATCCAGCACTTTGACTTAATTAGATGTTATCTTTTGAGCAAATGACACTTGAACATAAAGGAGCGCTTGTGCTGTGTGTGTGTGTGTGTGTGATGGTGCAATAGTGCCATCTATAGCTGTACCTGCACATGTGAAGTTTCTCCTCTTCAGGTTTTCTTCAGTATTATTGCTTTCATGTGTGTAGACCACAAAAAAACCCTTATTTTACTTCTCCTTGTCTTGTTTCTTGTCGAAATATCTAAAACCTCTTAAGTTAGGATGTGTTCATTAAAAAAGCAAAAGCACATAAGATATTGAGTCTTTTTCCTAGTGGAAAAAAAAGTGCATTTTGGCTTAAAATAAGTAAAATGATCTGTCAGAATTCTTTGTTTTAAAAAATATTTTATATCTAAATATCTGATGTTGTTTTGCTTTGGGCCTTTTTTGTATTCGTTCAAATATTATTTTTCCTAAAATGTTCTCTGTTTCTGTCTGTAAGACGTTTATTTTACAGGCTTTATCAATATTTGATAGGATTGTAGTAACGCATCATCTCATGATATATTGCAGTACAAAATCACAACAACATGTTATCATTTAAAGGTCAGCCGGAAATGAAAGTTTCATTTGAGTTTAGCTTTAAATAAGGTCACACCATTGAGTTTGGATCATTAGTGATTGTACTTTCTAGGTTTTAAATGTATGAGGAGTATCTTATCTTTAACACAGAAACATTTGAGAGTGATGGATTAGCACACATCTCTAATGCACCCTCAGTATTTGTGATACAGTATTTCTAAGCTGAGGAGGATATGATTTCTGAAAGGTCTGCCTTTTCAAACGTAGTGCTAAAAAATGCTCATGCGATTCTGTCAAACATGTGTTTGGTAATGTATAGAAATGTATAGAAATGAGAATGAAAACTGTTTTTGTTCTGTTGGGTTAGAGTGATATAAGCAGATGTAATTCTGAGGGGTTGTGAGAAGAATAGAGCAGATGAAATCTTCAAACATCGAAGATCCTTTCAAGATCTGTGAAGAAAACAGCGAGGTTTAATGGCAGAAAACAGAAGACAAATATCGACGGCTCTGTTTGCAGAGACTGGGTGAAATATAATGATCTGTGAACATCACTCTCTTCTGCCTTACTGTATGTGTACTGTACACCAAACTCATTCCTTACAGCACAGATAATACAACACTTCATTCATTCAAATACAAATATAGAGTGCAACTGAACGGCCCAAAAATACTCTTCTTTCTCTTACTACTGTTTGTTTTTATTACAATTTTGAATATTTGAATTTCTATATTTTTCATTTTCATTGCAGTTATTGTATTTCTTGTGTATTATTGTTATTTGTTATCATTTATGTGTTAACTTCAGAAACAAACAATAAACACCACATTTATTACAGCATTTATTCATCTTTGTTAATGTTAGTTCATAAAAATACAATCATTCATTGTTAGTTGGTGTTAACTAATGTTGTTAACTAATGAAGCTTATTGTAAAAAGATAAAAATTGTCATTTTATATTTGTTATTGGAATAGATACACATTACAAATAAACATAATATGAATAAAACAAACAGTGCTTTTATTTTTCAGGAAGAGTAGGTGTATTCAGCAGTACTGAAAGATGAAACACCATATACTTCTACACTACATCCATCATTTACTCTCTCTCAGCTCGTTTCTATCTGAATGAGTTTCTGTTGAACATTGTATTAAATGCAATGAGGACCAGCTTCTGTTTGGTTACTCAAAATATCTTATTTTGTGTTTAGCACAAGAAAGAAATTAATATAGGTTTGGGACAACATGTAAGTCAGTAAATAATGACACGATTATCATTTTTGAGCGAACTATCCCTTTAATGACAAGCGACGGCATGTTTAGTTCTGTCCCTTTAAGAGCTGCACGCATCACTGACACACTTTTCTCTTGATTGTTTACTTTCACTTCAGACACAATCAGCTGTGTTTAACAGTGTGTTTGTGACAGTACCACAATCACATGTGATACATATCTCAGTTCAGTAATTAGGCGCTATTTGACAGGCTTGTAGCGCTTCAGGTGTACGCGCTGGAAAAGCACGTCCGGACAGCACACGATATGAAGTGTTTAATCTGAAAGACTTTAAAGTGAATATTGATTATGGTAATTCTCTTTTATTTGGTATTCCTGAAAAACGACTTCATTGATTATAGTTCATTCAGAATTACCCACACATGTACTTTCGATCACATAACTCCAACTCTTTTCAAGTTTCACTGGCTTCCTGTCCATTATTGTAAACATTACAAAATTCTTCTTCTTGTGTATAAAGCTTTTCATAATTTGGCACCTCATTATCTTTCAGATCTTCTTCATTTGTACTGTTTGAGATCATCTTCTGCAGAGTTATTGTCTGTACCAAGTTCCTCTGGCAGGAGGGCTTTTAGCTGTGAGACACAAATGTTAATGTAGGATACCTCCATCTTTATCTATTAGTTTGGCATTATTTTCCTGTAACTATGTTAACGATCACACTGGAATGAGTTGAACTAAGAGTCGGAGGCTGGAGGTGAGCAGTGATGGTGTTTGTTCAGGATGGATACGTTCTCGTGTCCTGAGACCCACCGTCAGATGTTCAAACGCTTGCTTCCGCCGGCGCGTGTAAGAAACACACACCAATCAGCGGCGGAGCTAAGCTGCTGTTTAAGGAGCCCTGCGGGCCCCGGGCCCCGCTCTGGTATCGACAGCAGCAGACCAGCCTCCCGTGAGAGCAGGGTCCGACAGGCCCTCCAAACACGCCTTTGTTTTGTCTGCTCCGCTCCAGCTTTTATCTGGCGGCTTCCCGCGGGCGCCCAGGTGGAGTTCTCCCGCCGCGAGGAACGCCACAAAAATCAAACCCTCTCTGATTACTTCCACATTACTGCTGGAAAAGAACATAAAAAGAAATGGACACCTTTAAACCTGCTTAATACATAAATGATGACCTCTCGGGTCGCTCCCAGGACGGCAGCGATCGATCGATAGCGCGGCTAATAGAAGAGCGCTTTACCTGAGCGGGTTTGAGGCTGGAGAACGTCCTCATTAAATAACTCCAGCCGAAGACACGTTTATTTGATTACTGTCGACATGACATTTACATCTGGCTTCAAGAGTCAGCCTCCATCCGTTCTCATTCAGACAGTTCTGCTTTTATTATTTCCCTAGTGAACAATAAGTATACTAAAATATATTTTAAAGACTTTATTTCGTGCTACAAATACATGTGCACGTATTATGTACTTCATAAAAACATGGTATACTTAAAGCCTCCTAAACTACAACAACAAATTTGGTTCTTAATGCAGTTTAAGTGTACGGAGGTAGTGCTGTATATTTGGTTGTGCTAGATAGAGGACATACTGCAAGAATACTTACAGACTGCTATTATTCAAAGATCATGCATTCATCAGAAGTGATGCAAAAAGACAAGTTAGGCTTAATATTAGGAATATTGTGCACAACTAGTCCAAATACAGTTAAATTATATTTTTATATATCTATAAGTTTCTAGTTACTTGTCAGTAAAAATGTTAATAGGTTTGTACTTATTATGAAATACATTTCAAAATTATATGTTAATGTTTTTTCATAAGTTTCAAAATTATACCATTGAGGTGTCATTAATATTTTAAATAATTTTTTTTTTTTGTGTTTTTTAATCTCATCGTAATATCAAAGTTGTAGTAATTAAATTGTTTTCTTTTATTCTTTTTTTTGTAAATATATTAAAGTAGTTTTTAGGAATTATAGTTAAGTTATTTTAATACTTCAGCTTAACTAAAACCGAGAAATGCTGGCTTTCAAATGATAAAAGTAGTTTACATTTTATATCAATTTATGTTTATTTTTTATTTTTTTTACTTTCTTTTTTGTGATTTTATTTTTAGTTTAATAGTTCCATACCTATGTTGTCAGGTCTTTTCTGTCTGAATGTCAGATAGTTGTGTCTGTGAGAAACAGAAGCACTATGTATTCCCTGATAATTCTTTCTCCAGACTCGGATTGATATGTCCTGTTCAGTTATAATGTCTGAGATCCAGTGGTCTTCAGGGTGATCAACACGAATGGAAATCAGATCATTTTAAGAAAGTTTTACATTTAGTCATTGTGCAGCTACCATTGAATTAGCTGATATCTCTTTGCCTGTATTTGTGGCTTTGATGAGATTTCATCACTACTCATGCTGAGATCTTCCGATTCATTTTTAGAGCATAACTACAGAACTCATGCTGTTTAAGACAGCACTTACTTATTTTGACCTTGGTTTTAGGAGTGAAATTAGTCAAATAAGTTGTCTAATTACGTTTTTAATTGAAATCTACAGACACAAATAGATAAACCGCAATGAAATATACACCGGGATGTGTACTGTGTATGTTTTCTTTCGACTAGCCTGAAAAAAGGGACACGTTGTGGAAGTAAAAAAGACCAAAAGGAAACTGTTTTTGCATTGGGAGAACACAGAGTCCTACAATAAATGCATTTAGATTAATTAATAAGTGAGTTGTTAATCAGGTCAGATTGTTGAGTCAAATTGAATTGTTCTGAATTTGCTCTTTTATTAAATTGAATCAAAACCCAGTGAATTGAATTGATTTGTTCACGATGCACAATGACTGAATGTCGTTCTCTCCTCCGTTTCAAAGCGTCTTGTGATTTCAGAAGAGGCTTGTGTGCAACGCATGCAGTGTGAAGATTCATCAGAAGTTCTTGTTTGTGGAACAGAATAACACACAGGGTTTGATTTCATATTTACACGGCGTGAGGTTGCTGTTTGTTTGCCTCCTGGGAGCAGCTGAATGAGACTCAGATCATGTCAGATGTGTGTTTAAAGGCAGGACACACACACACACACACACACAGATAAAGAGTGTAGCCTAAAGCTCTTGTAATTTGTTTGTACTTTCTGCCTAATGTAGTTTGCTCAATCTTGTTTAGTGCTGATGGAAAGCGATAGGCCTTATCTGGGTTTGCCAAAGGCATGAGCGTCTGACAGCACTTGAGCGGCGTTCCAGCACTGATGCTGTGTTCATGTCTGAAGTTTGACCACCACTCCTCCGCATTCAGTTTTTAAGAGGATCATGTGGAGAATATATTGGGAATGTACCGATACAGGTATGAGGACACCAGGCTATGTTTATTACCAATTTTAAAAGAAACAACTAATAAACGGGGAAATAAAATATATTTCAATATAATTATTACTATAATGGTAATAATATAATGGTAATTATTACTCCCGTTATTACACTTTTTTTCATTACATGTTGCCCCCAAAACACATTAATATGCTAATTAAATAGTTTATAGATATATAGTTTACATACATTTTGCAGAAAGAAATATGGTATATAAAAAAAAAAAATTGAGAATCATCTTCATACATCGTTTGGCATATAACAATCCTGAAACCTTGTAGTGGTGATGCATTTTTTTTTTAATTATTTTAATTTGTGTTTTTGTCTGTGTGTGTGTTCATTCATATCTTATTATTTATTTAAATACTGAGTCCGTACTGAGTACATAGCATAACATATGGATGAAATATCATTTTCAAAATGATTTTTTTATGATAAAACTGGTTGCCAGATTTGTGGTTTCCCTTCACCAAACATTATTTAAACACTTCCAATAATTACAAAGAGCTTTGTGATCAGTCTCAACTCTCACATCTGTTGTACACATCGCTGTAGTGTTTTAATTAAAGCAGCAGCATGAAGCGTTAGTCTCTTCCACTTTAATATTATTTATAGCACAAAATAAACATGAGTCAATTTTAGAAAGTGGGAAAAAAAACTTACTGATATGTGTCATGTCTCATGCAATCACCAGAGTTGGGAAGGCCACTTTGGTAAACATGATAGGTTACAGATTTACCTTGTTTAAAATGTAATAATTAGTGTAGCTACAGTCTACTAATTATTAATTACATGAGAATGTGGAGTTGTGTCTGATATGTTCATGGTGTTATTCTGTGTTAGTGTTTATTTGTCACAATGTTGTCTGGGGCAAGACACTGACATGAGATCACAGCGTCACTGGATCACTCTCTCTAGTTTGAACCTGCAGCTTCTCATCTAACATCTCAGATCTTTGATTTGCTTTCCTCTCGTTCTTCAGGAGAAGGAGCATGTTGAGGCTGTGTCTGTCGGGGCCATTCTGTCTGACTACCAGAGAGTACGTGTGGAAAATGTGTAAGTGGACGTCTTTCTCTCTCTTTTCTGCTTTCCCTTCCTCACATGTGAAGGACTCTTAATAGATTCCATTATATAATTGGCTCATATTTAGCTGACATACCAATGCCTTGTGCCTAGCATGAAGAACCGTGCATCATTTTGGATACATAAATTAATAAATTGACACAGCACCCCATATTTTTTACAGATTTATTAAAAAAGAAACACTGAAATATCACATGGTACTGTGACACTCATATATTTAACTCAGGTGCTGTCCATTTCTTCTGATCATCCTTGAGACGCTTCTACACCTTCATTTGAGTCCAGTGCTGCGTCCGAAATCGCATACTGCTTAAGTAGGTACTACATTTAAAACCGAACGTACTACTCGACCGTTAAAAC
>JAUMHR010000072.1:20452291-20463204 GCA_032361145.1 Enteromius fasciolatus | reverse complement strand
CATTCTTAGTTCATCTTAACTCATGTTAACTAATGAACCTTATTGCAAAGTGAACCAAAAAAATGTGTGTGTGTGTGATTTATTTCACTCTGTGTGTATGTGAGATTGAATTAGTGAATGTGTGTGTGTGGGTTTATGTGGTTTGAGGACACAAATTTGTATAATGACATGGGTATAACAATATGAAGGTGATTTATGAGGACATTTTCAGTGTCCCTGTAATTCAAAACGCTTAAAAAACATACTAAATTGTGGTTTTTTTGAGAATCTAAACATGCACAGCTTCCTGTAAGGGGTAGGTTTAGGTGTAGGGTCAGTGTAGGACAATACCACATACAGTCTGTACAGTAGAGACACCGTTACACCTTTGGAGAGTCCCCGTAAATCATGAAAGTGTGTGTGTGTGTGTCAGGTGAGGGATGTGGTGTTCTGCGCGGGACAGATCGCTCTGGTGCCCTGCTCCATGCAGCTGGTGAAGGGGCCGGTGGCTCTCCAGGCTCGGCTCTGCTTCAGTCACACGGAGAAGGTTTTGCGTGCGATGGACTCCAGACTCGCACTGAATCACGTGCTGCAGGCGCACATTTACATCACCCGCCGTGAGAATGCCACGGCCATCACCGAGGTCTGGAAGACCAAACTACAGGACATACAGGTGAGTCAGTCACCGCTTCAGCTCACCGAGCCAGCGTCATGCTCCACATACATCTTACACATGAAACATCTTCTGACTCAAATATCAAGTCTTGTTTTTTTTTTTCATAAAAATGCGTTTATGATTAAAAAACGCCACATATCTGTCAGTGGGATCAAAAACTCGTTTTGCCTCTGAAGTAGATAACATCCTTAAGTACCTTCATAAACCATAAAAGAGCTTTTATTTTGGTGGGAAAAAACGCTAATCTCTTCAGATTTCTAAACAGTGTTTTTAAGTACATTAAGTGACAGATGTGGTGCTGATGTGATGAAGCTCACACACTTCATCAGATCCAGCGACTGGTTTCTATCAGACCGATGTACAGCAGAGTAAAGACTCGATCAGACGGGTGTGAGGCTAATATTATCTATATCCTTTTATTAAAGTGTTTGCTCTGTGATAGCTTTAATTATTTTCTCTTGCGGTCTGAATTGTTTAATTATTTTATGTTTATTTAAAAAACCTCGATTAGGGAAAAGCAATTAATCCCCGAGACCTCCGGACCCTTCACGAATCTGACATTTAAATGCAAATGAAGGCCCTCCCTGGTGAAATCGGCTCTAAAGTGTTAAACGCGAGTCGATCTGGAGCTCATGAAAACTTGATGTTGTGTCTTTAATGATGCGGTTCACTCCTCTGAACCCTGGGAGCGCCTGACTCTGATCTGCTGCGCCGTGTGGCTCACGAGATCTACTCCAGGTGCTCTTATTGATCATGACGATTATTGAGAGCTGTTGCTCAGATACAGTACGAGTGTGTTGGGATAGTGTGATCACTCTCACCAAGGCTGCATGTGCTGTATTTGACAGACTGAATTTTCAACAGCTATTTCTTTAGTTTTTAACTTTTATTTATGACGGACTCATTGAATTGTTTGAAAGTGAGGGTGAAGATACGTATGATTTTCCAGAAGATTTCAGTTTCAAATAATTGATGCTCTGAACTTATCTTAAAAAATAAGATGCATCACACAAAACACTTGACTTTTTCTGCACAAATATTTTAAAGATGTTTCTTTTGCATTTATTTGAGCAAAAATACAGTTAGAAAATTGGGAAATATTATTTTGTATGCAAGTATATGTTCAAATGCAATTTATTTCTTTGATCAAAGCAAAAATACTTCAGCATCATTAGATCACACGATCTTCAGAAATCATAATAATATCCTGATTTACTGCTCAACGCTCATTTCTGATTATGATCAGTGCGTTATCAGAATTATCATCACAACTACTGTTGTGCACAACATCTTTGTGGAAACTGTCATGCATTTTATTTTTCATTATTTGTAGATGAATAGAAAGTTCAAGAGAACAGCATTTATTTGAAATCTTCTCCAATATTCTGAACATCTTTACGTAAAAATATTTGACATACTTCATGCACAATGCAAACAATCACAATGATCCGAGAAAGGGCTGAAGTGTGAGCTCGTCGGATGGAGGTGATTGATGAGTCTCATCTGTGTGTGAGATTATCCGATCAGCTCCGTTTGATCCCATGCTCGCTGTGAAGGGCCTTTCCCTGCGCTGAGGATTTCACATGGCACCAGCACCCCTTTCAGCCCAGTGTGAAGAGAATATATACATGAGAGAACAAAAGAGACACTTGATTAAAACCAGCAGACAGGCATATACAAACGTTTCAGTTATAACGCATCAGTTGATGAGGCACTGATCGGGGCTTCAATGTTTCACGTGTGTGTTTCGATCACAATCTGTCACCAGTTGCATAAACTTTAGCTTTAGTCATCTGAATATGCTTTACTCTAGTATCAGTCGACTTGATATCATATGATTTTAGTCGACTAAATCTACAGTAAATGTAGTCGGCTATAATCTAAAGGGGTTAATTGCAGTGTTATGCAAGTATTAAGCATTGATTTAACTGTGGTGACACACAACACACCAATTGAATATAACCACTTCTCATAAAGAACAAGAACATGGTCTTCTTTTCAATGACATACCAGTGGTTATATAGGCTAACTACTGTATGCATTCTTCATAACATGTTTACCTGTATTCTTTCAAGCAGACATATTTATTTATATATATAAATTTACATTCATCTTTAGGACAACTAAGTACTAAGTGATTCAGTCAAGAGCAGTGAGTGACTTTACTTTTGTTTATTAATCAGTGACCTGGACAATAGCAACTAAATTAGGCTGCGTTCCCTTTAAAACTGAATACACGTGGATGCAATGAATGCAGTGTACTGATGTATGTTCCCTACTGTTTGCATAATCCACTCTGTTTACGTCAATGCTCGTCAGAATGGAATTGTGTGTAATTCTCAGTTCAAGAGTAGCTTACTCTGTGTGTGTGTGTGTGTGTGTGTGTGTGTGTGCGCTCAGAAACTGGACTGAATTGAGTTCTTCCTTGCATCGCCAAATTTATTCATATGCCTGCTCTTCTCTTTATCCCACATAAAGACATTTTTAAACGTTTTATGAGATATTATGTCCCACAGGATCAACACAGTCTCACTCTAACTCGTCACATTTTAACGCAAGACTGTTTTACATCGTTTTTTGAAGCTCCAGGTACTTTTCGATGCGAAGGGTCCTCCATTGTTTTAAGTAGGAAACCCTTAGCGTCAATATGCTGACTATATATTTTTTTATTTTATCGTCATAATTAAAAGATATATTGGGTAAAAATATATTTTATATTTTTAATAAGTTTTTTTCAATGTAAACCGTCAAAACGGTTTTATTTAAATGATATTATTTCTTGTCCACACCCTCCTAAAACAACTTTTAGGATGCAGCATCACGTTATGGTAAGGGGCGGAGCATTACCATCAGACGCTTGAGGTATTCGGCCAATCACAGTGCACTGTAGAGCTGGCCTATCAGAGCACACCTCGCTTTTTTAGAACGATGAGCTTTTTTACAAATCGACCCGTTTCAGGAGGCGGGGCTTAGAGGAGAAACACATTGCATTACACCAAATACACAAAATAATGTTCTTTTTAGCAACATCATATGACCCCTTTAAAAGATGGGTTTTTAAGGTCTAGTTGTGACAGACCGGTTAAACTTTACAAGGTCAAAAACATTGAATACAGTAGCACTTACTGTGCTTAACGTGTGTTTAGAAAATAGATTCAGTTATATGCCAACTTTAACAAAGTTATTTTGACAGAGCAAGTAAGATGAACAGGTTTCAGTATCTTCTGAACAATGCATAAACAATGTGAAGGGCCATAAAGGTTTAAAGTTGGCATGTGTACAGTCAGTGATTGAAACATTTGTCCTTTTTGTTCTGTTGAGCAAAACACATTCGGTCAGTTTCGTCTATTAGATATTTAAACATCAGTTTGTTTTGTTTTACTAGCAGATTAAAATTTCAGTCAGTTTTGTTCTGTTTGGAGATTTAAATATTGGTTGTTTTATTTTAATAAGAAGTTTAAATATCACCAGAGAAGGTCCAATTTTAATTAAACAAGGTTACTTAATTATTACAAGGTCAAAAACATTAATTTAAAAAAATTAGCACAAATTGTTCACAGTGAAATCTATAACATACAGTGTTTAAATTTAGAGACAGTTTCTATTTTGTGCTGACTTTTGAACAGATTCAGTGAGATAAACAATTTGTGAATCTCTTTTGAGCGATGCATTGACACGAATGATGCTTCAGCGTGTGTGTGTGTGTTGATGCTGGCTGTCAGCAGTGATGTCTAATGAGCGGTGATCTCTCCTGTGTGCTCTCACATCATCGACATGCTGCAGGAATTGTGCACTCAAGTGATATGATGGAAGCGCTTTCTTTAGATGAGCGATAAACCAGTCGTCACGTTTACCAGTGGCTTCACCACGCATCCAACAATCAGAGCGCTAGTTAAAGGAGATGGAGCTGCTGAAGCGGAAGAAGCCGTGTGCTTGTGCCCGGTGCTGGAGCATTCATAATGTCTGTAATGGGGTGTGTGATGGAGTTTGCGGGGTTAATTGGCGGCTGTGCAGATGTGTTGTTTGTGGAGAGCGTTTAACTTCAGATCAGTCAAAACAAAACCTGCTCACAACTTCATGAAGTTCTTGAAGTTGTGTATGAATGAACTCTCTCACTCAGGTGCTGCAGTTATTAGATTTACATCGATGTGTTGGAACAAAGCCTTACGTTTGAATTTAACTGTATGCATTCAATCATGTGTTCCTTGAGAATCAAAGCCATGACCTTAGCATTTAGATCTGGCTGTCTTGTATACATCGGTGTACACGTTACAATAAGGTGTCATTTGTTAACATAATAATGTATTAACTAACACGAACAAACAATAAAAGATGCATTTATTAATCTTTGTTAATATCAGCTTGTTCAATTCACAGTGCATGAACTAACATTAACCAACACAATGTAGGATTTTAATAATGCATTAAGAAATGCTGGATTAACACTAAGATAAATACAATGCTGTAGAAGTTATTGTTCTTACTAATGTTGTTAACCAATGTTAACTAGTGAACCTTATAGTAACGTAATACCAGAGATTTAAATATAGCTTGTTTTTGCTCTCTTAAGAAATTCTAATTTTGGCCAATATTAATATTGGTTAGTTTTGACCTATTGAGAACATTTCTATATTTGCTCTGTTAAGAAATGTAAATAATTACTATTGGTCAGTTTTAATCTATTATGAAAGTTTTGCTCTACAGACATTTAAATAATGGTCAATTTAGTTTTTTTTAGAAATTGTAATATGAGTTTTTTGTTTTGTTCTATTAAGAAATGAGCAGCATCACATGAGTTTGCTGTAGGTAACCACAGCGTTTGGATACGCGGCCATATTTCAACTCTACTCGTGTGATATTGTGTTTATACAGCAGTTCAACTTCGTGAATGGGTAAATAAATTAGGAATAACAACAAGCCTTCTTTTGTACAGAACTGCTTCCTTCCGCCACTGATTCAAATCTGAAATTGACAGCTGAGCCCAAGCCACCAGATTAATCTCATATTCACAATAAAACATTAGTTTGAACGTCGCACCCTCCTTTCATCTGCTGGAGGTGATTTCCATTGACAGCGCATCTCAGGGCATTTGTTGGTCGCATCTTGCAAGCTGTGGTTAAAAATAAAAATGACTTTTTTACTTATTTTTTCAATATATAAACTGGTAAAAACTATTCAAAACAAACATCACCATTATCACGAACACACGTTTCTCAATACTAAACGCTATCATTAAATACTAATATTAATTGTATAAAATATTACCACAATTAACAATAACATCCATCATAAAAGTTTTGTTTTGTTCTATTAAGAAATTTAAATATTGGTCATAAATTTAAATATTAGTTTTGTTCTATTATGTTGATGTAAATATTGGTCATATTTAATGTTGCTGGATTCTTACCAGAAAAAGTATAAATGAAAATATGATTAAGCCTAAAGCTTAACGTAAATGAGTCAGTAGTTTCACCCTCGACCAGCGTCTGATCTGACTGGAGCAGCTTGAGCAGTGTAGTGTGTGTCTGGTCTTCGGCAGTGGAGCGCCCTGCTGGGAGGAAATGTAGAGGAAGCGCCTGAGCATCCCGAGCCATCAGCACCCCGCTGAGCGCTGACTTTACACCGCTTCCTTATTATGGTGTTTACTGTTCCTCCTCCTCCCAGACTCCTGCGGGCGAGAACCACCGGACTAATCACTGCAGATGAGCCTGGAAAACTGACAACAGCTCAGAATCAAGATGACCGTAGCACATTGCTTCACTGAAGTTAATAGCTGCCGTTTTTATTGAAGAACCAGGATTCTTGTGAGGCAGTTGTAAACGTCTGATTTCTGGACCTATAAAAAGTCACGGATAGCAGGGTTGGGGTCAATTCAGGAATGAACTCAACGATTCCAATTCAAAGAAGGAAATGGAATTGGAATTAAACCACAATTAAAGGAAACAGAATTGGAATTACAGGAAGTGGAATTCAATTCAGGAAGAATTCCACTGAATTCTTTTTCTTGCTGAGCATTCATTTGTCATTGCATTTAAAGACACACATTTGAACTTAATTTATGTTGATTTACAAATATCAAGCAATGTAAGAAATAGAGTTGATCAAACGCAAGTAAATAAAAATGAGAACAGTACATTATGAATTAATAACTGAATGACAGTGGTGATACATTTCTGAATGCATTCAATATATGATTACCAAATGTTTTAGTCTTTATTTAAACGTTATAATTAATTCAATTGCATGGTAAATGTCCATGTATTTACATTACATAACTTTAACATAAATCAAATCAAATCAACTTAACGTGATTCAAATGCCTCAGTCATGTGTGAATGAAACGGGTGAGATCAGAAGTGTCCACACCGCTCAGTGTTCATGTTTCTACACTGATGCATTTGAATCACATTAAGTGTATTTGATTTGTTTATGTTAAAGTTATGTAATCCAAATTCACCGTGTAATTGAATTAGTTTAAATCAAGACCAGAACATTTGGTAATCATATATTGAATGTATTCAGAAATTTATCAGCACTCTCAGTCAATTATTAATTCATAAATGTACTGTTCTCATTTTTATTGACTTGCGTTTGATCAACTCTATTTCTTACATTGCTTGATATTTGTAAATCAACATAAATAAAGTTTAAATGTATGTCTTTATGCAATGACAAATAAATGCTCAGCAATAAACAGAATTCAGTGGAATTCTTCCTGAATTGAACTCCACTTCCTGTAATTCCAATTCAATTCCAATTCCATTTCCTGTCAGCTGCATGCAGTTCCAATTCCAATTCCATTCCAGGAAGTGAATTAGAATTTACCATTCATTCTCAATTCAATTCATGAATGGCCCCAACCCTGATGGATAGTATTAAAATCTTAAAAAGGGTTACACAGACTTTTTTCTGTAAGTAATATAATATATAATGTAATATAATTTCCTCAATTCTTAAATTGAAAACAATTGCGCAGCTCCTTTATTTTGTGCATTTGAAAAAGGTGGTAAAGTATGTTGTTTTTTATCATTATTACAAAATTAGACATTAATCCTTTTCATATTCAGTTTACAATAAGGTTCATTAGTTAACATTAGTTACCAATATTAGTTAACATGAACTAAGAATCACCAATGCTTCTACAGCATGCATTAATCTTGGTTAATTTCAGCATTCACTAATCCAGTATTTAAATCACAAGTTTTGTTTGTTGACGTGAATTAATCATGCCGTGATCCAGCAATAAATGATTGCATTTGATCAGTCGATGTTTTTTTATTGTTTTTTATTTTAAAGTGTTACCACTTTCATTCATCAAAAGTGACTGTAAAGAAATGTACGTATAATGTTACAAAAGATTTCTATTCCAAATAAATGATGTTCTTCTGAACTTTCTACTAAATCTTGAAAACAGTTTCCACAAAAAAATAGCAGAACTGTTTTCATCATTGATCATAATCAGGAATGTGTGTTGAGCAGTAAATCAGTGTATTATTATGATTTCTGAAGATCATGTGACACGGAAGACTGAACATCACAGAAATACATTACACTTTATATCCACATAGAAAACAGATATTAAATTGCAAAAATATTATATTATTTTAACAATTGTTGATCAAATAAATGCAGCTTTGGATTCTGATGTAATAACTTTGGACTGGCCGTGTGATCTGGATGTGACTGAACGTACCTGAGCTGGTTGGGCTGGATGTGCTGTGACCTGTGAAGGTGGCCCACCGATGCGTTTGAGCTCCACGCTGAGGTCGCCTCTAAACAAGGCCCTCCGGATCCCAGCACAGCCCCCGAGGGCCATTAACAGCCTCTGGTTCATTACAGCACCTCGCGCTGTTAAGTGCTAATCTTGGGCGTATTAAAGCGTGCTCGTTACAGACGTCTGAGTGAAGGCTTTACACGCTGCTTAAAGCTGCTATTGTTTACTCGCGGCCGCGCTGGAGAGTGGTTCGATGTTGATCCGCAATCAGCGACGGCTGCTTTAATCTGGATGTAAGTGCAGCGTTCGCCCGCCGGGTCACGATCAGAACGCGCCCTGGAATTGGGAGAAAAGGCTCTCTGATTTATTCGCCGCCTGCTTTCGAGTGAATTTCAAAATAAAGTGTATGTAACCCGTCATTATTCTGCTGTGCTGGAGTGGGATGTGAGTGGATGAAAATTGATCCAGCCAATTGAAAAGAGGGTTAAGTGTTTTTGCCCTTATCGACGGCCCAACAAAGCGTCTGTTGTATAAAACACTCATTTGTCCCCCATTAGCAGATGAGACGGTGTTATTTGAGGCCGCATTGTGCCTCGTGCGAGTTTGAGAGGCGATAATGGCTCGTGCGCAGACACCAGCCCAGAATAAAGATTTTAACTCTGCGGAGGAGGAGGATGAAGAAGACATTTAAAGCCATCACCGCAGCTCTCCAGTGTGGTGAAATGGTGTAAAATGACCCGTGTGTGTCTGGAATCAATCACGCCGTGTGTCTTTGTTGTGGCTCGGTCAGGCGAGTTTTCAGGGTTCAGGAGACCTTTATACCACCGCTCTGCTCTTTGCTGGTCTTGACTGGTTTAGAAAGCAGCTCAGATGTTTCATGTGTTGGCTCCGCAAGCCTTTACCTTGCGCTGATGCTTCAAGCAACTGGAAAGGCCTGGAAAGGTGTTAGTAATACTTTACTTCAAGCAAATGTATGATGTATTATAAAATGTTAATGCATTACAAAATATTTGAATGCATTAATTCACTCATCTTAGTGCATTGTATAATCTTACCCAGTTATGATAAATGATAAAACTTTGCTATTTGTTGCTACATCTTTAAAAATGTATGAAAACACATGACAAACAAACTTTGAGATATTATAATGCATTTTAAATTTAGTTACAAAAAGGATTTATTCCAACATACATTGCGAATACAGTAGCTTTGTTATGTGTTATACATACAGGCTTTAATGCTAAACACTTAAATCAAAGCAGAAAGTCTTAAATTCATAAAGTCATGGCACTAAATCTGACATTCACAAAAACAAATTCAAAAATATGAATCAGTAATTTTTCTTACCTAATATCTGCATATTCTTTATAATGAAGATACATTTACTTGAGATGCACAATAAATATTGTTTTCAAAAAAAAGCTAAATTAAAAGCATTTATGCTAAAAACAAGCACATATATCATTCAGTGGAGTCAGAAAACACGTTTTCCCTTTGAATGAGGTTTAATTTTCTGACTGCATTGGCAGATATTTATTGTAATCATAAGCTTACTCCATTTTGACAAGTTTCTTTGTGTCCCATTCTGTTTATTCTTTACATTTTAAGTGTTCCTTTAATCAGAGTCAATGGGCAGGGTCAAGACACAGGCAAACAGATCAATAAAGGCAATGCAGAATTGAAGTCAGGGTACACAGGCAAATATTGTAGCAACCAGCAAACAATCACGATCCAAGACACAGTCCAGTAATCAGAGACCAGGAGATCAGGACAGGGAGACAAATCAAGACTTTGTGAATTGTTAATGAAATGAGTCCGGCTTAAATGCAGTGTGAAATGAGGGTGAGGGTGTGGATGATTACAAGCAGGTGTGTGTGTGCAAATCTGAAACAGGTGTGGGTGCGTGGTGCATGATGGGGAATTGAGTCCGTGTGGAGGTGAGGTGATGCGAGTGCCCCACTCATGGCATAGATAAATAACTGTCTAAAGGTGTCCATACACTGATGTTTGCTAGGGTCATTTCAAAAGAAATCAAGCTTCCTGATGCATTGAAATAAATGTTTATGTATTTTTAGTTATTTGTTTTTAAACTCAGTGTAGATCTACTGCTTTAGGACCGGTTTTACTAACAGCTTGCATCAGTGCAAACAGTTTTTAGTGTAGTACAGTCTACTTATTAAAGATGCGCGGTGATGTATTAGTGCTGAAAAGGCGTGTGATCTTAATTAATATGCATTTGTAGGAGTTTCCCCTTTCAGACACAAAATGTATGGGAGGGGAGAGTTCTAATGAATCATGCAACAAGACGTACTAGCGTTTTTGCTCGTCAAATTATTTACACCATGTCTGCATTTGTGATCAGAGAAAGCGTAAACAACCAGTGCTACCCTCCTCTGCTGAAAACTCACGTTTGAAGAGTAAGTAGCAGCTTCTTTTAATAAGAAAAGCTAACTATCTTAAAGGTTGTGCATAGACTGCTCTGTCAGCTTCAGGAACCAGTCCTCCGTAAATGTGCTGAACACACTCCAATATTTGTGTTCAGCT
>JAUMHR010000072.1:20402895-20414859 GCA_032361145.1 Enteromius fasciolatus | reverse complement strand
TCGGTGGTGCTTTTTAAGATGCTGGTGTAGATTGGTAGTGTTTCCTCTGAATCTGGCCACGGCACGTAGACATATTTCACATTTAGCACTCTTTTGCTTCCACCCTTCTTGTTAACCAAGTGCTCCCCCGCTTCCTCTCCCGCCACCAAAGAAGTGCCTTTAGCCATTTCTGCGCAGTTAGTTGTAACTAAAACACTGAGCCCCGCCCCACGACTGACAAAAATAACTGTGAAATAACAGTGTGAGCGCTTAAATTGCGCGGATGACATATCAAGCGTGCGTGAGGGTTTGAAATGAGCTCGCGGGCCCCATTTCTTCGCTGTTTTACTCTCGCGGAAATGATTTACTGCGCTCGCTTATTAAAGTCATAGATTTGCCGCCATAGATTAAGTGATAAGATTAAGTTAAGTGCGTGCTAGTTGCTGCGGCGGGGCGGAGGATCGCGATGCCGACTCAGCCTGATGGCATCGTCTATCGACCCATCCCTAATTTACATTGCCATTTCTAATTGGCCAGCAAGCCAGGAACACGAGATTCGACCACTTTGATTGGCTAATAGGTTTGTCACTTAAAGGCGGGAGAAAAAACCTCACACTCCTGATGTTAGGTTATTGCGGGAGTTAAAACCTCAATATCGATGCGATAAAGGTTAATCGTGCAGCCCTACTACAGAGTTACTTACCGCTAGTAGACCATCAAAATATAGTGTAACCACAAACTTACCCTTCTTATCAGCCTTCATATATCCAGCAGCTGCCACCTTTCCCCCTTTTTGCAGCTTCCTGAAAAGATTTTTCTGATCCACGTTCCACTTGTGAATCACGGCAGGCTCTAGGTAGTTCCTAGCATGCCTCTTAAATGCATCATAGTGGATGATCTGAAGCTGCATGGCCTTGCAAATCTAAAAACAATTATGAAGCGCATTAAAAACCACATAATAACAGAACACTGACCTGCATGCAAATATGACCATAAGGGTACCTTTTCAAATTGAATGAAGGATGCACCACAGAAGTATGTAGCCGCAGACACCAGCAGGTTTCCAACAGGTGTGCTTCCAATGACTGGCTGACTCTGCCACTTCCTGTGATAACTGCACTTTGGGCAGTGCTGGGTGAATGAGACATAGCTGCCCATTCGTCTACACTGAACATCACACTTTATTTTGCAAAGTGGACATGTTTCAAATAGCTCTCTGAGGCAGCTTTCAAAAACAATGTATTTTGACACATTGTATGTGGCCTGCTTCCTAAAACAAAACAAACTAGATTTTACTCCTTCAAGGCACGCTAACAAATCGCTTTAATAATAGAACAAATTACAAAGAGGTCTAAAATCACCATAACTGGGCCTCGTCTGTCACAGCAGAGCTGTCTGGGTTATATTTGGACTCATGTGGTTTAGTTATAATATCTCTGTCTTCCTCCTCTTCATCCAACTCAAGACGAGGCCTTTTGTGTGGCGTGAATGAAGGGGCTTTGATGGGAGTTGAAGACAATGGTACTCAGGGTACACAACTATAATTAATGCATTTATAATTGAAGACGTGTGTAAAATACCGTTTCTCCATGCGTGCGTGTCTGTTAGTGTACCCAAGGACACTTGTGTGCCAACAGATCGCGTTTTCAGAGACTGAGCAGGCAGTGTTCCTATACTGTCCCTTTGACTTTCAACGTTATGACTTCGGTGTGAAGTGGATAACAGTTCTGCACCTAGGGCCTGTTGAGATGTACTCTAGAAGAAACACCCAAAACAAGTAGTCAGGCTACATTAATTGTGCATATAACCAACTAATGGTGTCATAATGACATATACACAGCCATGAACATCAGTACGTGTGAGAGAGGAACCAGGTGAGACGAGAACAGCATGTTCCTGGATCCAGATCCTATCCAATCAGACTTAAAGGAAGAGCTTACACAAAAATAAAAATTCAGTCATCCTTTATTCAAAGCCAAGTAGTTCCAGATCTGTATGAAAGTCTTTGTTCTGCTCAACACTAGGGCTGCAACAACTAATCGATAAAATCGATAATAATCGATAATTAAATTTGTTGTCAACGAATGCTGTTATCGATTAGTTGGCGCTACTTTAGATTAGCTTACATTACACAGTGTGAATAACAGTAGAATATTACATAAATTAATTGTTGTGGTTTTCAGCGAATGCAAATAAAAGTACATTTCATTTTATTATACAAAATTACATTATTTTAGCTGTTTGTTTAACTATATGTGGCTTTTGGATTTTTTTAAAGTTCACTTTTATACATAAATTTGTGATTTTATATAGTTATAAGCAAAACATCAAATTAAAGAAGCGTTTAGATTTTATCCGATTAATCGAAAAAATAATCGCCCAACTAATCGATTATCAAAATAATCGTTAGTTGCAGCCCTACTCAACACAAAAGGAAGATAATTTGAAGGAAGTTTGTAACCAGGCTGTCGTAACAAATACTATGGAAGTCAGTGGTGAGCCTTTCTTCAAAATATCTTCCTTCGTGTTCAGCAGAACAAAGAAATCCTTCTACATGAGGTTGAATTTTCATTTTTGGGTCAACTTTTTCTTTAAAGGGTAACTTTTCAGGAAATGTGAGTTTTAGGCTCACGATCAGAGTCAGTCACCCTGTCAGCTATCATTTCCTTCTAGGAATACATGGGTAGGGATTGGGTTAACTACACTGGCATAAACATACTCACAGGCTTCGAGCCGGAGCCGCCCGACTGGCCTTGTATAGTTGGAATCGCCCCACTTTTGAGCAAAAGCCTTTGTGTACAGCCCGCCTTGTACTCTCCCAGGTTCAGAAAGCAATCGTCGGTAAAGTGTGCAGCACAAACTCGAATATTTGTGTTGTACTCATCTGGAACAGCGTTGTAAATAAAACTCAGCCACAAATTTCTTCTTCTGTCCTCTTTTGGGAGACCAAACAGAGTGCTTTTTCTTTGGCATCGAAACACACAGCGTCTCCAAGACATGGCAGCGGCTGCAACAATCATAGATCAGTGTACATGTGTTATGCAGATACATGGGAGCTCTTTTAGGCAAGCGTATCTTTGAGAAACTTTGCAGCTTTACAGAGCTTCTGTCTCTGCACTGGGAGTTTGTAACACTCCAAAGACAAAGCAAAAATCTGAGTGTCTCTATATTAAAACATGCTCTTATTTACCTGATGCACCTGAGATGTCCCGCGTGGCTCGTTTTTTGGCACAACATTAAGTGTTTAGCATCTGTTTTTAATTTTAACCATGCAAAAGAGCTGTACTAGACGAAAGCATATACTGTAGCATAAACATACTGCGTGTGAAGTGTGTAAAAGCATGAACTGCTCACCTCTCAGAAGACTCGGTGAACGCGCGCTGCTGATGACGTCATCAGGAAAGCGCCGACTTCTGGATTTTTTTTGAAAATAAGTGAAAATGAACACATCGATTTTTCTTAAGAAACAGCATGAAAAAATGTATCGATATGTTAGATACACAAGGTAATGTTTATTCTTACAGCGATTTCATGTGTAAGTTCAATTGTCCTGTTGTCCATAAGGAATTTCTTACAATGGTAAAACTTAGCCTATACCAAATGGTTCACTTAATGAAATGTGGGAATGTTTTTTTTTAGTTGATGACAAAAGTATTTTTGACCTAAAAAGTAATATTAAAAATAAAAGAAATGTGTTTCAGTCAAGAAAAACAATGAGCTACTCCGAGGGAAATAATATATATATATATATATAATGTATACCCCACGAATAAGATCACATCAAAATTGACAAAAAAAAAAGTGTCAAATTTGTGAATGTTGCATCATTTGAGTCTACACCTTTTGTGTGTACTGTATATTTTCTTTATTGTTTTCCTGCTTTATTTCTTTTATTCAGCCTGTCATCCATTCTCATTAATAATTGTTTATATTTATTCTTGTTTATATATCTGCAATAAAAAAGATATGTATGTCAGAAGTGAAACATAAGACACTTTTGCAAGCCCTATAGAAAACATCAGTCTGCTATAGGTACACATGTTGATTGACAAAATCATATTCAGTCAGAATAAATGTTAAAAATAGCTCAAAATTCTATTTAAATGACAAAACACCTATTAAACAACACATCACACATCTCATTCAGTCTCAGTCATGTGTGGTGTAGACTATAGTTAAGACAATTAAAGCTGTACAATAGAAAGCCCAACAGCAAAAATATAACAAAAATAATGCTTCATGGATTTCAGATATTAAACCAAGACCTGAATATAATATAAAAAAACTAAAGAAAATCCTCAATTATATACGAAATCATGAAACAAAATGATATACAATTATAAGGCTTATGACATTTTTGTGGAGAAACTGCAAAGATGAAAGTTTGAAAAAGATTAACTTTATTCACAGAGGAAAATGTAGAAATTGTTTGTCAAGTCACTTGCAGATGATAATATATCTATAAATTATTACACGTTAAAAGAGACCTTTTCTTTTTAACCATACAGAAATAAGAGGTATAAAAACCACCCCATATGAAATGAAATGAATCATGATTTGACAGAAATGTTGAAATCCTTCATGTTGAAAGTGAATGGCATTTTGCAATAAAAAGCTGACTCAAAAACAAGATGGCAGTGTTAAAGAAACGTACGAGGAACAAACACATAGGCCTATTTATACACTTTCTTATTATTCATATTATTTACCCTTAAAAAGTGCATAAGTTAAACATACACCTAAAACTTTTTGAAACCCCAGTTGCTTCTAAATATGATTAGGTGCATATTTTCTATTTGTAAATGCAGGGTATGTAATAATATTGTGAACAACAAACAAATGGGAAAGCAAAATTATAATAGACAATAAAATTAGCATAATTAGTGGGTGCCTGTAAAACATAAATACAAATAAACTCTAAAGATTATTACGTGAATTTTGTCCCCAATAAAAACACACTGAAATACTGAGATAGAGGCAGATCTGAGGGAGAAAGCTGTCAGATAGGGGCATGCTGTCACATTTTATGCTGATGTTCACGTTTTTTGTATTTTAATTTGTTTCGTTTTTATTACTCACGTATGCATTCCTATGTTTTCCTACATGTTCTATGTTCCCGATTTTAAGTAACTGCAAGTTCTGCTGGCCTAAACAAAGCTTTGATATTTAGTCTGATGGTGTAGTTAAGAGTTAATTACTGCATCCAGGGCGGGACCTGGGAAGCGGCGTGGTGACGTCATGGCGGTGACATCATGCTCCGCCAATAGGAAGCGTGTGTTCGCTCTTCCTGATGCTGACAGCAGGAGATGAAGAGCAGCGGATGCTGAGGCTGAGAGAGGTTCGTTTTCTCTTCGTTTCGTATTTATGTAATATACAGAAGTCGTCTAATGTAACTCACTAGCCGCTGTAACGCTATGATAGTATTCGCCGATCACCGTCAAATAACGGCTTGAGGTCAGGGTGACGTCACCTGCTCTTCAGTGTTGTGTGAATATAATCTAAATATAATCTGACTTCTTGTGTAAACATGCCTTATGTTTTGAATTTATAGTGCAGTTGTATGGTGCTTTTTTATAGCAGAAACGGTTTGCTTTCGTAAATTATGCAAATGATGTTTATTTTTTCACTTTCATTTGACAAAAACTGTACAGGTTTCTAAAAACACTGACGTGTTTTATCTTCATCTGCTCATGTTTTGAGCTTTATTTGCCAGTTTATATGCATTTAGTGTTATTTTAGTGTCATTTATATACAACTACAGTTATGTTATTGTTTTATTAATTTTTACTCCAAGTAATTTTTCATAATCAAGTTGCTTAGAAAAAGAAAAATATTACTTATTACTTATAATTTTAAAAAAAATTGTAATATTATTATATATTATCGTTTTACTGCAATAGGACATTGTGTCATTTATCTGTGTATTGTGTATGTTTATTATGTATATATAAAGACTCACACATACAGGGAAAAAAAACAACCATAAATACATTTTTATTATAAATATAATTATATAAATATACAGTGCCTATAGAAAATCATCTTACCCATTTGAAATAGTTACTTTATTTGTCATACAGCCTGAAATCAAACCCTTCTCCAGCTTTATTTACAAATTTGGTCTTACAACATCAAACCAATGAAAGACACAACAGTTCTTCAATTGAATAATAAACAAAAAACTATAATAACAGTTAAGCCAGCTTTTGCTTTAATTACAGCCAGCAGTCTTTTTGGATATGTCTGTAGCAGCTTTGCACATCGTGCTTCCCTACAGCATTGCTCAAGTTCAGTCAAGTTCTTTGGTGAGCGCCAATGGACTGCTCTCTTCAAATCCATCCACAGACTTTCAATAGGGTTTAGGTCAGGCACTCAATGACATTCACCTTCTTATCTTGGAGGTTGTTATGGCAATAAGCTTAGGGTCATTGTCGTGTTGGAAGGTGAATGACCTGCCCATCTTCAGTTGTCTAGCAGACGGACGCAGGTTTTCCTCAAGAATTGTGATGTACCTGGCAGCATCCATTTTCTCTTCAGTCCTGACCAGTCGCCCAGTTCCAGTCGAAGTGAAACACCCCCGCAACATAATGTTGCCACCACCACGCTTCACAGTAGGTATGGTGTGTTTTGAGTGAGGTGCCGTGTTTGCTTTTCGCCAAACATAGCGTTTGGAGTTCAGTCCAAAAAGGTCAATTTTGCACCTTTTGCCGGAAGGTATCAGACTCTTCCAAATGAGTATTTGCTTAGCGCAAGCGAGAAAGGGTGTGACACTTTTTTAGGAAAGGCTTCTTTCGTGCCACCCTGCCATACAGCCCAGCTTTGTGTGAAGCTTGGGAGACAGTTGTCACATGCACAGACTGACCAGACCCAGCCATGAAGTCTTGCAAGTCTTTCCAATTTGCCTTTGGCCTCCTGGTAGCTTCTCTTACCAATGTGCTCCTGGCTCTGTCGTTTAATGTGGACGGACGGCCTGATCTTGTCAATGTGCTGGTGGTGCCATACGCTTTTCACTTAATGATGCTCTGAGACACTGCTTCTATAGGCACTGCAAATATAAAGTCTGTATTTATATAAATATAATAAATATACACAGTACATACGTATATCATGGAAAGAAAGACTTTTATTTTGGATGCGATTAATAATAATTAATGTTTGACAGCAATAATAAATACAAATGTTTAGATCTCATGTACTCTTTCTCATGTTGGCAGTGATTAAGTAACTTGTCCCCAGTCTTGGGTGTTAATACTTCAAGAATGATTAGGAATGTATTATCATACGTTTGTTAGGAGAAGTAACACACAGTCTCTGTTCTTCAGTATATGTCAGTAAGTTTGGTTTTATTCAGGTTGGAGGCCCGTGAGAGAGCACGATCAGATGGAAGCGCTGAGTCACATGAGCCTGTTTTATGTGACAGATCTCAGGGGCAAAGGTGAGTCGATAAAACAGGTACATCAGACTGGAGATACCTGTGATGCACATCAGTCTGATTCTTGTGGAAGCTCAGAACAAAAATAGAAAAAAGCTATTTCTCTGAGTTTGTTTTTTCTCACAATTGTAAGCTTGGCAGTTTACATCTTGCATTTCTGACATTTTCACAGAATTGTAAGTTTATTTCTGGAAATTGCAAGCAGTGAGCAGCTGATGTTTTGTGTGTAATGTGGTGATGGTGTGTTTTGGCTGTGTGTGTTGCGCAGGTGGACTCTGAGCTCTCTTCACGTGTGTATGAATGCAGGAGAGACCAGGGTCTTCAATGACCAGAGATGTGCCACTTCACAAGTGTTTTCACGACTTCAGATCCTGTTCCTGTGGACACTTGTCCATTCTCCCAGCTGACCGACAAACATGGCAAAGAAAGACTACCTGCTAGATGCAGCCCAACAGATTCGCATGGCACTGGACCGAGAAGTCAATGAAGACTATGAGGCAGCATTCAGCTACTATAAGAACGGAGTCGATCTGCTGCTCAACGGAGTTCAAGGTGAGTGAACACTTGACTGTTTCGTCTTCTGGACTTATGATTGCTGTTACGGGGCCTAATAGAAACGTCATCAAAATATATATAAATTAGTATGTGGAAAAACTGATCTTTAAACACTTTTTTGCTGATTTAAAGTGAAACCTTGTTGCCTTGATTCACTTCTTTTGATTTAATTAAATCATGGCAAATAGAAATCTTAGTTAGAAACAAATAAATAAATATTTGCTTCATACAAAAATCAATTGGAACTATTTAATAGCATTTTTTATTTAAAAATATAATAATAATAACAAGTAAAAACACATTTGTCACCTTGTGGTGAAGGAAGGAGTAGGGGAGGATACCATTTTTAATTCAAATTTAATTAAAAAAATGTTTGTTTAATTAGAAATGAAGATAAACCAAGGCAATCAAAGGAAAAACCCAAACATAACAGGTAGAAGACATGCAGAGACAATAAACATACCGAACGACAATAAAAAACTGAACTGAAACACAAGGGCTATAAATACACAGAGTCTGCTCAATGTGAAACTAAACAAGACACAGCTGTAGAGAACCACTAATGGTGAAGGCTAAAAATCTAAATCATACTAGGAAACATTGTGTATTGAAGTAAACATTGCTTCGGGAGAGATTCGTTGGAAGTGATCACTTTTAAATATGGATTTATTTCCCAAAACTTTGTAATGACTGTGAGTAATGTACATTTCTCTCCTGTACATTGTGTCTATCCTTCCAGAGAACAAGGATATGTAAAATGAGCTGCTGGGGACCGTGACAGAAAGTCAGCTGCTGTGGTTAAAACATCTGAAACATATTTAAAGAGCAGTACCAATATATATAGAGGTGCAATAATCTGAGGAAGTGTTTTCAAAACTCAGCAACCCTTGGCAACAGGTGCAGTCCAGCCAAATGAGACTCTGGACCAGTCTAACGGTGCTGGGATATATTTGTAGCAGTTGCCAAACATACATTGTATATATTGTATAGGTCAAAATTGATATTTGCTTTTATGTAATGTAACATCATTTATATAGTGCTTTTAACAGCACAGATTGTGTCAAAGCACTATCAGACTGTGTCAGTAATGTATTCAACACTCAGTATTGAGTTCAGAAACGTCATTGTCCAGCTTAGTTCAGTTTAAACAGCTATTGTGCTATCATGAGCTATTATGGTTTGGAAAAGGAAAACAAAAAGGCATACATCCTGGAAGTCTATTTTTAATAATTTTTCATAATAGATAATTTCCATGAAACGCAGATCCTCCATAGACCTACATTAGAAATATTTTATTCCAGTAGACTTTATGATTAAGTCAAGGAAGGATTTAGCTGAGCGTCACAGATCTCCACACTAATGCAGATTTTTGTGTCTTACAGTGGATCCAAATAAAGAGAGACGTGAAGCCGTGAAACGAAAGACCACTCAGTATCTGAAGAGAGCCGAGGAGATCTTCATCTCTTACCTACAAGACAACATCTCTAAAGGATCCACTCATTTAGGAGTAGGTGACGAGTGTGCATGACAGCGTATCTGTTTAGCCTTCCGCTGAACATGTCTCTTTTTGGTTTGAGGTTTTTTTTTACCTTTATTGCCATACTTTTATGTAGACGAGAAGTAAACATTAACACGGATGGAGTCATACTTGCATTTAAGAAAATTAATGGTGCATGTTCACCATCTTTGACTAATACTGGAGTCCCACAGGGGTCGATCTTATACAATAATGATCTGCCTACAGGTCCAGGTTTAGATGTATGCAGATGATACAGTATATATAAATAGACAAAATAACAAGCTGCTCTAAAACTTGCATTGCAGTCTGAAATTAACGTTTTGATCATTCATCAGTTGGAAAAGTCACTCTGAATGTGATATTGTTTCACTGTATTGGTATTGTTATAGGGCTCTCAGAGTGTTCAAATTATACATAAAACATTATAGTTATTGTCCTTGGTGCTTCTTTGCAGCAATGGGACAAAAGGCAGATATAACATACAGTGCAGGCTGTTGTGGTCTGTTTATTTTTCTCTTAATACACGTTCTTTTGCTGCTCATTAGGGTTATAGTAGCTTGCGCTTTCGGTCGATAAGACATCTAAGTTCACCGGTGGAGAATCTGGCGATGTGCAAAGTCGTTGGAATCATTGATAAGGTATGTGCTCCTCTCCGGCTCCTTGTGTTTGACAACTAGCCAGTCATTCCAGAAAGTTCAAGTCATTGGAAACGCAATAGATATTAAAACAAGTATTTTAGTTCTAAAATCTATATATCTGTCTTTAACAGGTGCTGACTGTTGAAAGTCTGATAAGCAAGGAGACATTTATCGTTAAGGTAGGCGTTTGAGGCAGAAGTATTGTAGTGTATGGTCTGAACACACAGCTGTGAGTGCCTGCTGGAATCAGGCCAGCTAACTGGATGCAGCTTTGGGAATACACTTCTGTCTTCTGTTATTACTGCGTGGTCTGTTTGGATTGATCCTGTTAAAAGCTGCTGTGCCTGAATCTGAGTACAAACTCATCTCGGGTTACCGAAACCAGACACTTGAGATATTAAGATACAGCTTAAATAGATATCACAGAGGCGGGTGGACAAAACAAAAAAAATACTACATTTTAAATCAGCAGAAACTAAAGGACATACGAAATGGTACCATGATGTTTAAATACTTAACGATTTCTAATAATGAATCGCTTTTTTCTTTAATAAAAGAAATAGTCAACAACGTAAACCAGAAATCAAATTATTTTCTGTAAAGAGACATTCTGACAGTTAACCTTTTGGAGCAGGATTACACTGCAAAAAAAGAAGAAATAATATTTCTGTGTTGTTTTGAGTAAATAAATATTTATATATAAGTAAGATAAGCCTTTTTTGCAATCTCAAACACATTTATGTTGCCTTAAAAAGTAGTTTGAAGAGGCAGCTCACTAGGTTTAAGAACAGACTAATTCTAGTGTGTTATCAATAAAACTATGAACAATTCTGCTTATTGGACAGAGTTTACCAAAGTCGAGCTGGGAGAGTCGTGAGAGGTCGACCATCATTCCTCAGGGAGTGCCCTTCATGGTGAAGCTTCTAAAGTACTATGTCAGTGAAGACACTGTGTTCCTTCATCTAGAACATGGTCAAGGTGAGTTCATTCAGGGGTTTTCTGTAACACTTTTACATTTTAGATTGTTCCAAAGCAATCTGACAGAGCAAACGGTGAAGGAAACATTTCCTAAGTAGACTCCGCTGGGGAACCTAATCTTATGAAATTAATTTGAGAATTGTCATGGTTAAACAGACAGATTTTCAGTATTAACTTGAGATGAAAGTACATTTGTCTCTAAAATCACCCAGAAAGCTATTCCAGAGTTTCTTATTCCTATATGATAAGATCCTACATCCTTTGTATGTTTCCCATCCCTGCGCACCAAAAGTGCACATTTTCAAACTCTTATTCGTCAAAATGCCTGATTCAACTCATCAGCCCGTTAGTAGAGACCTGAAATTAATGAGTCAGTTAACAGAGACATCCAAAATGTGTACTGTTGTATACCTTCGGAAATAGGGTCATGAAGCTTTGGTCCAATGACAAAGCCTTGCGGCACTCCATTTTTAACCTGTGTGAGGTCAGATCATAGAGGTAGTGATCTGATAGGAAGGATCCAAATCACTCTAAAGCCTGTACCAACATGAATATTATGTTCTACACCAGAGGAATTCAGTCCTGGTCCATGGAAAGACTACTATCCCGCAGAGTTTAGCTCTAGCTGTAATCAAACAGACCTAAAAAAGCTAATCAATGTCTTCAGGATTACTATAATGCTACAGGCAGGTGCATTCGTCAAGATTGGAGATTAACCCTGCTGGAAAGTGGACCTTGAAGGCTAGAGTTGATATTCCCTGCTTTTAGGGGCATTAGCCGTACAGAAGAAGAATTGGACACATTAGGCTAAATGCAACTAAAGCTAAACTCTGCAGGAGCTCAAGGTCCAGATTGGAAGAACC
>JAUMHR010000072.1:20326902-20343565 GCA_032361145.1 Enteromius fasciolatus | reverse complement strand
CAAACATGCTTTAAAAATTGTTTATAGATCTGCCACCTGGAGCTGTCACAAATATCAGTGCATGACGGAAATTTGTTGCAATGTTTACATTTAATCTAACTCATTCAACAAACAATAATGCTCTCATAATTTTAAAAAAATATTTAATAATTAAGTTCGTCTGAGTTCATCTTTTGAGTGATTTCACTGCTGCCATCCTACTGTTTTCATTATAATTCAGCTGACACAATTTTACAAATTAAAATCATAGAGAAGATGATTTTAGCTGATAATTCTTAAACTGTTATTGTAAAGTGTTACCAACAACATATATTAATATTGACCTATGAGATACAAACTGCTAGCAAACAACAGCACGTATAGAATGTTAAAAGTATGTTTTCAAATACAATCTTTTATGCAGTGTGTCATGTACTGTAGATGTCTGCAAAGTTGTGATGCCGACAGTGCACGATAAATGCAGTTTTTGTCTATCAAATAAAAAAATCGGCTCACATTCGTCTAAACAAGTTGTAAGCAATATGAATCTTTTTCTGTTACAGCCACACTTCACGAAGTAACATATTTACATAATGTCCGCCCACGTTCTACGTCGTGAAGAACGTAAACAGTACGCCCACAAACAGTACAATTTCCACGTGGATGACATCATGTCCAGAAGATGCTGTATCCTGCGCTGTCATTATGGCAATGGGCGTTTCATTTACGAAACACGCTGTAGCGGTAGACCAATCATAAAGGACTGCGCCATCTGACCAATCACAGCAGTGAGGGCTCACGGGAAGGCGGGGTTTAGACAGACTGATTCTTTGAGCTGCTTCATACGAGTCATTTGCGAATAATTTAGAAATGGGGTAAAAACCAAAGAAAATTGTTTTTTGACCTTACATACATGTAAACCTGTTTTAAGAGACTCATAAAGCAATATTAACAACCTTTAAAATGGCATAATATGGGCACTTTAAATGTCTGCACCTAAAGAATAGAAGACAAAATTTGCGTGTACCCATCCACAAACAAAGCAAGCTAACATAGTTAAAAAATCATCGTACAGTACATCATTTTATATAGTAGATCTTTGTTTTATTACATTTACTTGACATACATAAAGACACATGATCTTATATATGTTTATGATCTCTTTTTGCAACATACAGTACATAGTGTAAAAACCTAAAAAAAAGCATCACATTTCAGATTACTTATTTTTTAATGATTGGCAGACAAAAATAAATAAATAAATAATATATATATGTGTGTGTGTGTGTGTGTGTGTTTGTGGGGGGGGGGGATAAACAGTAAAGTAAATACATATATGAAGTAAAAAAGAACTGTAGTTGTTGTAGGGCCAACAGAGGGAGATATAACTCTTACTGACAGTGGCAGTGACAATACGATATTACAATACATACCAGTCTTCTCTCTCTCTCTATCTCTCTCTCTCACTCTCTCTCTGTCTCTCTTTTGTCTCTTTACACATCTTTCACTCGCTATCACAGTGCATCAAAGATGTGTGAGCTTATATTTGGGCTGGGTATTTTCCTCATCATTTTTTTAAGTATGAAAATAAAGCAATGTAAATATGAATCAGTTTTGAAAGTTACTTTTTTAGAATGCTTTAACTTTACTATTTTTTTCCCCCCCACAGGGACAGCAAATTGTGTAACATTTGAACAGCCTGCACTCTTAATTTCCGACCAAAGTGGCGAGGCACAGATCAGCTGCAAACATGATGACAGTAGCTTAAATGTTATGTTATGGTATCGGCAGCAGAGCATGTCTCTAGATCTTATTGGCTATAGTTACACTGGATCTACACCAAACAATGAGCCAGCATTTGCAGATCGGTTCAAACAAAATAGACAGAACACACTTACGGGATCTCTAAATATCTCAAACCTCATTTTGTCAGACTCGGCTATTTACTATTGTGCTGCCAGTACACGGTGCTGCAAAATCAGTTTTTACTGACAGAAAAACCCTCTGCCCTATCTAAGATATATTTATGTTACTGTAAAATATTGAGTGGTTAACCACTATCAGGTGCGTTACAAACCATGAACAACTGCCAATATCAAATTCATTCTGGTGCAAAGAATATATAACAAAATAATTCAAGCAGAATATTAACTAATATGTATTATGGCAGACTAAAACTATAAACAATAAAAATGTGGAATTCACTAAAAATGAATTACGCCTGTCCGATTTACTAAAGGAATTACGCAAATCAGGAACAACTGCAAACACGCTTGTAAAATTATTACAGAACACAATTTGCAAGGTGCGATGATCAGTGTCTTCAATAAAAGTTTGTAAGGTACTGTTTGTACAGTAGATGAAGATCATACCATATTTCATGAGTGCAGAAATATAAATATTTTTAAATGATTATATTAATATATACATTTTAATTGTTCACACACCAATGTAGTGTAAATGCCATCAATTTTGATGTTTTGATAAAATATAAAATGCATAAAATGTTACGCACAGAAACCGGTATTTTATTCTAGCAATTTTTTACAAAATGCAGAAATCAAATCAAAGTTTACACATTCAGATGTTGCCTTTAAAAGAGCCCGTGCTCCAACAAAAAACTACCCTGTTGGTCGATTATAACTGCAATCATAACTCTGCCTTATTGTGACCTATATTTACCTTTTAAAGGTAAGCGCCCTCTAGCGGGCACAAATCATGTTTCATCTGTCGTCATGAAATATGCCAATAAAATGTGTGTTTTGTTTAAATGCAGTGTGTGGACATTTGAAACTGATCTCTCAGTAATTAAAACATTTTATGGGCATGCGATTTTATTACGCATTGCTCTACAAACTGAGCTCTATGAACTCAACTCCGATCAAAAGCTCCTCCTCTTACAGTCCGCTTGTTAGCTTAGTCTTTTGCTATACTTTCTGCACTTGATCCAGCTCAATCTAGGAGATGAGGAACGACCGAATTGCAATCCTTCTACTGAAATGGCTTCTTATACTTTGTCGAAGTGAGTGTCATATTTGCAGTATGGACATGGACTACTAAAACAATCAAATATTTAAATACCTTTGGATTTAGTCACTGCTAACAACATGTTGAACACATGCTTGTCAATTATATTCTACTGTCTCAGTGTTATTTGTTTGTCTCCTATTTTAATTTCTGTAGACCAGACATCAGCTCAAATTGTGCTTCAGTCAACACGTTTCAAATCAGCACTACCAGAAGACAAAGTGACTTTCGATTGTAGCATGGCGGGGGTTAGCATGTCTAGCTATACCATGTATTGGTACAAGCAAGATCATTATGGACAACCTTTACAGTTTATTATAAAAGAGTATGAAAAAGCAACTCAGAACTATGAAGCCACTTTGAATACAAATGACAACTTGTTTAGCCTGACTGTATCCAACCTCACTGCACAGGACAGTAGTACATATTACTGCGCTGCAAGCCACAGTGAAACCAGAACCGTGCGTGCTCTAACAATAAGCATGTGATGTAATTAACACCTGGGCTTAGAGAAACTCTAATGATTTCCTACTTGAGAAGCATTGTGACTCTAGTGGTTTAAGACACGGACAATCCTACAATTCATTGGCTGTGGTGTTAGATAGAAGTAGCAATGCTATTACGCTTTCACTGCCCTTTTTAACCTAATTTCTCAGGGACATGAACATAAAAAGTGATGTTTGAGTTACATCTATCCGCAGTGACAATTCTTCCATTATTCTGTAGTCTTGGTGTTAAGTGCAAAGCTTAAGTCTAATTGGCAGCAAGCCTCTACTACGGACAGTGAGCCAAATATACTTTGTTTCTGTTAAGTCTGGACAAGCAGTGAACTTGTGAAAGCCATTTTAGTGAGTCGGATAAGTTGAATGGTTCATGCAACTAAATAATTTCACATTAGAAGGCTTATTTTTTAAGACAAACCCTTGGTTAGAAAATCATCACTGTGGGCAGTTAGAAATGATAAAGTAAGTAGTTTGTTAGACCTGGAGAAATGTGTTTGGGCATGTGCTTGTTTTGTCACAGGAAGTTGACATTGTTCGTCATGCCTCAGAACTGTAGAGGAAGTCAGTCACAGTGTTACTCATTCATTTATGGGACAATATGGAGCTCAGCTGTTTCATACTCACTTTCCTGCTGACTGTCTGTAAGGCTCTTCAACTGTGATTGTTATCATTATTTTATTTTTAGTGTTTTATATGTTAATTTACATTCCTTTGTGAAAAAGTATACTTTTAAAAAGTTTAAATATTCCTTTAAAATAAATGCTAAATTGAAAATATTAATAGAAGTACTGTATCTACTATACTTGATCTAATATACTAAAGATATACTGTAGTGAAGTGAATGTAATTGACATGCACTTAATTGCATACTATTTGCAATTAAATTCAAATGTGTTATAGTTTAAATTTAACTTAAATGCATTTTTACATCTTTAAATACGATTTCATACACACTTCATGTCTAAGAATTGTAGTCATAAGGCTTTATTCACTTTACTGTATATAAACCTCAGTGGCCAGTACACTGAAAATGGACATTCAACACTTTTTTTCACAAGGGTTACCAACAATTACATCAGGTGTCTTAATCTTTATCAACTATCATGTTTTCCAGATAAATCCAATGGAGAAATCCGCCAAGAACCAAAAATCTTTGCCAAAAGGAGTTCAAATGTGACACTGACATGTCAACATGATAATTCTGACCACTACAGATTATTCTGGTACAAGCAAGTAAAGGGGACTGTGGGGTTGTCTTTATTGGTATTTTCCGCTGGCCAGAATCTGGCGGATATTGAAGAACCATTTAAAAATCAAGAAAATAAGTACACAGCAACCCGTCCTCAAATAAAGACGTCCACGCTGCAGATTGACGCACTAGAGACTGAAGACTCAGCTCTCTATTATTGTGCCACAAGCACACAGCATTATATTACAGCTGCACTGCTAAACAACAACCACGACGTTAACTCTGCGACATGCTTTCATCTCTAATTTATGATGTCATTTCCTGTTCCTTTTGAACGTAGACACAGGACAGTCATTATAAATCTAGAAGGCGTGAGAGACAGTAACGAGTGGATTCTCCTCTTTAATGTCATGGGGCTGTTGTGTTTGGGGTTTATTTTGCTGATAGTTATTAGTAAGTCTTTCCAGTCTGTTTTGAATTTCCAAAATATTTAATAAATTAATGTTAACGTTATGAAAATTGCTATAATCAAGTGGTTTCTACCCAACAGAGCCTTTAGGAGGAATAACAATCAGTCAGAATGATCAAGTTGGTAAAACTCAAATGCTTATTCAACGGGACGAACAGGTTACTTTAAAATGTAACCATGATGATTCCATCTATTATTATATGTACTGGTACAGGCAGAGAGGTCAAGGTGAACTGGCCCTCGTTGCTATTTCTATAGCAAAAGATACAAAAGAAACAGTTGCCCCATTCACATCAACAAAATTCATAATGGAACGTCCTCAAGTTACAGAGTCTTCACTGCAGATCAAGGATCTAACAGAGGAGGACTCGGGTATTTATTTCTGTGCCTCAAGCATTGCACAGTACCTTAACTTAGCCAAGCACCTGAACAGTAACCTCAACGTGAGCCAGACACAAAATACATGATAATCAACCATTTGTGACATATGCTATCTTTGATCTCCTTTGTACAAAATACGTACACCTTTGCTTATAAGAGTTTGGGGAATTATGGTTTAATATGCTTTTAATAATACATTTTAAATGCTATAGTATTATCTATAGGACCTTGTTCTTTAAAATTATTTGAAAGCACATATAAGCACATACAGTATATGCTACAAACTAAGTACTTACAAGCATGAGCCCCGTCAGAGTGGCCGTGGTGGTGGTGTTGCAACAATATACAGTGATATTCTCAATGTTACTCAGAAAACAGGATACAGGTTTAATTCATTTGAATTAGTTTTGCTTAATGTTACTCCGCCAGATATGCAAAAGAAATCTTTAATTCACGCATTCATGACCTCTAGACTGGACTATTGTAATGCACTACTAGGTGGTTGTCCTGCATCTTCAATAAACAAGCTACAGATAGTCCAAAATGCAGCCTTACCAGGACAAGAAAATATTACCCCAATTTTAAAGTCTCTGCACTGGCTGCCTATTAGATTCCGCATCAGCTATAAAATATTACTTCCTACCTATAAGGCACTTAATGATTTAGCTCCTACGTACCTAACTAGTCTTCTAACACGCTACAATCCATCATGATCCCTAAGATCTCAAAACTGGACTGTTGGTAGTACCAAGAATAGCAAAGTCCCCTAAAGGAGGTAGAGCTGTTTCACATTTGGCTCCCAAACTCTGGAATAACCTTCCTGATAGCGTTCGGGGTTCAGACACACTCTCTTTGTTTAAATCTAGATTAAAGACACATCTTTTTAGCCAAGCATTCGAAGAATGCATCAACTTTTCCTGCAGCTATATATTTGATCAGATGCCATTATTTATCTGCTAGCTCTGGTTTAACAAATCTTCATTTTCTTAGTTTGAACAGCAGCTACGCTAATTTTGTTCCTATTAGTTCTGTTTCTACCATGGGATTGCCATCCTGTGGTAACTAGGAATTCACAAGCTCCAGCCTGGATCCAGAACACTTAAGAAGAGATGATGCCAACCCTGAAACAACACACAGCACTACCGAACTCTACTAATTTATAACGTTCCTTGTCTGTTCGATTACGTTACTAATCGATCTTTACCTCACATCTATGCCATATTTACATGTACAAGCTACTACTACATATACTGTAAAACATTACTTTGGTGTAAAGCTGCTTTGTAATGGTATGTATCGTGAAAAGCTCTATACAAATAAATTTGAATTGAACTGAATTGAATTACTTAATGTCTCTTGCAATGTTTATAACTGAAAAATAATTTGATTACATGGACCCTTTTCACAGAGAGTGATCGCGCGTTTTCACAGTCAACATATATCTACCTTAATCTTAGTTTATTTTGATATTTATTGTCATACAGTAGATAGATTCTCCTTGTCAAATAACAAAAACCCATACACACTTTCAGAATGTGTAATATTCAAATCCATGATGAATATTACAGAATATTACAGTATATTATTTTCGACCAGTCGGGAGCCCTCAGTTCAATAAATGCATGGATCCATGCTCTTGTTTTTTATGTTTATGTCATGTTTTCTCAGTTCATGTTGTTAATGTGAATGTTTTAGTTCTGCCCCCTCCTTCATCTGTTTCTATGTCACTCTGTTAATTAGTTGTCATAGACACTTATTCAGACACACCCACTTCCTTGTTATTTACCTCGGTTACCAATTAGTTCACTGCACCAGCCCCAGTATAAAGCCAGTCTTGTTTTCTTTGAGTTTGACAGTTGTTAAATGTCTCTGATTGTTGTTTCCTATCTATGCCTCTGTTCCTGTATGTTCCTGCGTTGGATTCCCAAAATCTAATTAACTCCTGCAGACCAATCCTTTCTTCTGCTTGCCTCATCTGATCCAAGCAGTGTTACAAAACCATATTAAATGACTATATTAGAATGATTTCTGAATGACTTATACTGCTGAAAATCCCAGTTCACTAATACAGTATCGGATACTCTTGGAAAATTGCTCAGATCATGTGACTTGATCAGATTTATAATTATTAGTTCAGATTTACAATTAATATTTTCTGATTTATAAACTATTTTAATTTCAAATGCATTCTTCTTCATCTTTGGCTCTGTGCATGTTTATAACCCTTGGAATTTAATTAATGTTTACTAAACTTTCCTTTAATCTAGCAGAGCAACGCCCAGAATTTGCGGCATGAAAGTTTTCTTTTAAAAGAGAATTACAATTTAATATGATTTGATCATCCTCTGGATTAAAGATCATATGCTGACCTCTGCAGGATGATTTGAGCAACTTTAGTATTGTTTTTATACTCTATTTACAGCAGCAGATGGCATGATGATGCATTCAATTTCTGATATATTCCGTTAAGTCACCAGTGTAGTCTGATTATGCAACTGTGCTATAAAGTGCTTAAAATATTACTTTTGAATTCTTTTTGAAGAGTTTAGCATGCCTTATTGCCACATCGGATCAATTAATTATTATTTTACTATAGTATCGTACTGTAAAACACTGTTACTTACCACTAGATGAAAAAGTCACTAGTCTAAATGTTCCGGTTTTGAATTCTTTATGAGTGAAAAGTTACTTTGAAGTTACAACTAAACAATTAAAGCTGTGCTTTGACTGTAAATCATTTAAAATGTGTCTCTATAAGGCATTTGTTACAATATTGCAGTTATTTTTACAGTATCTTAAAGAGAGGGTACATGGTGCAGTGCTTCACAAACTGCATTATTACAGTACATGTAACTTTCTAGATCATTTGTTGAGGTTTTAAGTTAAAACAGAAGCTGTTAATCACAAATAAGTTTCTGATAGTTTTACGTGATATTTGAGAAAAGATAAATATTGCTATGGCGTTTACAGTAGAATTGACATACTCAATTTCTTTAGCTAAAACTTTTATAGATAGTGGCATTATTTATTACAGGTTTTTTATTACAGTTATTCATTCACTTGGAATTGTTTATGGAAATACAGATACATATAAAACATTTTATTTATTTATGAATTATTTTTTAGGAAAAACTAAACAATAGAAAGCACTAGGTTTGTCTTTTTTAAGAGTTTTAAATATTGAAGCAGTACAGTACATTAGATTAACTAACAGTCAATTTTATTTATGTTTTATTATTATATATTTTTTCATGGCTGTTTCATGTAAAAATATATTTTGCTTACATATATATACAATTTATATATAATATAAAAAATAATTAGTATTTTTTTTTTTTTTTTTTGTGAATTTCTGTTCACAATTCTGTTTAATTCTGTTAAACATTAAACAGATACAATATTTGTCCCCTCTCTATACTCTGATGATTGTTTGATGAGGATGTGGGAGGGGTCGACAAACTGTCATAGAGACATTTTTAGGTGTAGGCATCTGCACCTGCCCAAATTCTCAGTAATCACAGAAATAGCAACAGACTGTATACAGATAGACATAAAAAACAAACATGTGCAAGAGAATGATTAAAAATGTAGATAAAATGGGGGTTGGGGGGAGAGTGGGAGGAAAGAGTGAAGGAGAATTTTTTGTTTTTGTATAATGTTTTAGCACCGTGGGGACAGGGGGCCACGGTGATACAATCCCATAGAGCCGCTGTACAAAAACCTCCCTTCATATACAGTCAATTAGACAGAGACTTAGAGTACAAATACTGCACACATTCCTCATGGATTTCAACATTAAATATAATGGATACCTACAAGAGAAGGATTTCTAATATTTCAAGTAATTACCAAATTTTTTATGAGTTTAAACACATTTTGTCGGGAGTAAATACACGTATAGATACTTGATTGAAATTTGCTCAGTTTCCTTGTAAAAAATCAAGGTATATCATGGATTTGCACGCTTTTACATAGAACAGCGTATAGTAGACAACTACTATGGAATTAATAGACTTTTATATGAAAAAAGGAAAAAAGGAATTCTAATGCAAATTTCGGAGTACTCTGAAACAATGTGCCTCTGGTTTGCAAGCATACTTTGGAAATGGAACAAAACTGACAGTTTTAGGTAAGTTTCCTTTATTTGGGTATATTTTAGTTTACAGTCTTTTAATGCCTATACTTTGATAATATTTTGACTAAACTATGACAGCAGTAGGGAAGGGGCCTCCATATCAGACCCAAATATTTTAAATATTTTGTACCATTGCTTGCGTTGTAAATTTGCGTATACCATCTCACTGTGACAATGCTTATCAAGCACACTTTGGAAATGGAACAAAATTAACAGTTCTAGGTAAGAAATATTTTTAACTATACTCATATCTTGGCCTACATGGGAATATTAGCCAATTATGTTGGTCTCAGTTGGCTGATGATTGTCTATTAATGGTAAACTATGCTGAAATATTGTGAAAAAATACAGTGCTATCTCAGTATTGCATTTGAGACCCTTTTTGATATGACACTCGTATGCTGTGCCAATTATCAAGCCTATTTCGGTAACGGCACCAAATTAACAGTTCTTGGTAAGTACTACTTCTGCTTCAGTTGGAAACCTTTACAAATCTATTGTGTTTTATAAGCTGATCATTTCAAGTGACATGACTGAAAACATATAATGTGTCGTTTGAGACAACCGAGAATGCAAATGTATCAAAGAACTAACAAAAAAGAATTGTGTGTAGATTTAGTTAACTGCAAGGGTTGTGAAGTTCAAGTAATTTTATCAGTGAGTCTGCACGCTGTGCTTTGGAACCAGCCAAGCTATCTTTGGCGAGGGAACAAGATTGACTGTTCTAGGTAAGAACGTTTTTTGTAAATGTAAAAGACTAGTTAAATGCAAGAAATGTGTTTGCTACAATTACCACATGAAATGGTATATTATAGTGGATCAAGGTTGTGTGAGACAGAAGTTTGTGATACTGTCTTGATACTCTGTGCTCAAACACGCCAGCATATTTTGGAAACGGCACAAAACTTACTGTTTTAGGTAAGAAAAACTATGACTCTGATTATGTATCTTGCATAGATGTTAAGTGGAATGCTGCAAAAGTTGAAAAAAAGTAATATCTTCATTATGTCTAGTGACCACCGTTTTGCTCAAATTCAGCTCATGGGTTGTTTGCGACCATCCAAGTTTTGCAAAATGTTGTTAGCAAGTGTGTTTGTATCATTTTTCTATACAGCATGTCTACATTATTATAGCCAGTGTGGTTTAGATGCAGTTAGTATAAAGTACCTTTAGTTTTTTACAGTCGTTTGACATCAGTGTAATCAGTACAGTCCTGCATACTTTGGCAGTGGAACTAAACTTACTGTGACAGGTGAGAATTTTTTTTTTCTTTTGACAGAATTTGCTGGATAAATATTATTAGGTGCTGAAGTTTGGAGATAATTCTTTTAAAAATAAGTCTGTAACCAGCCACTGGTCCGTATCCAGACCTGGCAGATATCATAGACATTGTATCAGTGCTTATGTGTGTGTCAACTGCTGCTCAGGCTCATTTTGGTGAAGGAACAAAATTGACTGTACTTGGTAAGAAAAACATTATATATATATTTATTTATTTATTTTTTTAAAATGGCAATGCTTAATTAAAAAATGAGGGTTCTAATCAAAATGCTAATTGCATTTATTGCATGCCGACACTGGTCAAAGCTACTATATAACAGAGGTAATGTATTCTGATGTACTTTCTGACTGAGAACTCCTTATTGATTTGAAAAGTATTTTTTTTTTTAGTATGGAATTAGTGATGGCATTTAAATGGTATTAAGAGCCGAGGAAGTTTTATCTGTAGCGTAGAATCAGTGTGAACAACTACAACCCAGCATACTTTGGTACTGGCACCAAACTCACAGTGCTAGGTAAGACACATTTTGACTTTATTTTCTACATCATAACAAGAAAATGAAGAAAATGTCTGAATTCAGTGATATGATTTGACACTGGGATTTAGAAAATAATATTATAATTAGTAAAATAATTAGACTATAATGATGTATAAAAGTATGAAAATAATCTTCCTCAACATAGATAACTTGTCTAAGTATTTCTGAAGCCTCAGTGTTTAGACAAACTGCAAGACTTAAGTCCATAAAGCCGGAGTCATTTTATTAATGCACATGTATGCTGTGACTCTGGTGGAGGTGGTCAAGCTTTCTTTGGCAATGGAACAAAGTTAACAGTCCTTGGTAAGGCATGGTAAACAAATGTTTTATTATAAACTTTACCTTAACAAAAAAGCTAAAAAAATACTGTTATTTTGTAGTGTATGTTCAACAAAGAAAGGTTTTTTTTTTAATTCTCCTAGACACTTCTTAGTGCTAGACAGCATGGTAAGGCATTTGATTGTTAACTGCTACATTGTCATGTTCAACATTAGTAAAAAGAAAAACAGATACATATAAGATCTTGAGGAGGTTTCATCTGTAGCATAGAATCAGTGTGATCAATACGACCCAGCATACTTTGGCGATGGAACTAAACTTACAGTCTTAGGTGAGTAAATTGAGTATATTGATGTTTAGATCTAAGCAAATGTTATTTGTTCAGTACACTATTTAGGGAATTAAAAGCAATGTTGTATGTGCATGGCATAGGCTTTAAAAACCTTAGCATTTGCGGTCTTGAGTAAAATTGGTAGTGCACATGTGCACTGTGACTCTGGTGCTTATCAAGCTTACTTTGGCAATGGAACAAAGTTAACCGTACTAGGTAAGAAAAATATTTTGTTTTACTTATTATGTCAGGTGATTTAAGTGAAAAGTGTACATGATCTTGACTATAGCTGAGGTTTTAACTGTAGCTTGGAATCAGTGTGAACACTGGCAGTGTTGCATACTTTGGCAATGGCACTAAACTAACAGTTCTAGGTGAGTATTATATAATTTGAATATTTTGTGTGTTATGTAAATCAGAATATTGTAGAAATGTAATGTTCAGATATTTATTGATTTTAATATGCAAACCTGCTAAATTATGCTGCTCGTGTTTCATATTTGTGAAATGGTGCAAATGAACACACTTGGAATAAGTAATCTAAGTAAATTAGATCAATGTAATCTAGCAGCATTCATGGGGCATATGACTTAAAAAATGCCTTAGATTTGGCATCCTGAGTAAATTTGTCAGTGCCCATGTATGCTGTGCTCAAGTACTTATCCAGCTTACTTCGGCAATGGAACAAAGCTCACTGTTCTAGGTAAGAAATAAATAATTAAAAAAATGTTCATGCTATTTCATTGATTGCCTGGACATGCTTATGCTAGTACAGCACAATACACTGAATTATGTCAAATGGAGGTTAGTAATAACTAATAAGTAATAACTTAAACATTGCATTGCGTGAAATCTAATATAATATTACATTGAAGTAAACTGAATTGAAACACGTCTAAGTAATGAGATAATCATTCTTTAAAATGTCTTAAAAAGTTAGAGATAAGTAATGATTTATGATGGTGACTATCTGAGGTATTAACTATTGCATGGAATCAGTGTGACCATGGGCAGTGAAGCATACTTTGGTAACGGAACTAAGCTTACTGTCCTAGGTAAGTAAGTTGCATAATATTTCTGAACTTACTAGACTATTTAGGAACATGTCCTGCTTATCTGATGTTCAGGTCTAAAGGGAGATTATTTTTTAAGAGTGTTCAAAATTATATTGTTTTTTTTTGTATATCTCTTTGATGTAGAAATCTCTATATTGTAATTTGTTGTGTTAAAATAATTGCTTTATAGTAGATATTCACAGGACATTCAAGTAAAAACCTACGCTAGGGCTTTAGCATTTGGTGTCTTGGGTAAATTTGTTAGTGCACATGTGTGCTGTGCCACTGGTTTTGGTCAGGCTTATTTCGGCAATGGAACAAAGTTAACAGTACTAGGTAAGAAAAATCTTATTTAAAATTATATCAGATAATGAGTGGCAAAGTCTATTTGGTCTCAACTGTAGCTGAGGTTTTAACTGTAGCTTAGTATCAATGTGAACACTGGCAACCCTGCATATTTTGGAAATGGCACTAAACTAACAGTACTAGGTGAGTAGTTTGAGTATTCTGTGTTATATGTAAAACATTTGCAATACATAAAGAAATGTAGCTATGCAATGTTCTATTATTTATTGACCTTAATATGGAATGAATCCTCTAAGTTGTGCTGTTTGGATGCTACATTTATAAAATGATTCAAATAAGCAGACTTGCCATAAGTAATCTTAGTAAAGTAGTCTGATGTAGTCGAGCAGCATTCATGGCTCATTTACTGTAAGCTAAAAAAAAGTCTTGAATTTGGCATCCTGAGTGAATTTGTAAGTGCACATGTGTGCTGTGACTCTGGTGGTAGTTATCCTGCTTATTTCGGCAATGGAACAAAGCTCACAGTTCTGGGTAAGAATATTTTAAAAAATGTATGCTATTTCATTGATTGCCAATGCAGTCTTAATGCAAGACAAGGTGCAATGCACTTATGACAAATATAAGCCAGTGAAAAATGTAATGTTGCTCCATTATATGCTCTATGATAACTGGAGTACTTCTCAATAATCCTAAGATACGCATTCTTTAAAATGAAGTTAGATGTAAATAGTAAGTAGAATTATTTATGATGTCAGCTGTCTGAGGGATTAACTGTTGCATAGAATCAGTGTGAACTCGGCTAGTGGAGCACACTTTGGAAACGGTACTAAACTTACAGTCCTAGGTGAGTAATTTGGATAATATTTCTAAACATAATAGCACATTTAGGAACTTATCTGATTTTTTGAAAGTGTATGTTTTTTTATATAGGCTATCATTTGGTTATAGAAATCAAACAATTACCACTCATAGTACTAAAATGATTGTTCTGTAGTAGATCACAGGCCATGCAGGTAAAAACCTCTGCTAAGGATTTAACATTTGGGTAAATTTGTTAATGCACATGTGCACTGTGACTCTGGTGCTGGCCAGGCTTATTTCGGCAATGGAACAAAGTTAACTGTGCTAGGTAAGAATCTCTTCTAAAATATTTAAATCATTGCCATTAATAATACTGAAGATCATTTATAAAACTGATATTGCTTTATCATAAAAAAAAAAGTGAATTGGTATTGAATACACTGGCAGTTAGAGAATATTACTCTGTCTTAAAACTGAGGTTAGATGCAGTGGGAAAAGTGGCTCTTTTCTTATGAATCCAGCTGTAGCTGAGGTTTTAACTGTAGCTTAGAATCAGTGTGACCTCTGGCACCCCTGCATACTTTGGCAATGGCACTAAACTTACAGTTCTAGGTGAGTAATTTGAATATTACAGTATGTGTGAATTGTAAAGCTTGTTATTTATGTTATCTAAGATTGTGGAGTAGGTCTAGCCTTTAAGAAATACATACTGGGATGCATGGCAGTGTCCACACGCTCTGCAGTATATTTGAGGTTTTAACTGTAGCTTAGAATCATTGTGAACACTGGATATCCTGCATACTTTGGCAATGGCACTAAACTAACAGTTCTAGGTGAGTATTCTGAATAGGCCTGGTATGTGTGAACTGTACAGTAAATATGTTTAATATGTTATCTAAGATTGTGGAATAGGTTCAGTCTTTGAAAATGTAACTAGGATATGTGGAAGTGTTCAGATGCTCAGTGGTATATTTGAGGTTTTAACTGTAGCTTAGAATCAGTGTGAACAATCTCAATCCTGCATACTTTGGCAGTGGCACTAAACTAACAGTTCTAGGTGAGTAATTTACATATTATGTTTGATACTCATAAGCAATTCTTGTGTTCTTGTGAATCTGTCCAGCTGAAACTGTGTGCAGTCTTAAACATTAAGTTAAAGATAAAGTGGGATAAGTAGCACTATTCACACAATCTCCAGTATAGCCTAGGTTTTAATTGTAGCTTAGTATCATTGTGAACAATCGCAACCCAGCATACTTTGGCAATGGCACTAAACTTACAGTCCTGGGTGAGTAATTTGATATTTAATCAGTTTAATGAATGTAATTATGTTATCTAAATTTACAGTGAATGGAAAAACTTGCATTAGCTAATCCATCTTTTATTAAAATAAACAAATAGTTTATTAAGTGGCAATATTCACATGCATCTGCATTACAGCTGAGGTTTTAACTGTAGCATAAAATCAATGTGAACAATGCCAACCCAGCACACTTTGGCAATGGCACTAAACTTACAGTTCTAGGTGAGTAAATTATGCATAACTTAAACAATTTCAATGTTGCATATAATATAGAGTATGTTTAAAATGAAGGTGTCAATCAGAAAAAGAAAAAAAAGTAAATACCTGTCTTTAGGAATACAGTTAAATACAGTAGGATAATGTTCTGATGATATAGCTGAGGTTTTAACTGTAGCTTAGAATCAGTGTGAACTATGGCAATCCTGCATACTTTGGCAGTGGCACTAAACTAACAGTTCTAGGTGAGTAATTCTCATACTATGTTTGATATTCATAAGCATTTCTGGTGCTCTCGTGAATCTGTACAACTGAAAATGTGTGCAGTCTTAAACATTAAGTTAAAGATAAAGTGGGATAAGTAGCACTATTCACACAATCTCCAGTATAGCTGAGGTTTTAATTGTAGCTTAGTATCATTGTGAACAATCAGAGCCCAGCATACTTTGGCAATGGCACTAAACTTACAGTCCTAGGTGAGTAAATTGATATTTAATAGTTTAAGTAAACATCATAATGCTATCTAAATTTACAGTGAATTGAAAAACTTGCATTAGTTCATCCATCTTTTATTAAAATAAACAAATAGTTTAATAAGTGGCAATATTCGCATGCATCTGCATTACAGCTGAGGTTTATTTGTAGCTTAGTATCATTGTGAACAATCACAGCCTGCATACTTTGGCAATGGCACTAAACTTACAGTTCTAGGTGAGTAAATTGAGTAATTTGATATTTAAACATTTTAATTAATGCTATTCTGTTATCTAAATTTACAGTGAATAGAAAAACCATCTTTTACAAAAATAAACAAATAGTTTAATAAGTGGCAATGCATCTGCATTATAGCTAAGGTTTTAACTGTGGCA
>JAUMHR010000072.1:20278137-20293011 GCA_032361145.1 Enteromius fasciolatus | reverse complement strand
TAACATGTCCCTTTCCAATTTCACATGCTATTTTGCTTTAACTATTAAGGGCATTATTGTCTAAACGACTGCCTTTCATGAACTCTAATGTGCTTTGTAATCGCTTACAGAGTTTTTCACATGTGCAGAACTGCTTACGCAAGATCCAAATTTCACACAAGGGCTGAAAGTAGTAAATCGCAACATTTGGCCTGAATCTGAAAAAAATAAATAAATAATGCGTGGAATGGCCTATTTCTTTTAATCAAATCTGTTTTCTTGTTTCCCCTCAAAAGGAGTCTTTTGTAACATCATAAAATACTGTACCTGATATATTAGACTGCTGAAATGAATTTAGCTGTGAGAAATAAAAAAGACATTCTGCTTCTTTGTTGATTAATAAACTTTAAGTACCTCTGTGTTCTTTTTGTGTGACACCATTTTTACGTTGATATAGGTACATATTGCTGTGTTTTTATTAAGTTGCTTGAGGTACGCAGTGGTTCAGAATTCAAATATCCTACCTAAACCTACCTGATAGTGTTTACAAATGCAAAAATTGGTGTCTTTCAGCTATCCTTTATGCGGATTTAAACTGTTTTGTTGAACCAGAGCTCCTTGCTTCTCAAGTAAGTCTCTGTACTCCGTGAGCTAATGAACAAACCTACCATCAGTGAAAACCTGTTGATATGAAGCAGGATATGTGTGATGCTAATGTTCAGAAGCATCAGTTTTCAAATCTCCAAGCATAATATTGTTTTGAAGTCATAACATTATGTTCTTCATGTAGTTGTGCGAAAATGATGCTTTGTTAATCAAAATTTTGTACATTTGTTTAAAAAGAAATAAAAGGTGTCAGAGTTTTATTGCCTCTAGTGTTCATTTCCTTTGGAAACTGCAGTGATATGTACTTATTGGTATGTATTTCATGTCTCACTAAAAAGTGCACCCTAATGCCATGAGACCAAGTAGAGGGTGCTGGGTTTATTATATTTTAATTATTTTTTTTCTCCAAAATACAATTCAACATCCTATGGTGTGTGGCCAGATTGCTTAAAAAGCTAATTTAAAAACAAACCCAAAACACACACACACACACACACATATATATATAGTTTGTTTTGCATTTATATATAACAACTTAAGCTATTGCAATTTGCAACAATATTTAACAGTGGTGTAATAGGTGATGTTTAGAGCTCGTAATCAGAAGTTTCTGATTCAATTCCTGCAAGCAGAGAACCATAACGTCATTCTATGAATAATTAAGTCTACTAAATGACTACTTACCGTCAACATTTCTGTACTGTTGTCCTTCATTATAAACACGTTCATACTTAATCACTTAAGACTACATGTGCTATATTTTAATGAATAAAGTAAGGCTGAAGTTACTTAGCACAGCATGGAACCACTCAATATGACATTCAGACATCTTTTGAGTCAACAGGTCTTTAAGAACAATGGAAATCTATTATCCTCCTCCGCAAAACACCCGCACACACGTTCTTTCATGTACACATCCCTAAGCAGCTGCGTCATTATAAAAGTCTTTTGAACTTCACACTGAAAGTCAAATGCCACATGTGTCAGTGTTAGACACATGTATCCCAGCTGCTTTACAACCCTTATTTCATTTCACCACCCCCCTATCGCCAAAATCCTTGACCCAACCTCTGACACCGCCCTTGTCTTCGAGAACTTATCTCTGTGCTCCTGCTTCTAAGGGAAGATAAAACTTTGGTACCTCAATGCTCTGCTGCATTTCAACAATGATCTCACCTCTTTGGATCAGTCCTTGTTCGATATGTAGCACTGGACATCTGATCAGTTGTGCACCTGGAAACAGGGAGTTGCCTCTTTTATAGAAGTTTCTTGCTTTCATTGCCATTCCGTACATTCTGAACATGTGGCCTTGTCTTTACTGCTGCCGGAAAGGCCATGCTGGAATGGTGATGGTTTAGGCCAATTTCTAGGCTTAAATACCCTCCTGTCTATCTGTGATATTAACAGTAATCTGTGCCTCCTTCCAGATTGGCTCTATCGTTTGCTTGGCCGTGATTAGAGCTTGAACAATTTGAAACATTTAAAATGTGATGAGGCCTTAGCCGAGGTCTGGAAGTACTTCAGGGGACACACGGACCTGCGTTTCAGGTGGGCGTAAAAGAGAAAATGGGCGGCAGCTGTGAACAAGGGTGTGTTTCTCTGAAGTTGAATCGTCCCAAGACTACTATAGACATACCCAATTTCTGAACCATCACTCAGTGTCAACTATTAATCCTCGGACCAGCTTAAAAATATATAATGTACTTAAAACTGAAATATTAGGTTAATAAATCGTGACTTTCTTGTCGTGTGAGTCTTTCATGGAATGTTGCACATTTATTTTAAAGCAAATAAGTCAACGGAACAGTTTTAATTTTCACACTCTTACAATTGTCTTATGACCTTTGACCTCAGATAGCCTGTACAATAATGTGAGAAAAAAAATCTATGTTCTGGCGTTATTTAACACTTAAAAAACATTATATGTGCAAATATTTGCATCCAAAATAAAAAAGTTTTTGTTTGCATAATATATGTGTGTTCTGTATAATTTATTATAAATGCACACACACACACAAACGTACAGTACATATGTATTTTGAAAATATTTAAATGTATCTATATGTCTATACTTATATGCATGTGATTTATATTATAGATATATTCAATATATAAACATACACATTTTTCTTCTGAAGCATATACATGCATGCATGCATGTATTTACAGTACATGCACGTTTTATGTAAACAAAAACATTAATTCTGGATGTGATTTACTGCGATTAATCATTTGCTCCACTGATGAAAATACTAATGTAATATTTGTATATATATATATATATATATATATATATATATACACACACACATACACACATATATATAATTTTTTTTTCTAACACCGTAATGAATTTTGATGTAATTGCAAATGTATTTAAGTGTCCCAAACATTACATTCAGTTCGCACTTAATTATATTATTTTTAAGTATATTATATCTATATGGAAAACTTGTTTAAAGTACACTTACTTTTTCTTTTCTTTTCAAGTAAGAATATCTAATTTTAGTTTTTAATGAGAAAAATATGTACATAATCAAAAAACAACAAACCCCTCCCCCAGCAGTTAGATTTTATGTGTGCATTGTCACCCTATTATTTCTAAATTGTGACGATGCACATAATAATGCAGATAATGTAATAAAAAAAACAAGTAGACATATTTTTTTTCTTTTGTGTATTGTCACCGACTCTCATTTTACACTGTGATAAACAGACTTAAAATAAACAACCAAAAGGTAAACAAACAAACAAAACTTTAAGATGAGAGCAGTACTGTCTACTAACAATTTGCTCTACAATATAATCTAATTGATGCTGACTTCACCGTCAGAGTTAGCTAAGCACTGTTTTAAGAGTGAACTGAAGAAAAAACAAAAACAAAAAAAGCACATATGATAAATATTTACAACTTGACTAATTTAATTTTTAAGCCAAAGTAATGGCTTCCAAGTACATGTCAAGCAAAACACACACACACACAAAGATAAAACACTCACACACATACATACATGAAGGGGGCAGGGGGGTGGTGTTGGGAAAAAAAATAGTCCCTACAGTGGAAAGATGTAGTCATCAAAATAAGGGGTACATATATTTATATCTCTAATTATATTGTTTTCTTGAAAGAGTCTGGAGGTTTCGCTTTGGGAATCAACAAGACATTACCATTATCAAAGCAACGATAACTCTTTTCTCATTTTCATTCCTGCAACATAACTACAGTCGATTACCTTGTTTTATACGGAATTATTGTAAGACAAACCTCATGATTTATACAATCCTCTTCTAGCCAGAGAAGAAAATGGTATCCCCCCCCCCAAAAAAAAACAAACTGTGGTAATACCATGGTAAAATACAGTACTATTGAATGATTACCATGCTATTTACATGTAACTCCCAGGTCCCACGAACCAAGAAAGTCTCCAAAAAAAGTGTATGCGAATACCCAGCTCGGCTACAATTGATGAACAGAAATAAGTATTTCTCATGAAAAGTACTTCTTAATTAAACTAGTTCTGTGCACTCAATCAGAACACCCATTTTACTGTACTATTTGTCATTTGAAGGTTTAAGATTTGTAAAAGGCATTGCAAAAAAACAACAGCAACAACAACAAAACACCAGTTCTTTAGTTTGTGTGACACACATGTTCTTACTGGAAAATCCTTTCGAAGATAAGTGTTTCGTGACATTTACAAAACTAATTTTGCGCGATAGTGTTTCTGACCTCTGACATCTGAACGAACCATGTGGAACTTACTACTAATTCTCAGGCGATGGTTATGTGTACATTACTAGTGTCCTGAGGTGCAGGTCTGAGAGACCGTAGCTAATGTTTGTTGACAGAAACGATTTCGCTCCATTTCTTTTTCACTATCAACGCTCCATTAGTTCAGTCGCCAAGGTGAACAAATGAACAAACATACTGGTTGAGTGGACATTACCAAAAACAACAGTAAAGAGGCATTTAAAGACAAGCTCATTTTAAAACAGAATGCTTGTTTTTTTTTTTAAATGACATTCAAAAATGCCTCATTCAAACACAACTATAATACTGTCTGGATTGAGTGTGGATGTGCTGAAAATGTGGACGGAAGCAGGTAAATCGTTCACACTTGCAGTCTGTGTTTTCTGACATCATTAAATCATATTAATAAGACGTTTACAACACAAACAAAAGACATGTCTAACAATGGGAGGAGAAAGTGCAAATATTTTGGCTCCATCTTTTTTCTTAAGGAACCTCTTAATAATTTCTCAGAATCCTTCGTTGTACTCTTTCCAGGAGTAAACAGTTGCCCTCCCACCGTCCTTTGTGCTACTGCCTCATCTTCTGGAACTTTCTGTCTTCAGACCAGACGACCTACTGGAAAACAGACAGCGTGGTGAGACAGGTGAGAGTCGAGGTGTCTCCGTTCAGCTTAGCTGGCCTACAGATGCGGCAAAACACAGCAATAGCGTGACAAGACGGCAACATTCTTGAGATTATCTGCACTCATGCATGCGCGTGTTCACATATGCGCACATACATGCACCCTTGATCTTGTCTGCGATCTCACACACACACACAAAATAGGAAGAGAGATATGGGGCAAACAACATGTTGTTCTGGCATTGCGGATGTGTGGGCTCTGTCTGCGAGAAGAACATCTCCAGATGCACCAAACGCATTCAAGATGGTATGTTCGATGTCAGCTCCAATAACACACTGGGTTTATTTAAAATATGCAGCGCGTATGTGAGCATCTTAACGTGGATGGAAGGAAGAGAGGCCATTTTTGTTCTCTTTGCAAAGTCATGTGGGAAACAGATCCTACCCCTGCGGCTGATGTGTAATTCTTTCTCTACTGCTACCTCCTTGTCTTGAATTCTCTCGCTTATTCTGCCTTTGAGGTTAGACTACAAATCATTGGAGATTTATGCAAATTGCTGCTTTATAGTATAAAAAAGTGATTTTCATAACCCTACATGTGGCACAAAGACAGAGTATTTAGTTCACGCCATGCACTGTACAGTAAACCAAAACGGACTGATGTGCCGTGTAATAGGATCACGATGGCACTGGGAACAGGGACATTTGGTGTCCGCAGTTTGGGCCGTAAGACTCCTTTTGGGGCTATCAATCAGAGAGAGTCTGAGGAACTGGGGAGATGGGTAAAGCGGACAGATTGCTTGCAGATGGCTGTCGTGGAAGGGAGTACAAGAGCTCCAGTGAAGAACCCCCTCCTCTTCCCATGGGGGAAGGGTCTGACAGGCAGAGGGGGGTCCCGGGCCCTGGAGAGTCCATCAGATGTGTGTGTGGGGTCAACAGCAGGCATTTGGGGGTAGGGAAATGCAGGTGGACGCTCAAACAAAAGGATAGACCTGTTGTATCAGCTACGGTGAATTTAGAGGCCGGTCTCATGAAAATGTGTATAAATAGTAATAAAATAAAATACAAAACAAAATAAATAAAAACAAAAACTTATGGTATTGATGCTCAAAAACTAACACTGATGTGTTTGGTGTGCATATAATTTGCAGTTTTTGTGTTGCATTTGGTGCAAAATTTGTTGGTGTGTACAGTATATGGTCCGTGGGTATTTCTATTTTTAAAGGTACAACTCAAATCACTTACTCCTGGGAACAGCTATGTGCGTTCGCAAGAGAAATGAGTTCCGACTTCTTGGCTGACCTCTGACTCGATGTAAGCTGCATTAGTTCTTACAGTGAAATCCTCTGACATTTTTCCTTGTTTTCAGCTTTTAATTCGTTACCGACGTTTAGTATTGCTCTATCCTTGTTCGTCTATTCATTCTAGCAAGAACACGTATAAAGTACGGCCATAGCCATAAAAAGTCAGTGATTAAAGTTATAATTTTTAAAAATAGAAATATTTTTGTTATGAAAACCCATCAATCTGCTTCAAAAGATGTGTTAACCCCCCAGAGGTATATAGGTAAATCTGATTTATAGAGCTTTAAAATTAGGGCCACTATCCACCAGCATTACCAAGCATGGAAGTTTAAAAAACCCAAAAAAACTTTAGGATGGCTTGGGGATTAATAAAATATGGGGTAATTTAAATTTTTGGGTGAACAATTCTTTTAAATATATAAAAACTGTTGTTATCTAGAGTTACAGGTCTTAACCCGCTCACATAGGCGTTTATTGTTTCTGCAGTAGTGTACTTTTCCTTTTTTTTAACTATGGACATTAATCTAGGCAAGTATGAATATGCACAGATTAAAAAAATATATATATTTATAAAAACATATATCAGTCTGCATACATACGGGATGAATGATGATCAATTTTACATCAGAGTCAGAGGCCAAGAAGCCGGAACTCGACTCTCTCGCAAACAATATGTCCAATTTACGGTGCTTCAAAATAATGGCCACTATCCACCAGCATTACCAAGCTTGGAAGAGGCAGGATACATAAAAAAAATAAAAAACGGATCTTGATTCGTGTTTGTCAGAAATGAGAAAGTCATATGCACTTATGAGGGGTGAGGGGCTTGGGGGTGAGTAAAATATTTCCGTTTCGGTGAACTATTCCTTTAACTATTTTTCATTAGCATCAAAACTTTTCAAAATAATTTTGATTTTCAGTAGCAAGCTACTTTTGTCCCGCAACTGTTAATATAAAAATCACAATTTGCTTTTAATGTCAGAATGAATCAAACTGTAGATTTACAAGAGACTGCAGAAATGTAGGAGGTATGGCACACAATCTTAAACTGTGTTTTCTCTGGAAGGTCTGTTTCATTCTAGTGAATGCAAATTAATCAATGCAAATTATTCATAATTTCTATACTCTGCAGTATATATAGCAAAAATAATTAAAAAAAATTGGTTACCCTTCGTGTGGTCACAACTTTTATAGCTAACGGTGATGTGGGGGCATTTTGGGGCGAATCTGAGAGTTTGTCTTGTTTGTCTGTTATAGTGTGGAGAATTCTTTTAGCTCTCAGTGTCTGCGTACTCATTCTTCTCAAAAGTCCAATTCCCCTCGGTAATTAACAGGCACCAGAAAAAGGGTCCACTTTGGCCTCTACTCTTTCAGAGCGGTAAAGTGATGAAATGACTGTGCCATTAAGGACACAAAGCCTCTCCCTGCTCACCCCCGTCCCCCTCATCTGATAAAGTCCAGGGAAACCAGATCCAGTGTTGTCTGAGAGCTGCCTGACCTGACTGCTGATGTCTGATTAGGCCGAACATTGGAGACCTGGAACGGTAGGCTAGTGCCCAGTGGCAGAAAAGGTGTGCAACAAGATATTACTGATGCCGATTCAAAAAATTATTTCTACAAAAATCCCGCATTCCAATAATATGGAAAATAATTAACAAAACGGATGGATTTTCTGTCAGCAAAAATGGCTATTTTATTTTTTTCTTCTTACATATTCTAAGACTTGAAACCTGCATTTTTGGATCACAACCCGTTAGTTGAGAAAAAAAAAAGAGCAGATGCTTTATAATGCTATATAATCTAAATATACGATAAACCTAAGTTAGACTTGCGCTTGTATACAGAAGGCTACAGAAAAGAGGAACACTTTGAAAATGCGAGCAGTCTGCTTCCTTTTTTACATACTCCATAGAAAACATCACCATGATGTCATCCATAATTATCGTAAATGACTAAGATGCAACAAATCAGTGTGTCTGCAACATTCTCCCAGCCAGATGCTTAAAGCGTCTTGTTCACCACGCTAATGGCATGCATACACAAAGCCTCTTTCTTATGCCAGAAATAAGAGTCAAGAGCGAAACGAGCCTAACGTCTGCTGTCAGCATTAAAGCAAACAAACTGACATATTTTCCAGCTCACTAAAACCTCTTCAGTCTCACATCTACTTTTTATCCATCTTACAGCAACTGGGCATTGCTCAAAAACAATTCTGAGGAATGCATGCTATCTTAAATATGCTTCTAAAACACCTTAAACTGCATTAATGAGAGGAAGTACCAAAATAAGTGTTACAATGCACTGGTAGAGTCTGTAGAAATGTGCAGAGCAGGTGGGTCCCATATAGTGATATTAGTCCTTAAACAATTAGCCTGGAAGGATGGCCCACTCCTGCTTTAAGAGCGCTCTTAATTTCCAACAAAGACATAAAAGCTAAGCTGCACATTAGAGGCTAATAATTAGTGTATTTAGTTCTCCGTTTCTTGCGTATAATGAAAAGAATGCCTGTACAATAGATTTCACACTTTTCTTTTATATGGGACCTCACTGTAGTAACTACGCTTTAACTTTCTTCATTTCCCAGGCAGAAAAAAGATGAAGTGAGTCAAGCTGGTAGTGTCTTTTTCAGGCACAAGTTGGTGCTTCAACTACGTAGCAATTAGAGTGTCTGTGTTTGAGAGGCCTAGTGCTGAATACTATTGAGTGACTATTCAAAATAGCCAATGGTTTTTAAAAGCTGAAAAGAAAGAACTTGAAGACCAGTGTGTCTTTACAAAAAAAGTGTAAACTAGCTCCATTGCAATGGAGGAAGAAGAAGAAGAAAGAAGAAGAATTTTATTCTCAGTGCATGCCTGTTCTCAGCTTGTGACAGCAGTGCTGATTATGACTGGCTGTCAATATTTCTATCGTTGATCAGCAGACCAAAAAAATGTTCTGAAAGTGATTCCAACAATATCGCTTCTCTGTGGACTTATCTATATAGTTGTAATGTGGACTCTGTTATTCTTTAATACTGAGATTAATTAATTAATTTTATAAACTATACATTTATTAAAGACCAGTTTTACCATATTTCCACAATTATCTACAAGTAATCTGCTTACTGTATACGTTGAATCACTTACATTTAGATCCATGTAATCATTCGACTGATATGCTGCCTCAGTAACCTGTCCAAAACCTGTTTAATAACGTATTGTTGTGCTCAAACGCTGGCTGTGAAGTCATTGCCTGTTTGGATGAAGAGAAATCAGCCACTATAACGAGGCTTGCCAAAATTCCACAATGATGCTTTAGTCATGAAGTCTGTAAATGTACAGTAAGTAACTAAAATACTAAACCAGTCAATATTATTGTTATACTTATTAATAATAATTAATATTACTATAGAAATGTTAAATGACTGGCATCAGTCAGGGAGTCTAATTTAGCCATTTTAACTGAAACATTCGATTTTTTTTAACGATTTGTGTAATTCAGTTCATATGACGAGCCAAGAAATATTAACTGATATTTTTAGCACAATGTGCATCAAATGAATATGAACGGTTGATGAATTTAAAGGAATAGTTCACCCACAAATTATATATTACTTACTCTCGTGCCGTTCCAAACCCATAAGACCTTTGCTCATCTTTGAAAAACACAAATTAAGATATTTTAATGAAATCTGAGAGCTCTCCGACTCTCCATAAACAACTGCAATTCGAAGGTCCAGAAATGTAGCAAGGACATCAGTAAAATAGTCCATGTGACATCAGGGGTTTAACCGCAATTTTAAAATAAAAATATCTTAATTTGTGTTCCGAAGATGAACAAATCTTACGGGTTTCAGTATTTAATGGCTGAATTTTTATTTTTGGGTGAACTAATCCTTTAATAAATTTCATCAGTAAGAAAACCTCTGTTTTATAAAACCTTGTAGTAAAAAGCGCCATCAACATTTTTAAGACATAATTCTGGTGTCTGAATCGCAGCAACTGCAAGCACAGTATTGTAACTAAATAAATTATGTTACAATTTGTCATACTTTCATTGTCAAACATCCACAGCCAGATGAAGAAAATGTCTATTGGCTCTCACTGCGTCGTAGACATTTTGGCAGCTCGTGGTCCCAAATCGCGACTACATCAGACTCATCAATTTTACTTCCAGTACACTTAAGTGACAAGACATAAAACTGTCTTTTTGGAGAAGCTAGGCCCAATTCATCAACCCTCGAGTGTGTAAACGGGAGGGGGGTGTTGAAAAGCAAACTCTTTGGCTGTGGGTAGAAGAAGCCCCCTCAGCTCTCCAAATGAAGCAGCTGTTTATCTTGGCAGTGCTAGTCACGGTCCACTGGACCTGACATTCTGCCCGCTCCCGGCCACTGTTTTTAGGTTGAAGTGGGCAGCGCCAGGATAAACACATGAGCTCAGCCGTCGCTGGGACCTTGGTGGGTCTCTGCTAGGCTACCAGAAGCCACAAGCCAGGATAAACAGCAGCTACTCGACTAATAACAAGGGAATCCCACTGGTCAGCGAGCGAGCTGGCGAGAAACGGTGCTAGTGGGCTAGCGAGTCTGTCATCAAACGCTAAACACCTAACTACGAGCAAAACATTATGGCTGGCAAAAACAGACCAAAGTCAGACGGTGAGCACGAAGGAGCGAGAGAGCAACTTGTCATCGTGCTATGAGACAGAAGGTCTCTGCTTTCTGCTCTGCGTCTCTGTCACGGTTAAAAAAAAAAAAACACAAGTGAGACAGTCTCAGCCTCAGAGCTATTACAGTTGCCATCATTTCAAATAAACAGTCGGGCTTCCAAATAAGTGCGTTTTTTTTCTGTGGCTCTAAAGAAAATATCACTGAAGACTACCACTAATCAAATGTGAAGTAAATGGTGCCACAAAGTCTTATTCAAACCAGTTATAAAGCTGCGCATGACTTCTGAGCGTCTACACACAGGAGCCCAATGAACTAAACCTCACACTGTAATTTAGCAAAGAGAAACAGGTGGGTCTGGATGCACAGAATTATAGCATTTAGATAAATAATTTCTCCCCTTAAGATCCACTTTAGAGAACCACAAACCAAAGGAGGCCGAAATGGAGAAGCACATCAGGATTAATATTAAAACCACACTTTCCTTCTCATAAACCGGTAATATACAGCAAAATCATGACAGCACTATATATTTTTTGCTATATAAAACGGAAAAGAGAAAAAAAACCTGGGGTCGTGACTCCTGGTCGTTATTTTGGAAACTGTATTCTCCTACTAGATTTATGAGGTTGGAAACATTTTACAGTCCTACTAATGCACTTGTCGTTGCTTATCTATGAAGCAGAACAAATGATGTGTTCGAGGAGAAGCGAGTAACTCCAAACCTGCAACTTTTGTCCAACAAAAGCCATTAGACGCAGAGTCTTCTTGTAATAAGTAACATAAGTAGCAAGTCTTTTGGATGGTGATAGAGTGGCAGAACTTCTGGCGCAGCTAATGATAGGATGGAGCATTATTTTAACTCAATCAGCGGCGGATCAGGTGGATTGTGGGCTACCACTTCATCTGGCCCAGTAATCTGAGGGTAGAAGATACTTCCAACTCGAGGGTCAAGTTTTGGCTGTTTAACATGGCCCACTTAGCTAACCTAACCACTCCCTTCTGGTGGCAAAAATCATATTTATTTAGACCTTTTATAGTATATTTACATTGAATCAGTTTAGGATAGTCAGTATTGAAAAGCTTTTCAGTTCGTCATAATCATGAAAATGTTTGTTAGTCTCAGTAATGATGAAGTTAAGATGGAAAAATGCGCATCATGACGATAATTAAACTTTCAGTTAAAACACTGTTGATAAAAATATAGTTGAAACAACAAATGCTTGTTTGTTACTAAATAATACATTTTAATTTTACTTTCTTGTCAACTACAAATAAATCAAATAAATTTGTAACTAAGTGCATATGAGAAAATATACATATTTTCCTCACTTAGTTGAATGTGCATTTTCCACCATATTACTCTCCATAATGATGTCACTTTTATTGTCTCGACTGTTTTTTGTCCTTGAGAACAGTTCCCTTCTGACTCAATTACATACAGCACCCTGACTACAGTGTAAAACTATGATTAAAGTAATCATCTATTGAATTGAGCTCACAACAGAATCCATGCACACACAAAAGCAGACACAATGTGGGTGGCCATAAGGAAGCCTCTCTCATGCCATCTTCATCATAAAAGGGCAAGGCATATATATAAATATATATATATATATATATGCAATGCTTCCACTCTATTTATATTGTTAATATATTATAATTTCTGCTCTTTGCAACTGCTGAGGCAAATGTTAGTGCGAAAGCAATTAGTCAGGCCTTACTGAACAAATTCGTCCCTTGCCTTGTCCCCTGACTGCTGCTTGTAGTGCTACCTGCAAAAAAGAACATACAAGAAAGACATGTTAATAATAACAAAATGATCTGACTAACATGTTTTTCTGATATTTTTCCAGTAGTCAGGAACCACTGACTCTTACAAAAACTCTCAAACGTTGACTCATTTTGTACAGTCACTGCTGTTTGTGGTTTGAGAAAGTACACTAAGCACCCCCCCCCCCCCCCAATCCACTTTACATAAGTGTACATTAAGAACACTGTGAGGTATACAAGTTACAAGTGTGACATTTAAAGTCACTTTGCGAGTTACAAAGTCATGTTGTTTGACATGAAGTCACAGTTATGAGAAATTAATTCGTGGTTTGCCGGATATAGTATTACATTGTACTAAATAAAGTCCCATTGTGAGATATTAAGCAGCAAATATGACAAATTAAGTCATAATTTGAAATAACAAAGTCACATTTTGAGATATAAAGTGGCAATTATGCGAAACAAAGTCTGAGTCTGAAATAGGATTCTATCTTTAAAAACCCAAATAAACTTCATGACTTGCTTCTAAGAAATTTTGCATTGAGATTATGCATCAATCATTTAACATATACATAATACAGTGTGTTTTGGCTGGTGTCAGTTTGAAAAATACAAAACGTCACTGTTTTGGATAACAGTCATGTTTGTAAAAAGTACATTTGTATATTGTGATAATAATAATATATATAGACGTGCTTTAATAATGTCTGAATACAGGGTTTTAATAAAAAAATGGAAACTGGTTGGTTGGAACACCAACTTTCATTGTGTATTCAATGAAACAGGAAGAGCCAAGGGAAATTAAGTAACTTCCCTAATAGCGTCACAAAATGTGGTTCCACCAAAGCACAACACCACCAGTTCCTTTACAGTACCAAATCTAATCTGTGTTGAGTCTTAAATGCATTCAGAAAAACTGCACACCCTCTTTATTGACTCCTAGGCATCCTTTAAGTTCTTGAAGGGAGATTGTCTTGTCCTTGTTAAGGTCGCAGTAGTCGGTGAACTTGCGGGCACATCGTTTAGGTTTGGCTTTCTTCTTCACATAGCGCTTGAAGGGCTTCATCTCCTTCTTGTTGATATCGTGATTGCCATTATTATCCAGCTGGGCAAAATACCAATGAACCACCCGTTCCTCCAGTGTGTGGCTTGGGTCAGGCTCAACAAACCTGCAGCGGAAACAATCCCGGTTAGAGGGGTATACTGTATAGTACATTTAACACTAGCAAAACATATTTTCCATTTCAGAGGTTTGTTGCTGTTTCATTAATATGAAACAGAGACAGACAGCTTTTTTTTTCTTTCATTTACAAACACACAAAAATGAGTGTTTGTTTTCCCTATATAGGCATTAATGATTCTTTTTTGATGACCTGTGACAAAAAGTATTATGAATGAATAAATAAAATAAATCAATAAATCAAAAGAATTTTTTTTTTTAAATTAATTTAATTTTTCCCCCTCAGACAATGTAAAATGTCTTGAAAGAATGAAAGTGCTTTAATGCTTATTAAAATATCATTCATATAAAATAATAACAATTAAAAAATTAAAATCTCACAATTAACATTCCATCAATTTCTGAACAGTGAAAAAGCTATTTCTCAACTGTGCCATTTCTCAGAATATTATTTCTTATAATATTTAACCTAATAGCATTAACATTTTCTTAAAATGATAAAAAATTTAAAAAACAACATTTTTGCTGTTACATGAAATTTGTAAATAACACATTACTTGATTAAATGCTTACCTCCCACCACCAGAGGGGGTTGGTGAGTTGATAGCCTGCACCATGTCAGTAGTAAGGGCATCCAACAGGCTGGTTATGAATTCCACTTTCTTTCCATCTGGACATCCTGTAACATTTAAAGAAAGACTTGTATAACCACAAGCACTTAGCACAAAAGTTTCAACATTAAAAATATTCTCAGACCAACTTGTTTTCTATTATGCTCACAGTTACCGAAGGAAGTTTTTAACTGTCCCAATGAAACATAATGCAATACGGTAATATAAATCACATTTGATCTTGGTCTTAACATGTTAGCAGTTCAAAGACCCCATAATCAACATAATATGGTGAGCAAAAGATGCTAGCATTTCCAAATGCTTGAGAGCAAATAAGGTAGATCGACTAGGTGACGAGGGCACTTTCACAGACCACTGCAGCCCTGTTAACTTTTATGACACAT
>JAUMHR010000072.1:20241599-20258046 GCA_032361145.1 Enteromius fasciolatus | reverse complement strand
GTAAAATCATCAATACTTGAGTGCACAGATTGGGAAGCAGTCAGAAAGTGCGAAGTTGGTTAGAATCATGTGTGTGTATGTAGGTTTTCATACCTGTCAGCTCTTTGACCTCTGAAAGTGTGGGAGCAGGAACAGGGTGATCTATCCTCATCCAGTTTCTACCTTAAATTGCGAAATAAATGAATAAATACATGTCACATAACACGACTACTCAAAGTACAACTTAATGCATTTCAGATTTATTAGTTTCTTTTATTTTTGAATCAGGTCTTTTATTATATTATACTATTGATTCATGTCCCTCGTGTTTCTGTTTCCTATATTAGTTGTTTTTAGCACTGCATTTGAATATAGTACACTAAAACGGCAGTATGTCCGAAAACACATACTTATAAAACAGTAGGCAAAACGTACCTTGGTGATCTACTAATTCCAGTACATCTGATGAACACTTTACTATCCCATAAGGCCATGAGAGAGGGGTCACGAATGCCACGAACTTGATAATGTCACATGGCAATGCCAACATGGACTACATTTATACTATCATAGAATGCTTGAAGAAGTTCTTTATCACATAACACCAAACAGTATGCAATTATGGATAAAGTGAAATTTCATTCAGGATTAGTTTTTTATTGAAAATGAGGCTGTGAAGTATAGAGGTACAGTACATTGTGTACAGAACTGCATAAAAGGATAGCTCACTTAAACATTTCTCCAGTTGTTCCATTAATGACAGAATTTTGACTTTTAATTAACTATCCTTTTAATTTTTTTAAATACATGTGATAATAAGGCTTGATTTCATGTAATAATTAATTATTATTATTTTTATTATTAGAAATTCTCACACAATAGTGTCTGATGTCCACTGACCTTTGCATCTGCCTCTGTGGGCGAGGGTGAGTGTGTGGTCCTTGCACTTCGCCCTCTCCAGGTCACAGTTGGTATCATAACTGTGTCCGTCTGACCCACACACAGGCTTGCCTTGACTCCTGGAGCACACAGGGGAACATTGGCTCTCTCTGTCCCCTATAAGCCACTGCACACATGTACACATATATTAAGTGCATTGAGGGCAAGACAGTATAATAATGACAGTATAATCTCTGACTAGACTCTAATGAGTGTGCAATAAATTAAAAAAAGCTGCTGAGCTGAGCTGCATTTCAATGAGTTTCACAGGTTTTAGGAGCAGTAAGACTCCATGAATTCCATGAATCATGAATCTGAAAATAGCTGAGCTCAAATACCATAAACAGACTTCTGTGTTAAGTTTCCAGAACAAAGACATTTGAATTAATAGAAAAGACAGGCAAATCTAAACATTAAAATTGTAATTTTGCAAATTCAAAATAAGTTTGTCTGTCTGTGATGTAGAAAAAACAAATATCTGTAGAAAAACGGCCTATTAAATTATCCTGTCACAAAATAACCAGTGCATTTTCCATTAACTTGGAAACATTTCCTTCAACCTTAAAACAAGTCAATGCACATTTCTAAATAAAGGTCAAAATCAACACAGTCCAATGGGCCAAATTTTTAAACGGAAACATGAAACATTGCTTAGTTGGGCGCATGAAACATTTTAATTAAGACACATCAAATATACAAAAGTATTTAGAATTTCCACAATTCCAGAGGAACACATATTCCTTTAACCTTTAAGAGGAACATAAGTATCTTTAGAGATTTAAAGAGATAGCAAAGTCAAGCATTCAGTGTAGAAACATTCAGTATAGATTGTGCCATAGCTGCTGGCCCATCATGCAGTGCGACTCACAGCACAGCAGGTATACAAAACTGAAGAACCTCAACTGGAAAAAGGGTAGCTTTAGCCAGAAACACGGGGCACATTTTCCATTTTAACACGACCCATCTGAATAACCAGAGCTGACCGTTTCTGATCACACACACACAGCAAACAACAAAACAGTGCTTCAGGACTGAATCTCTTGAGCTGAGCAATCAAGCAAATGGAACCAAATGATGTCACTAATATAGCATGGACTGAATCAGTCTGAATGCCTGATGGCAGACAAACCAGACCCCCTCCCCCAATCTCAGCTATGGCATTATTAAGACTCTTTACCACGTATTATATGCTTCTTATATACAAACTATACAACTTATAAATGAACACAAGTACTATTATTAGATTGTAATGCATACTCATCCACAAGTATGTCACAATACATAAATATATCATATATTTTTATGTCTTCACACTGTATACTTCTTAATTCTCACTTGGGTAAATAATCCAAAAAGGCCACATTAAAAATTAATACCTAAGCAAATCTTTAGTGTTGTTTAAGACAGGCCAAAATATTCCTGGTGAGAGCTGCCCAGTCTAAGTAGCACAAGTAATGCTGTATCCAAAGCAAGCTGTTTTAAAGGTGATTTAGAACTGAGTACACGTCCAGATGGTGAGTTGCCTATTTGTCCATTTTCTTTGAAGGAAACCAGGAAAAAAGAAAGCAGCAGGCAAAGGTCCCGTTGACAAGCAGTTGTAGTGTTATAATTCATCTTGACTACAAGCATACTTCAAATGATGTGTTCTGTCTGATGACATTTATTATGACAGAAGGCATAAAAGATTAATACGCAGTTGTATAACCTAAAGTGCATGTAGTCAAAGAGTTATCTACAGGAGCTGAGAAAGGTTGACAGATGTTAAGTCAAAGCCTCAAGGATCAGTGTTAATAAGATCACTGTAAACAACAAAAATGCTCATTCTTTTCTTTTGCTCACCCTCAGTGTTGTGCTATCTGTGTGACTTTTTTATGTATTATTTTTTTGTGAAACAAAAAAGAAGATATTCTGCAGAAGATTTTTGAGCTCTAAAAATGGCATCACAAAAAAAAAAATAATAATAATAAATAAATAAACTGAGATGACTTGAAGGTGAGTAAATAATAAAAAAACCTCAAAAATTACTAAATTACCAATATATATATACATATTTGTTTTTTTTAAATAAATATATATATATAATTACAAAGTAACTAAGGTTAGGGTAAAGACTTGGTTTAGGGTTACTTGTATGCATTTAGGCATAATTTAATGTTATTATAATAGTAATTACAAGTAACGTTTTTGCTTGGAAAAGTAAGAGGACCTCTCAATAAACAATAATTCTTAATAAACCTTTAAAAACAAACCCAATGCAGTATTTTATATAATAAAGGCACTAATGCACACAGTTAAGGTCACTTCAGGTTAGATTTTCTGCATTTTCTCATCTTTAACAAGCATTTGGATAGGAAGGGTTGACGAAAGGAGGACTTTTACAGTCAACATAAGAAGGGGCTCTGGGAGGTTAACAACATAACTAGTGACATGGTACAGAGGACAAATGTATGTTTTATGTAGCCTACTGATACATGACTAGGTCTGTAAAATATGTGTTTATTTGTAAAATATGAGTCTAAAGTATAACTGTATAACTAGAAGTGAAATAAATCACACACGTTCTGTCAGTTTGTGTGGGCAGAAGTTTAGTTAAGCATGTAACACAGAGGACAACAGAAGCCTACAAACCATTCAAATATTGTGTCATTCTCACTTTCAACAATATACAGTGCCCCAGAAAGTTCTGGGAGATTCTGGGACAGTTAAGTCATGCATTTAAGAAATGCATTGCACTGGATTATTATTATTATTAATTAATTTATTTAATTCTGTTTAAAAAGTATGTATAGATGTAGATACATGTGACGTATTCCATTTAATGTATGTCTTTTGTTGATTTCTTGATTTTGTGCAATGATATTCATATGTTTTAGATGTGGCACAGATGCTTAACACACTTTTAGGGCTGCTGTAGTCAGGTTTATCAATCACACTTCTTTTTTTCACACTTCTAGATCCCTGACACATGCTAAACTCAGATCTAAACCATTAAAAACAATCCTCTTATTGAATAAACAATGTCAAGCACATTTTTTCAATTAAAAATAAACTCCACAAATGTTCTCATTTTGGGGTTTATGACAGATGTTTCATCTTAACACTCTATTTTGAAAATAAGGGTACTCTTAACTTTTGCCTGGACTCCTCACAATAAAGTGAAGATTTCTGGACGAGCTGGAGACACCAGAGAAATCTCATTGCACAGATGGATTTTTATTGTTGGCAAGCTTTCTGTGTGTGTGTGTGTGGTATTCACAAGAAGTGCCAGAGCAACTCTCTATAACGTGTGAAGCACTCGTTACCTTTCGAAAGAACAATAACAAAAATAACAGGCAAAGGCAAACTTCTGATTGGTTGCCATAGAATTAGCAGGCCAGGCCGAAGTGTAGCTGGCGCCCCTAAAAACGGTTTCAAACAGAAATTTGCAGATTTTCATCTTATAATGTTGATATACAAAAACAATGAAAAGTGACCCAAAATGGATCATACATTTATATTTTATTAAATGTGAGTTGGGAAGCAGACACAGTGTTAGAAATCCATCATGCAAACTTCCGAGCCATTCCTAAAACAGCTTTGCATGATTCAGTCAGATTTCTCACGAAGAAAATTTGAAATCATAATCCCTCTTCTTTGATCATTGAACTAATTAAATCCAGACTAACAGGAAATCTGCTTCCTGAACTTCCTGCTTTGTCACTCTAATGATTCAGCTTGGCTAAGGAACAGACATGTTAGATATTCTGGGGAATCTCACTGACTGTCTGATCAAAAAAAAAAAAGATACAGGATAATTTCCAGTTCTGACCTGAATGGGAGGCCTTGACACAGTGCCTTTAATTACTATCAATTAAACTGTTCATTCAGTGAATTCCACCCTTTAGCTCAGTGTTAATTAAAATGCACGGTCTTGTTTCCTGCACTGCCAAGGGTGGATCTAGCTCTTAATTACAATCTGTTATTAAGGAGTCCTAGGGAGTCTGGTTTTGCTCTGGGTCTTGTATCAACTCAAACAACACATCAAGGAAATCATAATGGAAAATGATTGATTGACCACTGCTGAAGCAACATTAAGATTATTATATTATTTAAGAATGTTTGTGCATTTGTGTTTATAAAATGTTTGTGTTAATCATCACTTGTAATCAGTCGAGACTCTTAAGATTCGCGCATTTCTTCAAAACGCCAATCTATATTCTAGACAAGCATCTAGAAAAATCTTACAATCTTTGAAGGAAGTTGGTGTTGACCAAATGCTTTTGATTATTTAGCCTCATAGCTTGTAGCAACAAATGAAAACAGGCAGACTAAATAACCAGTAAAAGTTGTTTGGCCATTTAAGCAGCACACTAAGTACTATAGACGTCAACACAACACACAGCGGAGGGAAGAGAGCGATTGAGGATCTCGATATGGCAAAATATCAGTTGATGAAACCTGCTATGTCATGACTAATGGCTGTCCGGTGTGGTAAAAGAGACACTACTTTTATCGTTCTGTAATTGAAGCCTCTGGGAGGCTGGTAATCTCTGGTATTTTCTCAGAGAAAGCCGTATCATTAAACGCTGATAGCCACTGCTATCTCTCCACAGCAAAATGCCATAGCACTGACCCAGAACACATTCTCTTTGTCAGAAAACCTTCCTTATCCAAATCCCAGCTGTCGCTCACTGTATATCAAGCACACAGCGCTGCTTCTGGCCCACACAGGGAGAACAGCCCTTTGTCCCTCGATTCTGTCTCCCACCTTGTTCTCTATCTCCCTCACACACACACACATTTTCCCTCTCTTTTCTTGTCTATCTATTTCTCTCTTGCTCACACTGTGTCTCTGTCTGTCCGCTCAAGCCTTTGCCAAAATTTGTTGTCTTCCGAGAGTAATTTAGTCTGGAAACAATACACTTGCACACACACTACAGATACAAAGGTTGCGCAACAAATATTTATTAGTCATCACTTTGATGGATTGGGTTGTATATTTTTCTTGATGTCCTGTTGTAGCCTTTGGTGATTTTAATGTGATTAAATCACATGATTTTCTGTAAAATCATTTTTTCCCCAACATTATGCAAAAGAATGACAATTGTGGTCTTTTGAACTGCCTTTCTAATTTATGAAATAATATCACATGAATTATTCCATTGGACTATTGGGACTCTTGTTTGTCACATCAATCAATCAATCAATCAATCAATCAATAATTCACTTTTATTTATATAGCAATTTTAACAATACAGATTGTAGCAAAGCACTGAACATTATCAAATAGGAGAATAGAGTGATGGTAATGTATAATGATGAGATTAATCTATTTCTTTATTTAATGCAGAGACAGTCTCTGTAATCAAAACAACGATAATCATTAGAAATTAGGTGCCCCCAACTAAGCAAGCTGGAGGTGACAGCGGCAAGGAACTAAAACCCCATCCATGAGAGAATGGAGAAAAACGTGGGAAAAACCAGGCTTAGCTGGGGCCAGTTCTCCTCTGGCCGGACGCCCAGCACTTAATTTCCAGTTCAATTTTAATCACATGTCAGATTATGCAAAGGTGTGTGTGTGTGTTTGTGTGCATTTGGTTCCGATGATCTGTCCATGGAGCTTATCTAGGTGTTCTAGTCACCAATGAAGATCATCTCTTTGTGCCGATACACCATCTGATATATACGGACTGAGAAACAGAATAAGAGAAAGACAGAAAGAGTACATTGTGCGTTAAGGGGAGTGTTGCCGGTTCCGGCTGATCTAATTAATGCAGCCTAACAATGCTTTAACGGATTTGAATAATAGATATGTATTAGTGTGTTTGGTGTAAGCCTGAGTAAAGAGATGTGTCTCCAGATTTAAACAATGACAATGTGTCTGCTTCCCGAACAGTATTAGGTAAATTGTTCCAGAGGTGTGGAACAGGTGTGGTGTGTTTCACCTGACTGAGAAGAAATATAGACCGAAGTATCATCAGCATAACAGTGAAAGCTAACACCATAACTCAGTACTTTGAGCGAGCTCTTATCACATTATAGTCCTCTACGTCCGCTGCATTCTCAAAACTCTCGCCATTTGACAATTCCTAGAATATCAAAATATACTGCGGGTGGCAGATCCTTCTTTTTCAGACCTATTTAGCACTCAAACTCTGGAACAATTTACCTAATACTGTTCGGGAGGCAGGCTCACCCTGTTAGTTTAAATCTAAATTAAAGACACATCTCTTTACTCTGGCTTACACTTAACACACTAATACACATTTAATATTCAAATCCGTTAAAGGATTGTTAGGCTGCATTAATTAGATCAGCCGGAACTGGGAACACTCCCCTTAACACACAATGTACTCATTACATCGTAAAAAGAAACACCATTAACATCATTCCCATGTGACAGGACTAAATCTAGAGTGTGGTTTCAACAGTGAGTATAGGTCCTGATACGTGCTTGTCTAATCCCAATAAAGTACAAAATCTTTAAGAATGCTGTTCCTAACGCATCTCTTTCTTTATCAACATGGATATTAAAATCCCCAACAATTAATGCAGCCAGTACTAACTCTAGTTAGCAAACTCTTTAATAAAGTCTGTAAAGTGCCCTGGCCTGTATACAGTAGGCACTAGCCAGTACAAACATGTCTATCCTGGTCTTTTTTTACAGGGATGCCTTATTTATTTATTTATTTTTATCCATATTTTCATTATTTTTTGTATTATTTTAAGTAAAACATAGAACCATAGAAATCTTTATGACAATATAAGTGTCACGCCCTGGTCTGTTATGTGTCACTAATTAGTCTTGGTTTTGATTTGTATTTCCTGTGTTCCTTTTATGGACTTGTTCCTGTTCTCGTTTAGTTGATTACTTTAACCATGCCACCTGTGTTCCTCACCTGTCCTGAATCTTCCCTAGTGTTTATAAGTCCATTGTATTCTGTCCTGTGTGTCGTTCGTCAATGTTATTTTGGATGTACTGTATGTGTATCGTTCCTTGTCTGCTAAAGTTTTAGTAAAAGTCTATGTATTATCGGTCTCCAAAGTCTCCAAATTCATTGTAGAAGCGAATATCACTGAAAAATCCTCCACATGCCCCTTCAAGAGCTCCGGCTACTCGTCTCCACCCAGTGCTGTTCCAGTCTTCAGCCTAGAGCCTCGTATGTGCGCATCGTCCCAGCTGCATATGATATTCACCTCGCCGAGCGATGATCTCCGCGCTTCTTGAGCGTCACCCGAGTCCTGTACCCGCACCGCGGATGCACTGTCCAACGCTCATGGCGCGAGAGCGGCCGCCAGAGGACGTGCAGCAGGAATTTCCCACAGAGCCTGCTCCGTATGGAGAGCGTCCAGTGCCAGCTCCCCGAAGACGGATCCAGTCCCTGAGTGCACACTGCAAGAGCGTTCGTCTGAGTTTGCGCTACCAGAGCATCTCCCTGAGGTCACCACCCAAGAGCCAAAGCCAAGAGAAAGGGGAAAATTCCCCAAGGAAATTTTTTCAGGTTGCTATATTTCATCCACCACAGCCGCAGGCGGTTCCTGATCCCCCATGGCCTGTCCTGGTTCCCGATCCGCCATGGTCCGTCATGTCCACGATGCCATCCTAGAGGCACCCAGTGACTATGCCTTGTACGGCCTCCAGGACACCCACCCGCCATGTCTTCAAGCATCAGCATTTTCTCACATTTTTCAGAATTTTTCATTCACTTTTCAGTACCTGAGTGCAATGCTGACAGCATTGTTCACCCAAAAATGAAAATTCAGTCAATAATTACCCATCCTCATGTCATTCCAAACCCGTATAACCTTCTTTCAACTTCAGAACAAAATTTACAATATTTTTGAAGAAATCCGAGAGCTTTCTGACCCTGCATAGAAACAACACGACTAAAACCTTCAAGGCCTAGAAAGACAAAAAGACATTGTTAAAATAGTCCATTTGACATCAGTGGCTAAACATAATTTTACGAAGCTATGAAAATACTCTTTGTGCACAAAGAAAACAAAAATAACAACATTTTTGATTGATTCGATTGAATGACTTTTATATAGCGCTTTACTGTGTATTTCCATACACTCAAAGTGCTTTACAATCATGTGGGAGGGCGTCTCTCCTCAAACCACCACCACTGTGCAACATACACTTGAAGGATGCGACGGCAGCCACAGGACAACAGCGCCAGTACACTCACCACACACCAGCTACAGGTGGAGAGGAGAGAGAGATACAGCCAATCAATGGAATGGGGATTATTTGTGGGAATTTGGCCAGGGGTTACACCCCTACTCTTTTATGATGAGTGTCATGGGATTTTTAATGACCGCAGATTCAGGACCTTGGTTTAACGTCTCATCCGTTTCTTCTCAGTTTGGCAAATGACACAAAAAAATCAGCCAAGGCCACCTCTGGTTGAATCAGTTAGGAAGATCTGCTATTAGTCTTGGGACTGTCCACAGTCTGTGCTACAGTAAAGCTGCATGTCATTAGCTTAGAATGATAATCTGTAACACAAAGTGCAAAAATAAATAAATGAACCCACACCACTTTGTGTTCACAAAGAATGATATAAGCGAACCATAATAGTGCTGCAGCTAGCTGAAGCTGTGCATACGATGTACAGTATCAGAGATGTTTATTTTAGATACCAACTCTCACTGCAGTACATCGTGTACAATATAAAGTACCTGTATCTGCTCACAATATAGTGTCACACGTGATTTATGTGCTCACAAGCTACCACCTGACTGCTGACACTATACATGTTAAATAAACACGCTGAACTCCCAAAACCTGTAACTGTGTCTATGTCACTATAGTTTCATTTCTCTTTTTGTACAGGCACATAGAGCGAAAAAACACTGAACAGTAGAGGGCGCAGCTCAAACACACTGCATCAACAAAATGACGCAGGGGAAGAAAGTTCAACACTATTTAGCAATAACAAAAATGAAACACAAATGTGTCATTTTTACTTAGTATGGCTGAACTGGATCATCAAAGGTCAGTAGCAAAAATGCAACTGAATACAAAAATTAAATTTGTCTTAATAATGCTATAAGTTTGCATTTTTATTTTAAAGAAAGCCAAATCTGTTTTTGTGCAGGTGAGATTAGTAAATGCATGTTCGTAATTGCACAAGTACTACAGCATTGGCCCAGTCTCATGGCAATTTGTACATATTTTACAAGGTGGCTAATTCATACAAATTTATAGGATTTTGCCAGTTGCCAGTTTGCATGAATTTGTACAAATGACCTTCACCTAACCCCGCCCCTAAATCTACCCATCACAGAGTTTTAGACAAATTGTTTGAGTGAGGTCATACGAATTTGTATGAATTAGTCACCTCATATACGTACAAATTGGTCACGGTGAAATCATATTCACACAGCGCACACAATGCCTCCCGATTTCTTTCAATATAAGAGCTGACAGTCAATACATGGGAAACAAAGTAACTCATATAACTTATTTAAAAATGTAACTGCCATGCATTACTTTACCATTTACTTTAAAAAAAAGTAATCTGATTACATAACTCACGTTACTTGTAATGCATTACCCTTAACACTTGTAGAAGGCATAACCCCTATATCATCACACATTTCATGCGGTCTGCAATTAGTGCAACAATCCTCTGATGAAATTATAGTGCGTCTGGTATGATTTTGATCAAAGTACATGTTGCATGACTCCAAACCTGCATGCTTTCTCATTCGTATTATCTTAGCTATGAATATTCTCTAAAGTCACACACTTTCTGTCAACACAGTGTTAAACTGCAAAGCCCGCTGATGCTGTACAGCGTATCGTGAGTCATTTTATATAAGGTAAACAATGACCCGCTGACTGGTTGACTACTTCTCTGAACTATTAGATGTCTGGTTAAAATTAGTACTAGCGCAAAACACACAGAACAATCACTCTTTCTAAATGCATTCAGATTAGAACCTGTATATACATGATTCCCTCATCTCCCTCTCACCTGCAAACACACACTGCACTAACACCTGCATCACTGGGTCATTGGGTGTCATGTGGGCCGTTGAAATAAAAAAAGCAGAGAGGAGGAGGGCAGGGGGTTTTGCGCTCACACGCCGAATTGGGAGAATGTTGTCTTGGCATGGAACATGCACTCGTCTCACTGTGTTTGTTCTTTACATGACTTTACGAGGATCAGTGAAGCACTCGACCAGGTATGCTGTATACAGCGCTTACCCGGGCCACCTCCGTGTGTTCATTTTTCAATTACTCATGCTAAGTTCATTTTTTATGCTTGACCAAACCACCATGATATTTTGTTTGTGTGGATGGCTAATTCTGAGAAATGAATGCTGTGGGAAAGCTTATGCCGTATCATTTAACTGAAATGCTGAATGAAAACAGATCAGACTAGGTTTTCGTCATGTTGGAAAAAAGTGTACACTCTATTATGTCCATACTTTAAAGGGAAGGGAATATTGAAGTGTTCTAAATAGGTCTTGTACGAATCATGAGTGTTTTCTTGAAAGTACACTTGGAAAAAAGGTTTCAAACATAAGAAGTTAAAGACTAACGTGTCTTTTACTTAACCCACAAATCTACTAAGAACAATAGTCTATATTAAAAACTTTTTTTAATCATTGTTTAAACCCCTTTAACCATTTATACCAATTTCTATAAATGAATGAAAGAATGCTGATTTTCCAAAGGTAGTGTAAAACACCAATAAAATTAATGCATTTTAATGAAAGCAATTCAAATATTTATATAAATGGATTGATATCCAAATACCGTCCATACTATACCAATACGTACATTATTAATTATAAATTCATTATAAATTATAAATTTGTAAATAAGTGAACTATTGGAAGATGACTTAAAATGTGCTTTACAGTATGTGGCAGCATCTAAATTTAGACTTTTTTTTTTCTTTTCACATCAGTGAGCCAGACCTTACTACATGAGGTCGAATAAATGCATAACTACATAAAAATAGGTAACTGGATCAAGTAGAAATAGCTTCTTATGGTAACAATTTACAGTATATACAGCATATACATATGCTATGAAGTTACTAGTTGGATTTCTTGGCTGTATTGGCAAAAACATTGACAGAAGTTTAACTGATTGATTTTTCAGATAGTGTCTAACTCTGCCAGTTGAAATATTGATGTCTTTATTTTTTATGTTATTAATTTTGCAGCTGGGTGCCTTCTAAACTGGGGTTGAGTAACATCTTTCAAGGTTACAGTACAGAATACGCTCCACATGCAGTCCATGTTTTGCAATAAATCAAAAATGCTGCTCACGTTACAAAGAAACCCCAACTTGTACTGTAGTAAGACACAATAATACAGCAACTCAACTTTTGTCTATGCGTACTGTAAGAAAAAGGCTCATTAAAATCTTGCATGATAGAACACTGTGCCTTACAGGTAGCTTGTATGTTATGTATCCAGTAGTTTACATTACTTAATTCAGTCTCATAATCTCTATTTATATAATATAACTTTCAATTAATTAAGGTTTTTGTGGCCTTGCACTCTGTGTTTGTAATAAAAGACAATAACAGCACAACATAGTCAAATTCTTCACAGTTTTTAATGTTAATAATATGAACTCCTTTTCTATAAACTACACTGACGATGTTGCATACTGTGGTGTTTTGTTTCTGTTTTTCTCTGTTGTCTTTTTAAATCCATGCTTCTGTCAAGCTACCGTGAGTTTATCAGACTGTTAACAGTGAAAGTTCCCACTGACCTTTGCACAGGAGCTGTTTAAATGCGAAGTGCGTAATTTGTTCAATGTTAAAATACACTAACAACACCAAAGGTTGATTCATTGCACAGCAATATTGGCTGTTTTTTCAGGGGGGGGGGATTAGTTTACTATCATTATTGTTTTTTGGGGTTTTTTTCAATTCCATTTACCCATCCTGGCAGAAAAAGAATAGACATAACCTTTAACCAAAAGAACATAAGATTGATCATCAAAATAATGCCCACTGACAGTTGGTATATTCACAGCGCTCAGACGCATCGCTACATGCTGACAGAACTAAATCCTCCGAAAATATTATCTTCTAAGACTGCGGCATGCCAGAATTGGCCAGGTCGAAGAACTCAGAATTACTGTGACTGGAAAAGTGTGCTAAATTCATGTTAAATGTGGAAAAGGAAACCTAAAAGCCCTCTGCTGTAGAGACGCTTCCTTTTTTTTTTAATAAACCCAATCACCCAATTGGCTTTGAGGAAAGAGCTTGATCCTGTTATTGGCCCAAATACATCTTCCAGCTCAGCAGAGCAGCCATAACTCCTCATGAAAGTTTGGGTTCTTGGAGCTGACAGCGTTCAGAGATAAGTTTTTACAAATGAGGCACAGAAGGGAGTTTAACTTTTGAAGCATTTAACTTTAGATTTTTTTAATAGCTTTTTTAACACGACCTTTCTGGCCTCCTGTAATGATTAGATGAGTATGATGAAGGATGTTTAAACATTGCGGAGATAGTTCTACGCTGCTTAATGCTGTTGAGCACAACAAATCACGCACACACACAGATTCTATTACAGTACATTTTAATCTATAGAGTTCTTGCCAGAACCAAATAAGGAAGCAGATATTATATCAAAGGAGATAAAAGTCAGGGAGAGTCAATGGAAAGTAAAAGAGAAAGCGGCTGCTTAAGCATGAAGAAGGAGCAAAATTGTTTTAAAAAAGGGAAAAAAATAATAATAATAATTAATGATGACAAAGATAAATGCTTTTCACGTCAGTCTTGTTTCATAGCAAGCACAATTCATTCACAGAGAATTTTATTTCTTTTATTAAGCACACAGCATCACAATATAGAAGTTTTTATGTTCACACCGTTCCTGTTGTCACAATAGTTTATAATCCATAATTAATAAATTAATAGAGTACTATAAATATGTGTGATGTGACTATAGGAACAGTCATTTATTTGAATTTCCAAGGAATTATTTTTAGTACTCTTTTAAAATCTAGTTCTATATCTCTATGAGGTCCAATATGTTCCTTGCAGATTAACTAGTTCGGAAAATATTTCCTGAAGACAAAAATATGTTGTTTTTTTTGTACTTTGCAGTTAAGACTTTTCTCAGCAAAACGATTCAATTTCACTCTGTTCATTTTTGAAGATGAACACATTTTTAGGTTTAATATTTGTGTGCGTCTCATAGTTTTTAAACTGACCACCCCCTCCGACCACAAGTATGACAATACCTCAGCAGCATCCACAAATTTCTCTATTCTGCTCTTTTTCTGATTTGTACTCTCAGTGGTCAATCTCAATGGTCTCAGTGCACAACTGAATGGACATTTACCACAAGAGCTCTGCGGCAATCTCGACAAACCATTCTTCTGTTTGAATCGCTCAAATACTTGAGGAAATAAAAGAATGCTGCGGCAATTTGATTTCTGGGGCAGGATTTATGCTTTGACTGGATAGTGTTATTAGTCACTCAAGTAAGTTGCATTAATTGCTATTTGTTTAATCTTTAGTACTAAGCTATTATGGCAAACAGTTAATCACCTTCATGCAAATCATCTCCCTTATGGACATCTCGACAGATGTATTTGCATTTTCTGAGAGGATCATTTTTTAAAAGACATCATATAGCTCTACTATTCAACATTGTCTGCAAACTGATTTAGCCGCAGAAAGAAATACTCCACACAGTTGTCTTTGTTGGAATCGTATGAAATGCTGCATTGGAAAGGCGATGGTCCTCTTTTCTATGGGCACAGAGGGGTGCACAGGAAGCAAAAGACCTTTATGACAAAAGGTCAATGGGTGTACTCAAGTCTCACTGACAATGTGCCTCAGCAAGCAAAGCCCAACTATTCAGCTGAATCACTAAAAGATGCTCTGATGTTGGGGTATTCTGAATAAAAGATCATATTTATATTAAGTAATACGTCTATGCTACAAGTGAGGACAGAAAATGTAATATGCTAAGGTATATTTTAATTCAGTGTCACCATAAAAGGTAGCAAAACAAATCAGTAAATTGCATTTGCATTGTCGTTTACAAAAAAAAACTCATATTTGTAAAACAAATAAGCATTGTATGAGGATTCATTGTTAGTGTATGTATATGGTGCATTGACAATGTATATAGAAGCAGATTTTTCATAAAAGAAAACACTGTATCAGGGTACATTGTTTTAAAGTAATGCGATAGCTTTGACACAGTATATAAGCACTTTATGTGTCGCATTGACAGCTTTGTATGACGCACTAAAGTTATCAGAATGACAACTAAACACATGCGGCGGAGAGCGGCGTTACGCACGGACTTACCCGAGGACCATTCGACTTCTGCGATGAAGCTGGTGGCAGGCACATCATCATCAGTAGCGTGAGGGAATACAAAAATACAAAAAGGACCAGATTGTGGCAGTACATTCTGTCTGACGTCGAAGTGTTAAGACAACTGACAGCCTACGGACAAGATTAAGTTAAGAATTGGCAGCGTTCCCAAAACTGCAGGAAATTCCAAAAAGTTTGTTTCCAAATAAATTCGTCCTCAGCGGGTTTCTTCTTTACGCGTGAGCATTTTCATAGTGCCAGAGAGCACGCGGACGAGATGCTGAAATTCGTAATGATGCAGTCTTTCCACTCTGCGTGGGATGCACTGTCCTTTCCAAGGCTACAGGTTGAATAGTTTGCCTTACACTTAGGGGAAGCGTTTAAAACCTAAGGAGGTGGGAGTTTATGACGTGATTGACAGTGGGGACGTCCAATGACAGTGCGCTAAGAAGGGGGGGTGCAAAAGTCCGCGGATTAATCATCAGTCCGCTTGGTCACCGCAACAGTAATGACGCACAAAGCTGTACGACTATCTTTAACACAACACTCATACGAGACATTTTTACAAGCTATTTCTTTTTATGGGTGATTAATAGAAGTAAAAGGTGTATGTATCTATGTATGTATTCGTTTATTTATTTAGGCTATTTATTTGGAGACTAGGACAAGCAGTTAAATGTGTTTAGTATTCCTCTTATTATTATATTATTATAAATGCAATTTAATTTAATTTCAGTTTCATGGTTCGACAAGCAATTTGTTTAAATATTTCCCTAAAAGCAATCAGTATATATATATATATGACAACGTGATACCTAGATTTTTCCTTTTTTTTTTTAATATTAAATATTTTATTTAATCAAGGATTCCTGTCCAATCAAGTGACAGCAGGTTCTCATTCTGACAACTTTTCTCACCAATGTTATTTTATTTATTTATTTATTTTTACAATGGGGCTCATTTTTATCTTACATTTTAATTTCATATTATATTATATTATATTATATTACCAAAACATTTATATATTATACTTATAAATAAATAGATAAACAGTTAAATAAGTACTTGTGAGAAACGTGATTGTTTGCTATCCCATTAGAAAGAGAGGGAGAATACAATTATTATTTCTAAGTATTATTGAGTATTATTGTTTGTAAATATTAATATCTATTTGCAAAGGCATGAAGACAGATGCTAGATAGATAGATAGATAGATAGATAGATAGATAGAT
>JAUMHR010000072.1:20194335-20207974 GCA_032361145.1 Enteromius fasciolatus | reverse complement strand
TACACACACACATATACATACACACACACACATATACACACACACACGACTACATCACATCCAAGATAAACGCTCTTTTATTTACATAATATATGTCTGTGTGTGTACACATATTCACATTCTTTTAGCTTAGGTAGTATTTTTACAAGCAACAGCAGAATGCCTACCACACATGAAAGCATTCCAACAGATAAACATCTACAAACAGATAAGGATTTAGGAATGAAAACTTTGCCCAAAACTATGAAGAAAGAAAAGGAATCAATGCATCAACTAAAGCATAAATTCAAACCTCACCTTCCAGCATTTCCTCATAGAGTGCATGGACTCCCTCTGGAATAATGACAGCCAGCGCAGTGCCACACAACAGCCCAGCGCCCAACACGGTCACCAACTTAAGTTTCTCCTGGAGACAGAAGAGCAGTCACAAAAACTTTTCATTTAGATCATAAAATGATGTATTTTAGTGGGGATGATATCAGGTCAATGTGCATGAGCATAAGCTGGATCTAATAAAAATAGGTTTAAAATACATAAATCAAGAGAAACATGCAGGTACAATCACAGCTCACAGAAATCAAACTTCACTTGGATCAAAACCAGGGCCATAATCACCAAATATAGCGCAATATAATGGATAGGCAGATAAAATAACTACTTCGTGATTTTAAGATCAGAATCTGCTTATAACGCATCATTAAAAGTTAAGCTTCTTTGAAGATTAAAGTAATGGCTGCTGGAAGTTCAATTGCCATTACAGGAATAAATGAAATATAATTTAAAATATAGTCTTAGTGAGTGTAAAAAAGTCTTACTGAACCCCAACCTTCAGTGTATCTAGTAAAATATTTGTACATTATTAATAATATATTTCTAATCACTGAATTCAAAACCTTATGCATGTATCTCACACGATAATTTACTAAATTATTGTGTGAAATACATAAATAAAAAATCAAAATTTCAGTTTATGAGAGTATATTCAACTGCTGAATCAAAAGAAATTTAAATGCCTCCCACATGTTTTAGTGGCTCATATAAAGAACAGGCTACAGCTCGTTTGTCAAGACAAATCTAAATCACATTTTAAAATCAGTTCCGCGTCAAAAGTTGAACCAAACACAGCGTAGGTGGCATGTTAAACAGCGTGTGTCTATAGTATAAACTTACGGTTGATATCAAATTCAACATTTAACGTTAAACCTTTAAGACTTCTGGGAGGCTTATAAACCAAGGGTGCTCAAACTTTTGGAGATTTAACTCAATCTCAGTCCTCAGCAGTGCACATGATCTTCTCAACACATAGTTAGCTTTCTGGAGAAAATTCCACAGGAAGGTACACTGAGAAACTCAAGGTCTGAAGCACCCCATAAACTATTGCAGACATTTTCAACTCGAGTTAAGGCTCACCTCAGAGAAGTTGACAGCCAGGGGAATTGTTCCAGCCACATAGCAGCCGACTAGCATAGCCAGGGACAGCAGACTGATGGAGCTGAAGTCATCCATTTCAGCTAAAGATACACCGCTGTCTCAGTTTGAAAATCACTTTAGAGTTTAGCAACAAATCCTGTTCAATCGACCGATGTCTGGTGCCAGCAGATCCTTCTTAACGTAACTTACTTGGATTGGTGTATTAGCTGGTTAGCTAGTCAGTTTTTCGTGCAGCTATCCTTACAGATCAGACGATTAAACACGAACATCCACTGCTGATCTGCTGTATAGTCGGTTCGGAACTCTTCGTACATTGACCTGGTCGATTATCTGAACGCTGTTGCTCAACTTTAATCACACAGGATCACGTCTCGCTTAGTAAAGGCTAAAATCATAACAATCGGTCTGCGATTAAACACATAAATCAACAGATTTGTGAACTGTTTTCATAGTCTCCTTCCCTGATCTCAGACTGCGCTTACTCGCATTGTGATTTCTTAACAGTCGACACTGTTTTGTCAAAGTAAACCCATCTAGTTTGTTACCTATTCCGCAGTATCGACTAACATTGATCGCCAACTAGCCGAGTGTAATGTTGGCAAGTGCGCATAAAGCACTTCCGGGCCAAATCGCAGTCAAAACAAAAGCCCCCACCCCTCTTTAAATTACGCCAAACAACGTCATCAAGACGATCACATATAAAATACTTCCAGTCTAGTCTAATTCAAATATTAAAATTATATTCAAAATAAAACCACTTTCTGATATTGTAATATTGAGTACTTTAAAGTGCAAGCAGTGCAATCATGAAAAAATAAAAGTTTACCTTTATAGAACATTTTAAAACTGTGTTTTAAAAAGCTGTTGTTATGTTTCACTTCAATGTGTTGAATAAAATAATTACCTGTAAAATTCTTTATTATAATTTTAACTGTGATGTGTTGATAGCATATTTGAAGTAGTGCTGTCAAACTTTTAGTCACATCTAAACTATTTTTTGTTTACATAATATATGTATGTGTGTTGTGCGCATTCCTCATGTATATATAATAAATAAACACACACACACACACATATATATATATGAATATAAATCTATAAAAAATATTTTCGAAAAACATACATGTATGTGTGTATTTATAAATACATAATACATATACACAGAACACATACATTATGCAAACAAAACAGGCAATGACTACATGTAGCATAATTATAATTATTATTATTACTTTATTATTACTTACAGTTTAACTAATTTCATAATACTTAATTGCATACATTTTAATTCTAAATAACATACATTCAGTTTACATTTAAATTCTTCTACAGTATATTATTTCCATAGAAATCACTCCTAAATTAAAGTTAAAAGAATATATTAAAGTTAATTAAAATTGAGTTAAGTAAAATAGGTGATAAAAGGTAGTTTGAAATAATACGCAAGTAATAAATTGTCATTTTAATTTGTCCCCTATATTGTTTATGTTGATGGACACATATTCCTGTTGAAAACAGCCCACTTTAGATCAGCATAAACTTCCATGCTGGTTTCTGCTGATTTGAAAGTTGTCTTGTTGATGGACCTGCATGGTTGACAAAATATGTTTTGGTTAAGTCACTTAAGGGCAGGAGGATCCCTTGATGGGGGATCAGCTAGTCTTTGCACATTATTAAAAGCTAAACTAAAATCACAGCATATAAAATAAATATAAATAGCTAAAAGACATGCACTGGGATTTCATTTAAATGCATGCTGACAGGCCTCAGGTCTAATTAAAGTCTGTCAGTCCCAGTCCTGATGTCAGGAGACCACGGGTGTATTTAGAACATCTCTCATCTCTCAGAATGCTGTCTGTTTTCTGTTTCTGTTTTTAGTTACAACTGCAGCATTTTACTTAGGCCTAATGCAAGAATTTAGGAAGGATCATAGAGGAAAATATTAGTAAAATTCAGCTTGTAATAAGAAATGGTTACACGTAATATTTCTAAGGCAATAAAAACTACAGTTGGTGTTTTGCATAAGAGCGAAGGTTTGAAAATATTAAATATCACCTCAGTTGACTTCTTCCCCTTCACAGTGGCTAACGGCCAGTTCTCACAGACTGCTGACTGCCCCTGGCCTCATGCTGAAAGACCCACAGTGCCAGAAACAGAGCACTGCAAATGTAACACTGATATTGATTGAAGAGTGCCTGAATGTGTGCCAATGACTGTTGGCATGGTGTACAATCAACAAAGAAATGAAAAATTTAATTTTTTCCGAGAGCTAATATTGCCTTCTGACTGCCTTATTGCAGTTTCGCATGCTATTGTTGTCACTGTTGCGATTTATTTAACACATGCTATGTTTGGTAATTGAGCCTTTAGTTATCACAATAACTACACTTCATTTATTGAATTTGCAATGCAATTTATCATTATTTGAAAGTAACTTCACTAAGTCATATTTGCCAAATTAAAATTTTAAAGTACAAATATATATATATATATATATATATACATATACATACATATACATATGCTGTCCAACGATTAACCGTGATTAATGTTTATGTTTATGCAATATAGCCTATGTGTGTATATTTATTATGTGTGCAAAAACAAAATATATTAAATTTATATGTTAAATATATCTATGGATGATATAAAACATAAGAAAATAAATATAAAAGTTTTTGTTTGTTTATCGGTCTGGTTACTGATTAGCAGCTTATTATTGCTATTTATTAGTAGCTAAAATGCAGCTAATACTGAATAATGAAGTTGTTCTCAGGTTATTGTGCTGTGGAATGTGTTTCCATATACATTTATTTGTGGCGACCTGCCACGATATAAAAAATGGCAGATTTTCCAAAAGGCTTGGTCGACTAAACATGAGCACGTAATGCACATTTAAAAAACAAACCGAGGCGTGGGTGTTTCTGTCACTGTATTTCTGAAGTAAGGCTGTGTTTAGAAAATGTCATTTTCATTTAATCTTCCGTATGAGGCAGCGTTTGTAAGCTCAGAGCTGCTTTGTCTACAGCCTTTACCGGGGAAACCACTCGCACCTCCTGCTGGCAGAGAATGAGTTTGCATTTTTAATAAGTCTGTCTGATTTACGCAGTAAACTTATTTTGCTTGTTATAAAAAAATAAACTACTCTAGAAGGACTTAGCTGTTGTTATTGATTCTATTGGGATATCTACCAGAAGTTAAGTTAGGGCCACAAAAGTACGCATGCGCAGTAACGTTTGTTTATGTTGTTGAAACCGTCTATGCATGCAATATATATAACAGTACAACAAAGAGTACGGGACATCACTGAAAGAATGAATTATGTATTTTCCCCCTTGAGGCGATGAGAAAAGGTACCCTTAATTCAACAATTAACATTTGACCTTCAGTTTAAGAATGCCTGTTTAAACATTCAGTTTAATTATACTAGACCTTGAACGCTGCTTGATTCCCCCTCATGACTGCCTCTGGTTATCTAAACCTTTCAATTAGTTAAAGCATACCTTGATACAGACCAGGCCTATTTTGCCAACATTAATCTGTTATCTTTTCTGACCTTGGATTAAAGGCAGCAATTCCATGCATATATAAATGAAAACTATAGCAACATTCATCCATTGAAAATGAGCTTTTTTCCCGGCTTTGTGGTCTTGAAGCCGAACACTAGATGGAACCATTGTATTGTTTGTTAATCCCACACCTGTTGCCGGAAACCTTTTTAAGGGCTTGGCATTGAATAAATACATTTGACAAATGCATTTATTCAAAACAAGTTAAATTGCATTTAAAATGTACATTTTCTAAAAGTTTTCATGCATTCTCTCGTGCTACGCATTAATGCTCTACTGTTCGAGCTACAATAATGTAAATAGTTTAAGGACTAAGGTGATTGCTCTAAAGTATAGAAGAGATTGAGGTTTATTGCCACATGATGAAGTTGAAAAAAGGTCTGTATCTCAGCAACGTTTTCACAACATTTTCTCCATAGCAACAGTTCTGCATGTAGATTTCAAACACCTTTAAAACAGTTGCTATTAATTAATTAATTAATTTTTTTATTTGGAAAAAATGACCAAATAGTATATTATATTGCTAAAAGTAAAAATAACAATAATAATAAAACTTTAGACAATTTTACAATTGTTTTTGTGGCTTACATAATAATAGAATTGAATATATATGCTATTACTAAAGAGCCATGTTTTTCAAGATTTTATATAAAATTAAATATTATATATATATATTAAACTAAATTAGATTAGATCACTTTGCATTACATTATACTAGATTATTGAAATAACGAAAATAATAAAAGTAATTCAGTATGAAATTAATTAATTACATGATTAATTAAATTCAATAAAATTTTGAAAACACATTTTTTATATTTATATTATATTCTGAAAAACCTTTAAATCTAGTAATTCATTTAAAAAAACAGATATGGAAGCTGTTACTTATTATTATTATTTTAGTATTTCATATTTCAAAACTAGATAATTTTTTGTGGTATAAATCAATATTTGTGGTCTGAAGATCCATGAAATAGATAATTTTACACATTAAATATTATACAATATATATATATATATATATATATATATATATATACACACACCTGTATTTTATATAACAAGACAAGACAAGACATATTCTTGTGACAGTGTACCCTGATTTAGGACCTGTGTTTTTCCTCAGCTATAGCTTTCAATAGCTTTCTTGTAGACTGTATTTGACATGTTTGCCTACTCATATATTGACTTTCATAAATAAACTCAACCTGAGAACTATTCACTGGAGTACAAAATGTGGACGACTAGAATCTCCTCTATTTATTACTACTGGAAAAGTGTCAGTCAAAGAGAAGAAGATTACCATTATTACAGTCTGCTTGCAATTTCTGCAGGTAAAAGACCTACATAGACCCTCTCTGTCTTCAGGAATCAATCAGCCCTATTTCAACATTCATACAGACTGCTTTTAGTGTTCATTTTACAAAACCCATTTTCAAAGCCAAGCCCATTATGCTTATAAAAGACACGGCACTTTACTAAATTATTTATCTGGCTGTAGAGATTCAGCTTCTTTTAAAATTCTTCAACTGGTCATTGGATGTTCGTGTTCATGTATGAAATACACTAATTCATATTAAATGAACGCCAACTTGTTACTTATACAACAATTGCCATTCCTGTTGTAAGATGAAAAGAAGTAAAAGAAAAAAAATAGTCATTGGCTGTTGCAACGTTTATGCAGTAGGTCTGAATTTCAGGGAATTAACTATTTGCTCCCAAGCAAAACAGAGGTAAATCAATTTTCTATTTTCTTAAGACTTAACTTCTATCTGGTGTCAGGCTAATGACAACGCGCGCCGTGGGACAGCGGCCGTTCATCAAAGCAGTTTTAGCTGAAGTGAAGAGTGCCCTCCCTCTCTCTGCTCGTTAGTTCCAGCAAAATTACTTCTGAGGGTTACTGCTATTTTGTGTAGCGTGTGGAATAAAAGTCCAATGCAATCAAATTTAGACTTTCTCTAAAAATAATTGAATGTCTTCGTCTGTGCTGCCTGCATTGTGTGCTCATGCCCCAATCAGTTTTGGCCAATATGATTATAAGAGACTTCATAAGCTATTTTATTAAAAAAGCATAGTGCATAGGCTACAACAAGGTGACTTTATAAATAAAGGATTTAGTTTAGAACCACACTCTGTTTAAAGGTGTAGCGTCTTCATTTCTTGCATGCTAATGTCACAAGCTAAAATGCATAAATAATGACAGTGGCAGGAAAAAGTATGGTCCACTAAATCATTGGATGAGCCAGTGAGACGAAGCTGTGCTTTGACAATATTGAGACAGTTTTTAATATTTCAAAGCAAGCTGGATGATGCGGATGAGAAGATATCCCCCTCCAAATATATGTAGGGTTTTGAGTGCTGAGACAAACACAATTAAATTGCCTTTTCAATGCTTTTTTCATTACTGAAAAAGCAAAACAAAAATAGCCACAGCTACAGTATAGGACCAAATACTTTTCACACAAACACACATACATGTTGGTTTTCTCCAACCAATCAATGTTTTTTTATACTGTACAGACTGTATGTGCTATTGTCCAACACCTACCCTACACCTAACAGAAAACTGCAAGCATTTTTAGATTTTCAAAGAAAAAAACACCATTTAGTTTGTTTTTTTAGTCTTTTGAATTACGGGGACACTGAAAATGTCCTCATAAATCCTTCATACTGTAATACCTATGTCTTACCCATGCCAATAAGCAAATTTGGAAACCACATAAACATGCACATATGCACATGCTATAGTTTTGTATGGAAGCCGTTTCCGCCACTGAATAAAAAAAATGTAAAAAGATTTCTTATTTCGCAATTCTGACTTACTTACTGATTTGCGAGTTATAAATCAGAATTCCAAGATGTAAAGTCAGAATTGCGAGTTATAAAGTCAGAACTGAGAGATATAAAGTCACAATTACGATATATAAAGTCAGATTTGCAAGATGTAAAGTCAGAATTACGAGATAAAAAGTCAGAATCGCAAGTTATGAAGTCAGAATGTGACTTATCAAATCAGAATTGGGAGTAGTTACAATTGCGATATAGTCAGACCGGAAAATAAGTCAGAATTCTGCAATTTTGTATCATGCAATTCTAAAAACTAAAGTCAGAATAGTGAGATAAAAGTAGCAATAAACTTTTTTATTTTTTATTCAGCTGACATCAGACATCAGCTTAAAAACAACTTGACTTCTCACAAGCGAGGTTACACCAGAGCTAAAGAAAATAAACTTATAGTTTCACTGTTGTAGCCGAACACCTTTGGGGGATGCAGAGACTCTGAGGTCATTTACATGCTTTCTCCCTCTCACACACACACACACACACACTAGTCTGCTATCAACGGCTCAAGCCTCTGTTTCTGGGTCTAAAAGGGCATTTTGGAATTAACAAAGGTAATATTTCTAATCACAATAGCGTTTTAAGTACAAAGACTGTACAAATACCTTGAAATATATCATCTGATTGATGTCGTGAGGTGAGGCAACCGTAGTATAAGCAGAATAACGACACCTTGGGTGTGAATTTCTACAATCAATTATGTTTCTAATAATTCAACTGCCCATCGTCAATTATTCCTTACTTATCAATCAATCAATCAATCAATCAATCAATCACTTTTATTTATATACCGCTTTTAACAATACAGGTTGTAGCAAAGCACTGAACATTATCAAATAGGAGAATAGAGTGATGTATAATAATATAATGTATAATGACGAGATTAGACAATTTATTTATCAAATGCAGAGACAGTCTTTGTAATCAAAACAATGATAATCAGTAGAAATTAGGTGCAAGCCAGAGGCGACAGCGGCAAGAAAATAAAACCCCATCCATGAGAGAATGGGGAAATATAATACATTGGAAAAACCAGGCTTAGTTGGATTCAGTTCTCCTCTGGCGGGACGGCCAGCATCTAACTTCCACTTCAATATTAAGCACATGTCAGATTGTGAGAGTGTGCTGATTATTTTTGGTGCTGGCAATTATTGTGTTATACAGTATGCCTTAAAGTTTAACAACAACAAAACTACCTAAAAAGTACCAAAAGGTGTATCGTACAGTACAGTCAACAATACAGCTCATGAACAAGATTTTCATTCATGAAATACTTTCATCCATGAATACTGAATGATTACCACATTTTTATTTAAAGAACTACTGTACTGCCATAATTCATGTCTGACACGATACTTTTCTTGTAAAGGATGCACAACGCATATTAAACACAAAGTTGAGATTTTTCCTCAGAGGTGTTTGCATTCAAATTTCAACAGCACTTCAGTTTTCTGCTGTTTTTATTAAAGTCAAAATCCTCTGATACCTGAGGCAGAATCATAGGATCATCCTCACATACTCAACATTTTGGATAACTCTCACATGGGCTCCAGTGTTATTAGAAATCCTTCTTTTCCCCACTATTCTTCTTCCATGAAGCTGTAACAATAAGCCATTACTCTGTGGTCATGGGCCAGAAACATTGTGAATATCAGTCAAACATTTATGAGCGCTGGTGAGGATCAGGCCCCGCTCTTGGTTTGGGGGCCAGCCTTCACACGCTGCTGAGAACAAGCTTATAACACAATCCCAGGAAGAGAAGCCCTTATTGAAAGAAACAACCTGTATTGCTCTTCCATCAAAAGCCCCAGATGTAGAAAGATGTCAACAACTTTTTTCAGAATGTAGGAGAAGGTCTCCAGGAGAAGAGTGGGATGTCTGGATTTCTGGTCCTGGCAGACTGACGATATACTGAGACGATCCTATTGTTATTTAAAGCATTCATATTTAAAGCAATTAATGTTCAAATGCATTTCATTTAGTAACATATTTGACTGAAATTTAAACCACAATGCATTTTTATTTAATTGTAAATAACATGCAGTTAATTGTCTGAAAACACTCATTTTGGCAATAGAGTATATTATTTTAAAGTACAACACAATTTGTTTAAGTTAAAAAAAACAAAAAAAATTGAATTAAAAGACTTTCAAATCTCATGAGCCAATATTTTATTCTCAGCAGAAAATAGATAATATTACACGTTTAAACTGAGAAATTGTACAATTCAGTTGGGAGAACATCTAGCAACTAATTGAAAACACTGACAAAAGTTACCCAAATTGTTTTAAAATAAAAATACAAGAACACAAATGCATTAAATTCAACCCAAAACTCTATTTTCATTGTTTGTTAATGTTACGAAAAGAGTACGCGAGGCGTGCGAGCTCAAGTGCAAACAGTGTATAATAAGAATCAAAGTCAGGGTTTACAGAGATAGATCGCCGGCAGACAGCGTTATCAGAGACAAAGACAGAAGCGGAGTCGAAACACAAAGCAAAGGGTCGAAATACCGGTTAACTGAGTCCTTGGGGAAGAAGCAGAAGGGAAGTCCAGGTCTGGGCAGAATCGACAACGGGAAATCCAAAGAGCAAAACAACAGGTAACTGGGAACACGAAAGACGTAACAGGTAAACAACGAACCGTGACAACATACAGACATTTTCGGGTTAAACACACTTGAATCTAGGTCAGTGGGAGGAGTTAGACAATGTGTTGCTGTGGTGACTGATGGGCGAGGCGGAGACATGAGTGAACACATGTGACGACACAGAAACATGAATGAAAGTCCGGGATGTAAACAGAATGAGTTCGTGTGACTGAGTCCAAGCATGTAAACAGACAAAAAACACAGAAAGTTGGTTGGCCGCTGGAGTGCCATCCCCAGAGCTGGGTAGGCACCTCCTGCTGACTGTGACAGTTAAGGTCTAAATCTTCAAAATTCAAGGCTATTTGAGTGATCGACCCTAGTTTAAATTCCTTCATATTTACAGTTTTTTATTCACTTTATCGCATTAAATTTCGCATCAAAACTCTTGCTATCTATCAAAACCCGTGAGTGTGGTATCGAAAGCTTTTATTATTGCATGAGACATCAGCCATACGGTTTCATGTTTGAGCAGTTTGCTGCAAATAAATGTTCTCAAATCTGTTGACATTTTCAGATATAGCATACATAATGCAAAATGCCTGTATTTGTTGCAACAGCCATCTCTCCCTCACTCTGATGGATCTCAGATTAACCTGATGGTTACAATCTTTGATTGTTTCTTCTTCTTCTGTCCTGCTGTTTTCACTAATTGCAAATATTCCCCCTCTCTACTTTTTGGAAATGGCTAACTAGTTAGAGTCTAGATTAGCTGAAATCTATAAACGTACCAAATGATCTATTGATTTACCTTTTAGGTAATCTGGATTAATATGACATATGTTCGAAGTTTAATTGTCATGACATTATTAATAAGTGATTAAAACATATTTGCACTGAAATTGGAATTGCATTTTAATTCAGAATCAAAAGTCAAAAAAATGTAAAAGTACAGTAAGTGGGAAAATTATAGAGTGTGTGCTGAAGTTATTTTGGTTGCCCAGTGGTAATTAGATACTGTTCTCAACAAAACAAATATCAGATATAGAGAAATTATAATTCTGCTCAGCTTCTTTCTGACCGCTGTGTGAGACCCTTCACAACACAGATCAAGTCTTCTCGTGCTTTGTTTTGAGTGGCTTCATAATTTATAACCACCATGAAATATTTCCTCAGTCCAGAGTAAGGCTGTCATCTTCCATCCTAGAGACGAAACGTCAATCTAACTTTGACTTACACTGTTGTAACAGATCTAATATTTACCTTCATCAGAAACTAGAGAAACAGTAGGCACCATTAGACCAAAGCCGCACAAAATGATACATGTAAGCTGGACTTTAGTCATGGAATTATGAAACACAGAGTGTAGTGTCTGTTTCACTATGCCAAAATGAATCCTAATATGCTTATCCTGAATGTGGCTGACAGGATTAACTGCTTAGAATTTCATTTTTCCCTCTAGGGAGTTTCCCTACGTAATTCTAAACAGGCAGATTGTATTGCTCAAGTAAAAAAGTTGAAGAACACAGACAATCACTGAAAAATAGTTATATACATGATGTTTAACAAAATATTTCACAAAAAAAGACAATTCTGACATAATTTTCACTTGTTGTTTTTATCTATACATTTAGAAGTCAACAGGGTCGTGTGAGAACCCTTGAGGTCTGACATAAATTGACATTTGAGATATGTTTCACTGTAGTTAAAGTAGCATTTGCATTGATCAGTGCTTTCATTTAATGTGCAAGTAAACAAAGGGTTACATTTCAATTTGGCCATTATACAAAGTGATCACGACACGTAGAACACACCAGCTGAAGTCCTATGGGCTTATTTTACAATGTATCATTGTCCTTTTTCGTAAATCTTGAAAGTTTGTTGTGCTTAACTGCACTTCGAATATACAATTCCCAACTCTTTTCTACCATGGTTTCCTGTCTGTCCTTCTCTAGTCGCTTAAGATAAACACACACACACACACACACACACACACACACACACACAGGTTTTGCAAAATACAACTAGGAGATGCTCTATGTAAATATGAAGAGTTCAGAGTTCTCTAAATGCCTTATGGAATTTTTATCTATGTTTAGGCTCAGTTATTAAATGGATAGGTCCTTTTCTATGCAATAAAAGTGAAATAACATAAAATAAATATATAAAATTGCTCATTTTAGAAGATAATTTCAGATGGCACTTTTGGATCTGAACTCTTCTACAGTTTTTGGAATATAGTGCAGGAAATCAGTTAGAATAAATAATTGTAATAACACTTTTGTATAGGGACCAATTCTCACTATAACTAGTTGCTTATTAAGTGCCTTAGTAACTATTAATATAAAGCGAATTAGGAGTTTATTGAGGCAAATGTCATTAATGGTTTGTTAATAGCAAGAACTGGACCTTAAAAAAAGTGTGTTCATATAGAGTATTTTACGAGTTTGCGCTTCCTCATTAATAGAATGGATAATAGAAATCTGGCGTGCTGTCCGGGGAGTGAGCCGGGAGAATGACGGATTCCGAACCCTAGTGGTTTGAACCCTAGGCGAGGGCAAGGGCTCGGCGTCCGGCTCGATCTCCGTCTGCCCCCCCAGAGGAAGTCGTGGAGCTGAGAAAGGAGGAGATGCGGAGGGGAAACGAGGTTATTTATAGTGGGTAGAAAGGATTTGATTGGGTATTCGTAACAAGGAGCCGCGATTAATTCGTCCAGCGCTCGTCCCGAAACTTTGTTATTATCAAAACATACACATGTGATCATAAGAAGATTGAAACCATTCATCAAAGTTAAGACAAAGTTGCTTTTAGGTTTTATGATAACTTTGATTAACTTTTTTGATCCACTTCAAATGTTGACTACTCTATTATATGAACCGTGGCGCTAGAGAGCACGACAGACAACGGGATGAGTGAACACAATACCCCGGAGGGTGGATTTATTAATAAACACAGGTGAGAAAAGTCCAATGCGGTGAGTTCGGTGATGGCGGTGCTCGGCGTGGTAATGGTGCTCTTTATCCCCTTTATCCTCGATCTAGGTGCGGTGTCCAAGTGCTCTAAGTGGCTTGTGATGGTGCCCGGGCGACTCGTTCACGGCGAGGCTTCTAGAGAGGGAGAAAACAGGTAAGTCAGTCACCAATACGTTCAGTATGGAGTCGTTGCTCATTCTTCTGTGTTTGTGTGGGCTTTTTATACTGGTTCCGCC
>JAUMHR010000072.1:20181725-20192047 GCA_032361145.1 Enteromius fasciolatus | reverse complement strand
TATTGTTCAGAAGTGGGTAGGTTTAGGGTAAAGGTGGGGCTAGGTGCTACAATGAAAGTATAAATTTTATATCAAATTAATTCAGTTGGGAGGCTAAACCGTGACAAAAAACGTAACAGTCATACAATTCAAGGGCCGTTATTGTGACCCCTCTACGTTTTGCACTTTGGACAAATGTAGTCAGGGTACGTTTTTATATGAGACTGGGCTGGCTATAAAGTGCCAGTCAATAGGACAGGCACAAGCCTCCTAGTTTTAATCCAAAGCATCTTAAATTGTGTTCCGAATACGAACTAACCTTTATGGGTTTGGAACGAAATGGGGGTATGAAATTAATAACGAAATTTTTTATTTTGTTGTATTTAGTTTGGCCTATTGTTTTCTAATTTGCGTATTTTTAATGATAAAAACATAATATATTATTGCACATTGTTATCTTAACCAAAGTTTTTCATGATTTTAGTCACATGTCATAATTTGTACAGTGATGTAAAACAGAAACCTAGATTTTTTTCTGAAAGACAAAATGGACACATCCAATAAACCGGGACTGTGAGGTGAAGAAGAGTCCAATCCTTCTTGATCTGTGTATCATCATTCCAGACGGAGTTATCCAGATCGTGCCGGCTTTTGAAATTAGCTGATAAGAACTTTGGCATGTAAATAATTTGGAATTAATGAAGCAGTCTCTCAACAACCTCCCTCCGCTCCTGTCATCCGGCTTCTTCCTAATCAGAGCCTGGACACCTCAATGCCTCGCTGAGCTCCAACCACTTCCGGACCTGTGGGTTGCCGCTGACTGGTGATTAATGCCTGTTCTCTTTAATGAGCAGACAGTTTCATCAAACCCGTCCCTTGCTTCCCCTCATTCCTGCACTGTTCCTGTGATAACTGAACCAGTCTTGTTGGCCCCGTGGCTAAAAATGGCTGTCATTGTTTGCTGCTGATAGATTTTTGTGCCTTGTTGGACCATTCAGGTGTCAGAATGTTCAATTCCATTCCCTCTTGAGATGCTTAGCAGCATTGTGATTCATTTGGCACTCAATTCAAAAACCGTTCTTTATTCGATCCGATTTCCCAAGATTAATCAAAGGTTCTTGTTGTTTTCACTCCTCAGGTAATATCCTTGAGCAGCAGCTGTTGATCTGATGAGCTGCCTGTAGACTTTTACCCTAAGGTGTTTGAGAGAGATTTTATACATCGCATTCTTATTTTGGAGTCAGTTAAAGTTAGGTGTAGTCTTCAACCAGAAATATTTCTCTCTCTTCATAAGACACACAGTATTTGGAGTCTGTTAGTCTGCATATTCTGTATTTTAAAAATCAGTAGAGAAAATTTTTTTTACAGTGACAAATATGCTGAAAAGCCAAAGGAATGCATATCATGTTGTGCTTTTGCAGTTGCTATGATACAAAGACAAAAGAAAACCACCAACTGAATGCTTGTAAAGATGCTGTTCTGGAATCTAATATGTTATTGGGAGACTGTTATTGTACGTCAGGGAGCAAGGAACTGATTAATGATGCTCCAAGCTATTTTTCGAGGCACAAAATATCAGACAGGAAGTTAAAATAATACTGTACTGAGTTGAAGAAATAGTTCACTCAAGCTATCTTTCAGTAGAACAATTTTTTTGTATTCCGAATCTTTGGAAAAGCATATGATATCTTTATATGAGAGGAGAGGGAAAACATAGACACTGAGATCTGCATTCTTTTCGATAAATGGCAAACATCTGCTGGATTGATGTCATTGTTTTCACTTTGGTTTTCAAGTGTCTTTACATGTCCTGCCAAACTTTGTGTTTTGAGCCTTGATAATAACATCAATCCTGTAATATCGTCTTCCAAATTCAACATCTCTGAAAAATATACTGAAAATCTAACTAATCACTAGTAAAAAAAGGTAAATATTTAAAATGCGTTTATTCATTTGTTCAAATCTATTAACGTCTTCCCTGACATATCGCTTGAGACTGATTTAAAACATTATAATTAAACTTTATTTAGAGTACTGCTTGTGAACAATGCACATTTCTTAATATTAAGCCTAAAATGTTTTGACACTGTTGATGAGGACTGTATTCTCTTTGAATAATAAAAGTCTAAATGCAAGATATTTAAAGTACACCTAGTATACGTGAAATAATTAGAACTTTATCACAATCAGATATACTTCAGTATATCTTTGGTTGGAACTCATCACTACTTCTGGACAATTAAAGTTCATTAAGTACAAAATGAGTTGCTGCATTTTAGTCATAGCAGACATCAGGTTAGTATGCTAAGGCCTGGTTTCACAGATAGGGTTTAGACCAAGATAGGATTAGGCCATAGTTCCTAGGACATTTAAGTGATTTTTATAAACTTGCCTAAAAAAAACAAAAAACATTTTGAGACAAAATAAAGGTACTGATGTATTTTAAGATTAGCCAGAGCAAGTTTCTTTCAGATAAAACTCTCAGCTCAGCTCAGACATAGATTTTATTCTGTTAAAAAAAGTACAATTACAATATTGCAGGTTATTTTTATTTACATAAATATATAAAATTTCAAATACAATATAGCATTTACATTTCACTAGAAATATATCCTAATATATTTGAGGTCAGTGTTCCTACACATTACAGCCACTGACAAAATTTGCACATAAGAGGAGAGTTAATGTTGATCTAATTAAGATACAGTATGAGAGTCATCATGACAGCTTCTATCACAGAAACAACCTTCAAAAACAACAAATTAATATCTTATCCAGGAAACCATGCAACCTCTGAGTTTAGAGCTATCAACAGTTTACCAATTCCCATGTTGCTCTTATCAGAAACACATTCTAGTGGTTTTACCGAACATCTAAATCATTTCAAATGTAACCACTTTGTACCTGATACCGTTTCACACTTTGTACAATCTAAACTAATGTGTTGATGGTTACCAAGCAGTGTAAAAATGAATTCTGTAAGGCTCAAAATAAATGATTTGAGAGAGCTATATGAAAAGTAAAACCAGAAGAGAACAAATTTCCATAAATAGCTTACTTTCAGGTTTTATACATTATCTTAAATCGAAGGCCAGGCTGAAATAAATTGCAAAAGGCCGAAAAGAGAGTCAGAAATTAGCAGAAATGTGAAACAGCAGAATATCCTGAGAGAAAGGGTGACAACACATTACCTCTGTAAGTCAGTCTCAGAGGATTCAATTTGTTTCCACACACACACACACACACACACACACACAAATCAGTTATCCTGCTGAGAGACAGCAAACGCCGTCCCACTTATTCATAGTCATGCAGTGCCAACTATGACACAAACTGAAACAAAAATAAAAATGATAAGTCTTACCAACCAGCATTACTGTTTCCATCACTTAAATCATGAAGCGGGTAATACATTTGAAACATCAGGGTTTAAAAAGAAATGCAGAAATGTCATTGCTGCTTCCCAACTCTGCCACACTTACTCTTTTTGTGATAAAAAAGTACATACTCCTAAGTGTGATTAGCAGAGTAATAGGCAAGGTTTGTGACATACCTGTATACTACTTTGTCATAATTGCATCTTTAATTGATTTCTCTGGTTCTTAGTCATGTGCATCCCATCATCATTTTTAACCACCCTGTCAATCATTTGGTCACAGTTAACATCCTTCACATTTCATTTAGTTTCATTTCCTACTGTTCCGGAGAGAAACTAAGTAACACATTGATCTGCCAGTTGCCAATCTTTCATGCTGCGATTTCTCCACATGTGTTTGCATAATGATGCATTTAAAAGTTAATGACCAAACATATCTTTATAAAATTACACAATATTGTTACACATGAAATGTTCTACTGTGTAGAAAACAGTAAATACATACAGGCAGAATTTATGATTTCTTGGCCATTTTTCAGAGAATATGAATGATAACAAAACCTTTTCTTTCATTTATGGTTAGTGTTTGGCTGAAGCCATTTATTATCGATCAAGTGTGTTTACTCCTTTTTAAATCATAATGACAACAGAAACTACCCAAATGACCATGATCAAACGTTTAAATATTGAAACTGTGTGTTAAAACTTCCTGCTATATGATAGTTGTTCATGAGTTGGTCTTCAGCAGTTCAACTGTCTGCTCCACCAGCTTCTGCAGATTCTTTGGTTTTTCTTCTTTGGTTTTTCAAGGGTGTGTGAACTTTTGAACAGAATGATGATGTGCAAAGTTATGATTTTTATTTATTTATTTTTGTTTGTTTGTTTGTTCAAACAAAGATCACTTTTCTTTTTTTCATTTGGTACAGCACTAATGTTTCCCAGAAGACTAAATAAGTACAAAACCCTGATCATTCAATAAAAAAAAAAAACAGCTCTTAATGCATTGTGTTGCCTTCTTGAGCATCAGTAAATGTTTTCACCTTATATAATAGTTATGTCCTCCAACTGTCCCCAATGTGAAAAGATTGATCTCAAAATCATACAGTCTGTGCTGGAAAGGTTCAAATATGCAGAAGATGCAGGAAAACCAAAGAATGTGCTGGAGGATATTTCTAAAGAACAGCAGGCAGCTGAAGTGCTCAGGACCAATGACAGTATATATATGACATATCTACAATATAATGTGTTGTTTCGTGGATCATCCACGAAACAACACAAAGCATTAAAAGTTAAGGGTATGCAAACTTTTGATCAGAATCATTTGGGTAGTTTCTGTTGTCATGATTTAAAGAGAATAAACACACTTGACTGATAATAATGGCTTCGGCCAAAAACTAACTATGAGTGAAAAAAGGTTTTTGTGTTTATATTTATTCACATTCTCCCAAAGAAATGGACAAAAAAAAACCCCAAAAAAACAGCACACGCTGGTTAGGTAGGGTTTGAAGCAGGGATGAACCAGCAAAAGGACCAGATTAAACCAGCATCCCAACTTCAAAACCAACCTAAGCAGGGAAATCATACATTTTTCTAGGGTATGTAAACTTATGAGCGAATGAGTGAATAAGTGAATAATGTTAAACAGCATTTTATAATTAAATTCATATGATGACTTTTCGAGACACTTTATAATCTAAAATTACATTTATTTACAACTTATTTAATATTTTCACAAAAACTTGTATATAAGACAAGCACCTGCAATTCTAGTTAAAGATCTGTTGTGTTTGTGAATTTGCACGTTTTTAATGTAAGCATCATTAATGATCTCCTGAGACAAGAAATGAAAGGATGCATCAGTATTGTTTTTATTTATATAGCATGGCAAGACAATTTGTTGCATATAATTATTAGTCAGTTGATAATTGACACCGCAGCAGGTTACTGTGTCTGCTGTACGACATTGAACTTTTAGACAGGAGTACTTCGAGCCAAATGAAGGTACAGATGTATTTTGGTGCCCAGTACGTTAAATGAAACAATCAGATAAGGGCATGTCGACAGTCTGGAAACCTCATTTGATTGGTTAGGAGATGAAAGTAACCCTGTCTTCCCCCTCGCGCTTGCAAAACTCAAATGAGTGAGAGAATCATGCCAGAAGTGCAAGCGCAAGGATAAGAAAGATGGAACTGTACATAAAGGGTTATTTCTGAAGTTTTTATCCTGTATAAATATAAAATATAATTTGTGAAAAATTATAATCGTAAGAAAAAAAAATGGAAATCGTAAGAATACAGATCATATTTATTTTGCATTAGCATGAAGCTGCAGTTTCCCAATACACGAATTACACTTGCAAAAAAAGAAAAAGACTGAAAATCTTGTTTTTCTTACGCTTGAATCTCGATTTGCGCCTTTACAACACATTCTCTTCGCATGCAAATCTTTATGGCATTATTTTATTTCCATACTCCACTTCCTTACAGTTTTTACTACATCCCTGTAGTAATGTACATTACGTTAACATGCCATTAACAATTTCCACTGACGCACACTAAAAGATACTTCACACGTAACAAATGAATTAGGGATCTCGGTGGAGATAATATTCATCTTCAAAGATTGGTCATATTCATAAAATCTAGATTGATAATAAAGAGAAATCATTTGCCTATATTGCCTTCAGAAGAAAAGATGCAGCATATGACTAATAACACAGAGACAAACTGCACTGGCAAATGAAAAACATACAATCCGGCCCCATTAGCTACAAATAATACCTCTTGCCTAAATTAATATTCATCTGACGCATATGGGGATTGGGGTGTTAGTCATTTTCTCATCCGTTAGAATTGCGCACACTGAATTTGTCCTGTACCCACTTGAGGGGCACTTACAAACAATGTTATACTTGGCAAGCATTATCCAGAGACTGCCAGAGGAGACATTTCAACAGCTTTTCTACAATATTACAAAATCATTGATAGCTCATTACAGGAATACTTACCACAAAGAAGTTGAATGACTGCCGGGAACATTCAGGATGGGATCTGAGGTCTGAAAAAAGCCCCAGCAGCCTTTGGCCTCAGCATCTAAGTTCTTTAATGTATTAATATCCATAATGGCTTAATAACTGTCCTCTTGATGTTGAATTTTTTATATCCAAGGTCCGTCCTGGCTGGAGTCACATTTCCTTAGAAACTGGACAAAAATCAAAAACAAAATAAATAAAGGCCCATAGAAAGCATAGGCATGATTTTTATAAGTATAAGATGTAGAAAATTATATAAAGACCGATCATTTTGTGTCTTAAAGGAGTCATACAAAGCCCATTTTCTACAAGCTTATATGATTCTTTAGGGTCTTAATGGAAAATTTGTAATATAGTTTCTTTAAATCCCTTTAAATTAGTTGCTTATTAGTGTGCATATTACTAGAATATTAGTCATTTTAGTTACATTTCATTTTGATATTCCACTTTAGACATTCGACTAACTTTAAGTAACTTTGTAGCTACATGTCAACTACACGTCATTAAATTCTCATTAATTTGTAACTATGTGTTTACTAACTCTCAGAGCAGACTGTTAGGGTTGGTTTAGGGTTAGTAGAATACTATAAGTTGACATATACATGCAAAGTTAGTCTGATAGTCAGTATGCTGTATGTTGTGGACCCATCGAAATGTTAGAAGTGTAAGAAGATAATAACAAATGTAATTCCCGTTATTTGATCACTAACTACAAAAATGCCAGTTAAGCATGCAATGAACATTCACTCTAAATCATCTTTTCTATATGCATTTAATGAGCTTATTGATCTTCTATATGTTTATATCATTACCTTGCAGGTGCTGACTAGTTAAAGTGTAACCATGCCCGTTTACCTACCAAACCCTTCATAAAGTGCTCAATGCCTGTGGTAATCAAGCTTTAATGGACAATTTAAGTTGGCCACTAGCTAAGCCAGAGTAGGCTAATGGAATTAACTTGTAATGTCTACTTTCAGGTATCCAGATACTTTTATTTTTTTTTTCTAAAAGCACCGCTGGCATTCTTACGTAATGCAGCGTGACATCAATCCCAAATGCCTGACCTCACTTAGAAAGAAAATATTGGCAGCTGCAGTGTTTTTATCTGAGATTGTCTGTCAGAGAGAATTAATGAACTCCCTGTGAAACACACATTCAGTTTGTCCTGTTAAATTGATTCATTTAGAGACAGCAGCAGTGCATTGCTGCCATGCGGCTCCTTGGCCCTGTCAGAGTGGGTTAGGTTGAATGTGACTGTCCGTGAATGGATGTTTTGGATGCATCGGCTGCAGGCAAGTGGGATTCCCATACCTTCATGTCCGTGTAATGGCTGTCAACAGGTCGCAGTATGTAATAGGAAAACACAAGATTTCTGAGTGTAGCCTTACTCTCTGTCATCTCTGACGTGTGGTATTGATCTGCTGACAGGTAGGTCAGCTCAGTCATAGCTGCTGCAGCAACTGCTGCCTCTTGATAAGTCAACTTAAAAACCTCATTTATCTCTTTCTGTCTCTCTCACACACTCAACATTTCAGGCGGTAAAAAAAAACTATAAACAAGAAGGTAATAAAAAAAGAGGACCTAATTTCACCTTGAAGTGCCTGAATTCAAGTCATTTTTATCCACTTAAATTCCTTAATAAATCAACACAAACAAAAGTTTGAAACACAGTTTAAGATATTTAGATGACAACTTGGAGATTTGTGACTGCTAAGTACATAACACTGTCAAGGTCCAGAAAGACATGAACGACATCTTCAATCTGACAACGACATCTTGTTATAAAGCAATGGAAGAACTATTAGATACACAGAGAAAATTATTTACTAGGCAGTCAGTGGGACAGTCACAAGCCTCCCGGTTTTTATCTAAAATAATTTTAATGCATTAAAATATTTAATTTCAGATTTTTTACAGAAAACCAATGGAAATCAATTCCTGGACAAATGTCTTATATGGGTGATAGTTGAGTACCTAAATATCACCTTAAATGCAACATAAATTACATACGCTGTTTACACCAATAAGTCAATATATTATGAGCAGTCCTAGCCTAAACTAACGGACATGCCTGGCAACTGAATGGTACCAGGTGAAGTCCCCAGATCAGCAGATATACCACCCAAGGACCAGCTTTTGATTGATAGAGTGTTCAGTTTCAGAATGTGAAAAGCTGTTGATTTTTTAAGTTGAATAAAGGACAAATTGAGATGAAATTGATGGCAAGATACCTCAGAACTTTGATCTCATAAAAAAAGCGCATTGTGGATTGTCCATATGCTACTCAAAGTTGTGCATGGATGGCCAAACGACTAACCGTTGTCCAACCATGTGTCATCCATAGTGCACAACAAATGAATATTGGAAGTAAGGACTAACAAATCACTTCGACAGCCAAGCGTGGATGCACCGATCACTAACAGAGGCTATGGATGCACCTGGATGCACTGTTGGAAAGACACAGGCCGGTTATGCTGTTTTCTTGGGGCACTGTGGGCCCTATTATCTCAATAGCACACTCACTGACAGCTGTCAGGTATCTATAAATTGTTGCAGACCAAGTGCACCCATTCATGGCAGTTGTGGTAACTGGGATGGCCATTACCAGCAGGATAATGCACCATGCCACACTATGAGAATGACAGTGAACTTCTGTTAATGCCTTGGCCTCCAAGTTCACATGACACAAACTCAATCGAAAAGTGTGTTTGTGCTACATCACCACCACCACACAATGTACAGGACCCGGAGGACCTGTTTTTGAGGAATCATATCGCCATCTTGTCTAATGAATGCCTTGCAGAGGTGGTCGAAGTACACAAATCAAGTACTTGAGTAAAAGTACAGATCCATACTAAAAAATATTACTCCATTAAAAGTAAAAGTACTCCTTTTTAAATTTTACTCAAGTAAAAGTACGGTTTATTTAGCAATTTTTTACAGTCTACTTAATTTATGTAGCACATTTTTTTTCATAATCTTACTGCTCAAAATACCTGGGATTTTTGACGAGCATGATGCAGTAATGTTTGATGTGAAGCTTACACTACAATGTATCCGAGAGAAAACAGTTTTGAGTGTCTAATCTTCACCTGTACGAAAAGTGTTTTGAAGCGTAGGCTATTGTTTTGCAGAACTTTTATATATGACATGAGAATAAGTTAGGATAAACATTTGAAGGAAAATATACATATTTTTCTCAAACATTGTATGTGTTGTAAACACTCCCAGAGGGCATTACTTCACACTTGTACACACAACTGTTAATTACTGTAATTACCTGAATATCAAATCCTTTCTTTTTCCCCCTCAGATGTTATATATAAAAAAATATTTAGACACTATCTAAAAATGACTATAAATTAGCACCAGCAAGCTTGTTAGCTAAACAATCAGCATTAAAGTTTGAGAACAATATTTAGACCTACTTATTTTCAGTATATGGTTATGAATAAACATTCATATCTGTCTACTCGGATAGTTGATCCAAACAATATAAAAAATGTATGCCGTTGATAAACAATATAAACACAGACGTGGGCTAAATGCGTAGCATTTTAATAAAACTGCTAACATTACAGCAGCAGGGAATATGAACATTTTTTGACTTAAAGACACCGATGTTGATGTGTCTGCATTCATTTCAGTGGACTTAAATAGATCACCCTTTACTGCTGTGAAACAAACTGACAACTTTTACCTAAATATGATTTTCAGTTAATGTTAGTGACTTACTTCACGCATCATCGGTTGCGCGCCAGTTGTTCGGTTCACTGGAGACTCACTCTGAACGGATCGTTTGAATCAGTGAGCTGTCGAATCGAGAACAGGTGCAATCGGATCATTCCAATTCGAGAATGAATCGTTTAGTGCGATTTGTGAACCGATTGAACAGGTTCATTAAAAAGAATCAGTTTGTTAATGAATCGCTCGTCT
>JAUMHR010000072.1:20159679-20171433 GCA_032361145.1 Enteromius fasciolatus | reverse complement strand
TGAAGGCTAAGAAAATGTTGCTGCCTTTGTTCTTTTTTTTTTTTTTTTTTTTTTTTTACAGTCACCTTAATTAAACCATAAATCTTTAGTCTACATCATATAAAACTCCAGAGAGCATGGGCTAAAAGTAAATATTTCATAGTGATCTCATGTAAATTCTACATTAAACAGAATGTAAAATGCTAGTAGATTCAATTACACAGCAAAAACGTTATTATAATTAAATCAGGGCCTATTTTATTTAATCTTTCCATCTTCAAAGTGCTTTTTTTACACTGGTATATTTCCCATATACCATATTGTGTGGAATGAAGGAAAAGATAGGCCTACCTTACTTTTAAATTGACATACCTGGCATATGAATAAATCAGCTCTATCTAGCCTAAACATAAAGCAATGGTCTTGTTCACCTTTTATAAGATCCTTGGTGTCTAAAAAAGATTTTAATCGCATTTTAAGTCAAACAAATAATTCACATAGTAAAATACATACCACAGTTCCAATCACGCTGCCTCTGACTTAACGAGAACAGCAGAGATTTACTCCATTTGTGACTTCCATTCGGTGGTTTTACAATGACCATCTGAAGCTAATCCGGATACATCATGGTTTGAATAAGATGTTAAAAATGAAATTAAATTAATCAATAAATGACTTCCTAGACACCAGGCAATTTTTACTATCGCTCTTGCTCTCTTTGTCTCTCACAAAAACCTTCTTTCCACTCAATCAGATTGAGTGGGGCAAATTCTGACCAGCTTAGATTGTAGACGGCAAATTAATATTTTATGCCATACGACTGATGAAAAAAGTGAAGTGCTAATGCAAATGGGTGCTCCACCTAAGCCAGTTTTCTTATTTCAATTACATAAATACAAAATTGATTACACAATATGCTGATTATTTGATTAAATATTCATCAGACCTATTACTGTATCTATTTGCTGTGAAAAGGTCCCAAATGAAAATAATTCAAAGACATAATTCAGGCAAATCATTAAGATGTGGCCTATGATTAAATATGTTATTAATGCTGTACATTATGGTTCTATTAAATCCACTACAGCATATATAAATCATAGTTAATATTAATTTCAGCATTTACTAACACATTATTAAAATCAAAAGTTTAATATGATTTATTAAATATTATTTAATGGACCCGAGATAGCTCAAAGTAACAAAGAAAAGAGGCATTTAACTATAATTATAAAAAAGCACAATGAATACAGTACAAATGTATGGTACTCCAGCTCCATGTTTGTTTGTCTCCGTTGCCATCCCAGGGGCCCGTTTCAGAAAGGAGGTTAGGTGAAAACTCATTAGTATGTTAACCCTGAAATAAGAGAAACTCTGGGTTTTCAGTATCTGTTGGTCTTCTCCCCTTTTAAAGACGAAGCGGTATTTCTCGCCTAGCCTAGTCATTCATTGCCCACATTTCAGTCACACAAAGAACAAAGAAACGAGAATGGCTTGTCCTTTTTTTGGAGGATCCCATAGATTGTGACACTTGAGACTTGGAGACAGACATCGTCAGATCCATATGCAGCTTTATTATGACAAGAAAGTTAAACAGGCAGAGTTCGTTACCAGCAAACGGAAACAATGGAGAAAGGCAGAGGCAAGGTGAGAGTCCAGGCAGAAGATTGGGGTCACAGGCGAGATTCAGAGTCGGTATACAGGCCGGGTATTCGGCAAAGGTTCAGAGTAACTAGGCAGTCCAAGATCAGTAATACAGAATTCCAAAAACACAGAGAAAATGCTTAGGATTGATGCCAGGGCACAGCAAAACTTGACTTGCTTCACTGAAGCGTGCGCTTAAGTAGTCCCATAAACCGCGAACACCTGCCGCGGAAGTGATGAGGTGTTCCAGTGAAACGAGTCCGGGTGGGAACTAATACTCCGGAGATGGTTCCCGCTGATGACGGTCAGAGAGAGCCACGGAGGTCGGATATACTACATAGATGAAGAGGCTGTATTCATTTGAGGAGAATTACATTTACATCGGACAAGACGTAAATTGAGACCCATAATGTTACAGTTTTGTTTGAGCGTTACAGTTTTTCGTTGCTATCAATTAAATTACATATATCCATAATCTAATCCGTTCTTACATCACTAACATCACCCATCGTGGCCATGTTCTTACATTTCTTTGCTAATGAAAGCTTTGTATTGGGGATGTGGAGTAAGTAAGGCCACTGTATGCACTGTATGCATTTAAAATAAAAAACAACAACACAAAAAACCATGACATGACAACCTTACCTGATTGAATTATGTTTTTAAATTCAATTTTCAGCTGCTGACATGTTCTTTTAATACCTGCAGGATTGTGCCTACATGAAAATTACACTTAGATTCAAAAACATAGTTTTAAGTTTTACCTTTGATATTACTGCAAAAAAATATTATAACAACATCAATAAATAATATTAATATTAGCTTCAATTCACTGCATTCAACAGGGACATGTAACTAGACTGAATTACTCATTCTAAAAACTATTTTTAGTACTGCTTATATCCTAAATGTCCTATCAACCTCTACCACTTGATCAATAAAAAGACACACAAGTGCATGGAAGCATATGTGTAGCAATTTTCAGTTTGCAATGCAATATTCAAAATGGCACTGTATTTCTTATTTAAATGTACATTTTCCGTCATGATGAAAATGATCCTCATTTATTCAGAAAACCTGCACGACTTACATTCAGCATGTCCAAGCCATTCTTCAGAGACTTATTCAGCACAGACTGTACGCCAAGTTGCCCAAATGTGACTTCCACCTCTCCACCATTTCCTTCCTGGGTTATATAATCAGTGCCGAAAGGGTTACTATGGATGATACCAAGGTGACTGCAGTCGTCCACTGGCCCAGGCCCCGATTGTCGGTTCCTGGTGGAGGTTGACGCATCCAACACGGGAATCGGTGTCATTCTGTCCCAGCGCCTGTAAAGTTTAGTCTTCACGGAAATGAAGGAGAACGCGGAGTCAGACTTTTAATAAGAGAAACCAAAACGTGGAGCAGTATCCAATAATATACTTTAACAAAGCTTCAACACAGACTATTAACGGGGGTAGACCGACAGACATTGAATGACAAAGGGAGAACTAAATAGGGAGACAATCACAGATAATTAACAAGACACACCTGAACTAAATACATGATTAACAGAAACTAGGTCACGAAGCACATGGAAACACACAGAGCACATGGGGAGAATAAACAAACATCACGTGAAAACTGAAATGAACAGAGAAAAACCCAAAAAACACAAGAAACACAGAAAAACTGAACTAAAAACAAACCAAGAATGTTACAGCGCCATGGACAACCAGCCAAGCTGTACCCCTGCACCTACTTCTTAAGAAAGCTTAATCCTGCGGAGCGAAATTACGACGTTGGGGACAAAGAACTGTTTGGCATGAAGGCAGCCCTGGAGGAGTGGAGGCACTGGCTAGAGGCTTCATTCATGGTACTCACCGATCACCGTAATTTGGAGTACCTCTGCACAGCTAAACATTTGAGCACTTGTCAGGCTCGTTGGTCTCTCTTTTTCTCAAGATTTGATTTCACCATTGCCTATCCAAGAATGCTAAAGCTGATGCCTTGTCACAGCAGTTTGACGATCAGAACACAAATGAACCTCTCGCATCTATTATCCCACCATCGCTCATTCTAGCCCCGGTTCAGTGGGATATTATGTCTGAGATCTCCGAAGCCCAAGCTAACGACTCTGTACCCGCAGGCTGCCCAGGTAATCTCACATACGTTCCCGAGATCCTTCGCTCACACCTGTTTCACCTCGTCCATGGCATCCAGGCCACAGTAGATCTCCTGACCAACAAGTTCTGGTGGCCATCTTTTACCCAGGATGTAAACGCCAACATCAAAGACTGTGTAACTTGTAATATTAACTTGATAGTAACTTGAGATAATAAGTCATCTCACCAGTGCCCCGCAGGGTTGCTACAGCCACTTCCTCTGCCCCAAAGACCCTGGTTGCACATTGCTGTCGACTTCGTCACAGGACTGCCTGCCTCCAACAACTACAACACCATACTGACGGTAGTGGACCGCTTCTCCAAGTCCTGTCGTCTCAACCTCCTAGCAAAACTACTCACGGACTGGGAAATTGCCCAAGCTCTCCTTAACCAAGTTTTCTGTTTCTACGGCCTAACTGAGGACATTGTGTCAGACTGGGGCCCACAGTTCATCTCCTACGTATGGAGGACATTGTCCACCCAGCTTAACATTAACGTCAGTCTCACCTCGGGGTACCATCCTCAGTCTAATGGCCAGGTTGAAACTTGCAAATTCTGTGCAATGAAGCCCGGTGCATCTCTAGCGCATGTGCCATATGTGGGAAACAAAACTGATTATGAAATAGTCAGAAGATTTGAATGACTATAGCAATAAACAAATATTCACCATGATAACAAATATCATGGTGAAAAGTCATCATAGCTTGTGTAGTATAGACCTAGCTCCCCACCCACCTTGTCTGTTGCCATGGCCACTTATTCGTTCCTCCACCCCCTATAGCTTTGTTTCTGTGTGTATAAAAGTCCCGTTTGTATTTCCATGAATTCGCTGATCACTGTGTGTGGATATTCCCCCTTTGTAAGCATTGTTTCCCTGTGTTTTCTCCCCGTTGTTGGATTTATTGTTACGGACCCCACCTGCCTTGGATATTTATAAACACCCTTTTGGATTAAGTTCGCCAATCCTCTGACCATTGCCACGTATCTTGGTTTATTCTATTGTCTGTGCCTCTGATGTGCCCGTTCGCCATTCCTAGACCCTGCTTGTACTGTGTGTGTTTAATAAAAGTCTGCAAATGGATCCTGTCTCCCCCGTGACATAATGCGTATTGTTAATGCAAGCATTGAAGTTAATTAATTGGACTTGTAAAGGTTTAATGTTGTTTTCTTCAATTTCATATTTAGCCATTGTGTATCATTGTTTTTCATGTCTTACTGTCCTATTTAGCATAAAGGGCTGTAAAATAAATGTAAATGAATGTAAATGAAGGAGAAATTAATACTTTTATGGTAATAACTTACAAAAGTACTTTGACCCTTAGCTGACTGTCTCATTGACCTTATTACTTATGTTGAATTTCTCTCAGTAAGTGTTCTTAGCAAGGGTTTGTATTTTAAACACTCCAAAAATACCACTAAAATATTTGATTGTGCCATTGTTGAAGCTGAATGCTTAAGTGTCAGTATTTTGGCATAGGTATACTATTCTCAAATGTGAATGTTCTGTGAATTCACCTTCACAGCAGAATTATGAAACATTAGGGAAAATTGAGTCACTCAGACCATGAACTCGTTATATTAAACGTGATTATTTTCTAAATATATACTGTGCAGGGCCGTGCACAGACCTTTTGAGGGGCATGTGCAGAAACTGAAAAAAGGTCACATCTTAATAAGAAATTAAATAACACAAAATAATAGTCTTAAAAGTTTTGCTTTATTTCCTATCAATAACAATCATAATAATAATACAGATAATGCTTTGGATATAAAGGGTTTCACGGCTTCTTTAATCCTAAATACAACAGCTATCTTCTGTGAGCCACTGTATGACTCTCTACACAAAGTTAAATAAAAATGTGTTTGAAGAGTTTATTTTAATTTGTTTAATTTTATAAGATCATATGTATTATTTGGTTAGCATGTTTATGTTTGTCATTGAGAAGAGGGCAAGGTAAAGCAAAGTATTTTGATCTATTTTCTAAATATAATTTCTACAATTATATCCAACACAATTTCAGTAAAAATAGGAGATTATAAGAAATCATAGCGTATCTAACATACATCCACATACCTGGCAAAAACTTTATCCTGTGGAGGACCAGGAATGTCGGTCTCTTGAAGGTCTCTTTTTCACTACAGCTCTCCTCCTAATCCTATCTGTGTTGTAAAATATAAGATTTCACAGTGATCTGATTCTGCAATTTTTTTTCAGTGACTACAACATAACTGTAGTAAAATCCATGTTTTACTGTGTTTATACAAGTGTAAATGATGAGCTAGATTTAAGAAATTAAATCTAAAAATTGCTAGCGAATAGGCTATGTACGTATTAACAGCGGAAACATTAACCATCCAACGATAATATGTGATTAAATGTTAACAAACTAAGTCCATCAGCAATCATAAATCAAGATATTTCTTAGGCTGTTTTACCAAACTTGTTATAATAGGTAAAGAGGTGCATCAACTCCACCCACTTCGCATATCCCTAAACCTAGCCAACTACACCCCCTGATCACCCCCTGTTCCAGTTATTCTTATACATACTGCTGTTACAAAATGTAGCTATGTAATTCCTGTTACATGACTACTTAGTCACGTAAAAAAAAGTGTTGTTACCAATGTCCTGTTACACATTTGTACGTACACACACCATTCTGAGGGTTGTTACATGTGTGAAGTTACAGAAATGTTACAGCTGTAGATACTATATAGCAATGTGTACTTACACTGTGGTTACATACTAAATACACATCTACATAGTTACTATGTAAGTACACAGGTATTAGAGACACTTAATATAATGTGAGACCGAAAATAATAATGGCCATATCCATGAACACTTTGAGTCATTCATAAAGAAACTGCACTTTAAATATAAAATTATAAAAAAACCCATTTAAAAATGCATTCACTCATCTCTAGTCATTATTATGCAATTTAAAAACCGTCGTCCTGCCAACCAACATCCCAAAATGAGGAGAAATATTATAATTACATCCCTCAAATGGTTTACTTAAGAGAGACATTACTTGGTTGGAGAATTGATTGAATTTGATTGCAGCGTGAGACGCAAGTAGGTCTTTGTGAATTTTAATAGAAAGTGGCTCAGAGTGTCTGATTTACTGTGTGAAGGAGGACATAATGAATGGTCGAGAGTGCCAAGCTTGAAAATTCATTTTCATAAAATAAATTCTGGTGACCTCGTTGCATTTTGATAGTTCTCTGTGGTCTCTTGCTTACTGTCTTTTCATTTTTTACCCATTTTGACAAAATAACAAGATGAGGAGCCTTGACCCTGTCCAGTTACTTGCCTCGCTGGACACTTATTCACACTTTCTCATTTCTCACATTTTATCTTTTATCTCCATCTCTCTCTCTCTCTCTCTCTCTCTCTCTCTCTCTCTCTCTCTCTTTCTTCTGCCCTCTCATGCCCAAGCCTAATTTGACAGATGAAAATCAAGGCTGCATTTTTCATCTTCTCAGCAAGCAGCAGATACAGTGCTGAGATGCATGTGTGTGTGCGTGTGCGTGTGTGCTACAAACCTTGTTAGGCCCTGTAAGAAGATTCTGCCTCCAACTAGAGTCAGTCTCTCTTTAAACCTCCAAACTGTTGGCCGACAAAGTCAAAACTAGTACTAAAGGACATAAAAGAGCTCCACCACTTTTCCTCAAGTAAAAGTAAAATAGTGCTTGAAATGCAGTGATGTGAAAGGAATTGTGGATCAGAAGACTCTTAGTGCAGCTTCACAAGAATTATTAAATGTCTCTCTGTTCTTAAAGCCTCATGGCTAATAACAACAGGCATGCAGGGAACGAGCGAGTAGAAATAGAGCAGACTGATTCATTACTGCAGACTTATTATTTCAGAACTGTGTGTAAGTGTGTGTATGTTAGCAGTAGTTTAATTCTATGTGAAGTAGTATTTTAAATAGATGTTGGTCAGGCCAGGCGTTAACTGGTACCAGCATGCAATATTCACTGTTAATGAGACCAATTACGCAGTCTGAAGTGTTATGAAAGAAGCAAAGCTGAAATTAAAACTCAGTAAAATAATAAAGAGTTAGTTAAAACTAAAACTAGTTAATTAAAGATTTAACTGTGTTCTTTTATACAGCTACATTTCTTTTAATTTTTTTTATAGTTTTAAACTGATTTTCTCTGCATAAAAAACAAAAATTAGATTTTCTTTTCTACTTGACAGGAGCAAGATTAAAAGCAGAACCCACAGGTACTGTGTTTAATTTTTCTACAATATCTCATACAGTTTAAAAGGAGAGAGAGAGAAAATTTTGCAAACATTTTTGAGTTATTTGACTATTTGTAAATCATTTTGCAATGTTTTTTTAATACTCTCCTCCCACACATTTTTTTTATTTTATTTTTTGCTAGCTGTTAGTAAACCTGGTACAGAGTTTGAGGATGGCTTCTGTGGACAGAGCAGGGCAGTATGAGAATTTGAGGATGGCCTCCGTGGCCAAATTCTGGATGGAGTGCACTCTGGAGGGGCTTATGGGCACTCCAATGGGAAATCATGACATAGAATCTCTGTTCGGGGACTATCAAAATAAAGTGTAGGTGATATATACTGTAACAGTGTACTAATACTGTAATGCAGGGGAAGACCATTGTTTTACTTTAGCTCCAACTTGACTCAGCACATCTAAGTTTTTTAGTATGATTAATACCTTAATGTTCAAGTAACTTTAAATTATGTTGAAATAAACAAATTTCAAGAGCACATTGGAATGCTAACCAGCTGCAGCCGATCTCCCTGTTACCTAATTACTGTACCCAATCAGAACGTAATCCTGCCCTTTATATACCTCTAACATATTTTGTCAACAGCATCTTTGTTCTTGCACCCCTCCACCTCCCCTTACTCTGCCTAGTGGAAGTGTGTCAGTTCCCGGCCAGAGGAGAACTGGTGTCCACTAAGTCAGGTTTCTCCCAAGGTTTTTTCTCCCCAGATGAGTTTTTGTTCCTAGCCACCGTCGCTTTCAACTTGCTAGGTTGGGAACATCCAGTTTCCAGCTTTATTACACTAAAGTAATGCATACATTTTTTAGAAAAAAAAACAAAAAAACGTAATACGTAGTATTAAGTAAAATAAGTAACTTTGATTCCCATTTATTGACTGACAGCTGCCATGTTGCCATGTTGAGAGAAATGGAATCGGATTTCAGCATTAAGACCTGCAATGTGAACAAAGCCTGAGTTACCTTTTAGGGAGTAATGCAATATTGTAATGCATTACTTGTAAAAGTAACTTTCCACAACTAAGTGGCTTTTGAGAACACTGAAGAAGACTCACCATGTGTGGAGGTGGAAGCTGTGACTGATAAAATGTTTAGTGACATGCATTGCTGATTTTAGACCATGGATCACTTGACTGAAAGAGACGAACCTCTGAGATCTTGCTGGTTAACAGCAGAAGACCTGCAGGGGTTGATGAGATGCGTTTGGTTGGGCTGTCACTATCACTTTTGGTCAATTTTCCTAAACATTTGTGGTTTAATATGGACATCAGATATACCATTAATAGCTATCCAGATGTTCCTGGATACAAATAAATGCCCATATTTAATGCTAATTGTTAAATACATGAAATTTGAGAGGAACACATGCAGGCAGTCCAATGAGTGCAAGAGGATGCTGGTATAGGTGGCCATTCACATCTGTCCTGAGACAGCTTCACAGCTTCCCTCATCACCCCATAGCCTCACTCTTGTCTGGTATTGGGCCAAAATTCAGAGCTTGAAGCCCTTCCCCAAACAGCACACCAAATAAGCATACGTTATTTTTTCTGTAGTTAACAATGTTAGTCTAGTGAGAGCAAATAAGGTAGGGACAGAGACAGAGTATTTCAGGTTATTAGAATAGGTAGAATAGGTTGTTAGAATATTCCCGCTACTGTAAACAAAATGGCAAATAATTGCTGGTAAACCAAACCAGTTAGTACCGACCAATTTCGAGCTCTGCTTAGAGCAAAAAAACGTTCCTGTGGGCCTACAGCTAGAAATAGCTTGTCTTTCTAATGATGATGCATGAAGAGAAATCAGGTGTGAATGTGTTTACCGTCCTTACTTTTCTAATAAACCATTCCAAATCACAATATTTATGTCTCTTGGCCACTTTTAGTTATAAACATTCACTTCAAATGTTCAATATAAATGGTGTTTAGCCTACATTGCATGCAATATAATTATTTATATAATAAAACAATACATTATTTATTTTATATAGTGCTTTTCACAAAACATAATACATGATGATACAATCATTCTTATAATAATTAATATTAATTCAAAATAGAATTATACCAAATCCATTTTTGATGCTAAACACCATTTATATTAAGTTTATGATAAATAAATATTACATTAATATTAAATGTCCATTAACGCATTCGTTTTAAAGCTGCACTTTAAGTTGAAACACAGAAATGTTGCTTATCTGAGGCCCCGTTTACACTAATGCATTTTCGTTTAAAAAAACCTTTGCTATGGTTACACCTATCATTTACACTAATCCGGTGTTTTCAACCCTCGAAAATGGACACTTTTGAAAATGCTGCAGACCCTGTTTTAGTTTGAAAACTTGTGGGGTTGGTTTAACGCCGGTGTAAACGAGGATTGTTTTCATTCTAAAACACTGTTTCAAAACGAAAATGCACTAGTGGTCATGGAGAACCCTGTACTCGTCACGCCTGGCCACAGGCTCCTCTCCCCTCTCTATCCTCGATGGAGGTGCAGCCAGGGGGTACGTGGCCATCCCCCAGGCCGAGCACACTGTGTTGAGTCCACACAGCAGCGCCGCCTGTCATGGACCGTCGCGGCCCCCGTCCGAGGCGCGTAAGACCTTGTCCGCTCTCGCTCTGCGGTACCCAGATCTTCTGCTCCGTCCCCGGCCGAAGCACACGATGTTAGGCTGGCATGATGTCGAGCTGGCCGCGGGTGTGGGACGTCACCCGTTCCTCAGGGCCCGGCCATGAACACTCATAGCTCCAAGAAGCACCCCTGACACGAGCAGCCCGGAGGTCATGGTAATTGCTCCTCGGGGGACAGGAACACCCGTGCCCCCACCCCCAGTGGAGGGCCGGGAGCGGTATCTTCTACGGAAGAGGGAGCAATCGTCCACACCTCTGGGCCCAGTGCCCCATCTAACCACTCTGTTTTCTCCTCAGATGCGGACCCGAGCCCTGGACCGCCAGTGCGGGAACCAGTGGAGGAGGTAAGCTCTGCCCAGAGCAGAAAGACTCATCCCCAGGACATTCATCCTTCTGGGGCCGGTCCCCTCCCTGGTTCCCCACCAGGCTGCCCCACTGCGGGCACGGCTGTCACCGTACCCTTGATACACCTGGTTACGGCTTCCCAACCCGTCGCGGTGGTTGATACGGATGGCTCTGTCCTTCGTGCGGAGGTTGCCGTCCTACTGGCGAAGGACGCAATTGAGCCTGTCCCTCCAGTCGAGATGAGGTCTGGGTTTTACAGTCCTTCATCGTGCCCAAAAGGAGCGGTGGGCTGAGGCCAATCCTGGACCTCAGAGCCCTGAACCGGTCCATTCTCAGGCTGCCGTTCAAGATGCTCATTCCGAAATGCATACTAACATGCATCCGGCACCAGGATTGGTTCACAGCCATTGACCTGAAGGACGCGTACTTTCATGTCTCGATCTTACCTCGCCACAGGCCCCTTCTGCAGTTTGCGTTCGAGGGTCGAGCATATCAATACAAGGTTCTCCCATTTGGCCTATCCCTGTCTCCCGGAGTTTTCACCAAACTCAGGGGTGTCTCTGTCTGCCTTATGGCAGATGGGCATCCGCATCCTCAACTACCTCGACGACTGGCTGATAATAGCCCACTCGCGAGAGTTGCTCTGTCAGCACAGGGACATAGTGCTATGTGTAAGGAATCGGGGTGAATCAGACACTTAAAATTTGATCAGAACATTGAAACGTGAAGAGTCAAATTCCACAGAGA
>JAUMHR010000072.1:20110884-20124690 GCA_032361145.1 Enteromius fasciolatus | reverse complement strand
TTCATTACCAAAAAGTGTTGTTACCAATGTCCTGTTACACATTTGTACTTACACACACCATTCTGAGGGTTGTTACACAAGTTACAGCTGTAGATACTATGTACCAATGTGTACTTACACTGTGGTTACATACTACATACACATCTAGTTACTATGGAAGTACAAGGTATTAGGGACACTTAATATAAAGTGGGACCTAAAAAAATGTACCATGTGCATGATAAACAAATTTATCGGCATGCATCTTCCCCATAAACCTAATTCTACCCAACGCATAGCGTAAACACGGCAAAGTCCATTTCACGAGTTCGAACTTACTGGTAATTAACATGAGGCGGAGCGTGTTTGGTGTGTCCGGGGACAGAGTTCAGGGTTTGACGGGCTCCCAAGCCCTAGGGTTATCAACCCCACTGGACTTGGGGAGCAAAGCAAAATGGTGGAGGAGGGATGCGTAGTTTAAGATACTGAGGGAAAGGGGCTTGCGCTTTATATAGGAAGTATATCTTACTCTGATAGGATGATGAGGTAATAAGATGATTAGTGGGATGAGGAGCCGGCTGATTAATTACTTGCGCATGCTCCGCCCGAAATTTGTTTGCAAACATCTTCTTTTTTTCATGTACCACGAGTTTTCCTTTTTATAATGAGATCGGGTAGACTGTGGCACAGTAGACTTCTTTGGGTGGCACACTAAAAAAAAGGTAACCTGTGACTGATATTTCAAGGATCTCACTAAACCTATACAAATATTCCAGATGTAATTTGTCAAGTTGCGATAGTCAGATTAAATATTGTTTTGACATTATTCATACTTTGTTTTCGAAAACCAAAAGCAAATGGGAACAAACATTCTTAATTCAATTACAGTAACATTAGGTTGAAACTTTATATGCAAGACATCAATTAAACATTTTGATATTTCGACAGACAGCTTGTGTTGACCAAGATGGCAGAATAGTTTTGCGTGGAAATGTTGTGGCTAGATTTTTTTTAGGACCTCATTCTTTATATTGCAACTTTATAAATACCTCAGTTCTTGCAATATTTACATGTATTAGTGGTTTCATAAAAAAGCATTCTTTAGGAACCTTTTACGAATAATTTAACTTAACTTCCAACATATGAATTTTCAATTAAATACTTTTGTATGATTTAAAAACAATTTCAAACCATTTGTGTCATATTTTATTCCTGCTTTAAAATGAATCATTATAATGTCTTGACCAATAGATTTTAGATGTGAGGCTTTTCCCATTCAGGAGCTGCTCTTGCATGACAACAGATAGCCGCCTTGGGGGTGTTACCAATATAAACGCTGAGTGACTTGATTCTTAAGTGAAACTGGTTGTTGCGTAGTGCTATGTTAGGGCCTACTAACACCACAAAGACTTGGCTGGGATTCCCAGCCATTTAAATCAACCCAGTTCATCTGTTCTAGGTGATCCGCATCACTTTGAGCTGACACATCAGTGCAGAGGCAAGTGAGTGTAACCGATCACACTGGATAACTCCCAGCTCAATGACATTAAGCTGACCTTCCTTAAAAGACCACAGACTTGGCTTACACCCCAGAGCTTTTGCTCACTTTTCTTTTTCAAACGATTGTCACTGGTCATTTAGTAAGTGTGGAAGTGAACAGGGCAATGGCAAGGAGACAGGACAGAACGTTTGGCAACAGTCTTGGTATTTGTTCAAAGTTTTGCTTATTTCAATATGAAAAGTGAACAGTAAGTTTCTTAAGTGACATTATACTTAACATCTGACTAATGCAAAACTTAAATGCTGTTTGACAAAATGCCCTTTATGACATAAGTGACAGATTTGTAAAAAGCTGTGACAGAAAGATTCTAACATTAATTTAAACATCTGCTTTCCTTCCTCGATTTAGTCTTTCTTTTTTCGCTGTCAATCCACAGGGATTTAGTGTCATGAATCCTGGAATAAATAACAACCAACCAAAAATAAATAAATATGCTTCTCTCTGACTGAAACTTAAATCCAAGTAGCTAAATTAACTCTATTTTGTGCTTGGCTCTCTAGCACGAATAAATGACATGCCAGATCCTCAGGCTCTAAGACAGGATATGTTTGCATTTAAAATGTTGCATTAAGTTGTCATGGTTTAGGGGCAGCAAATGCTTTTGTGCATTTCATATAGACCTGCAAAACAACACTTTGTTTATGCCGCAAAGCCAATAGAGATAAAAAAAAAATCTTGGCGTGGATTATCATCCATGTTTGGGAACAAAAAATAAGTAAATATATATATATATATATTGCTAATATGATATATGCAATTCCTTGGTATTAGATGAAAATACTGAGATGAAACAGTAGGGTTTAAAAGTGGTTAAAATGGAAAAAATATATACCCATGCTTCTTCAGACTGAAGATTAGGACTTTGGCATATTCTTTTTGACAGGAGGTTTCAAATTGCACCCCAAAATATGAAAATAAATATAAAAATGATGTCATCTGTCATTATTTGATCACCTTCCGTGACATTTGCCATTTTTCTAAAACCAATTGACATATGACTCTGCTCCTTGTACAAAAGTTATTGTACCTTTCAGGGAACATGTTATATATTCTATTTCAGACACTTTTCACCCTTTTGGGTTTTTCAACATCCTTTTCACCCTTTTGCTGTCATTGTTTAATCAACCCTATGACATTCATTTATGTCAAACATATTTTTTTAAACTGTATCAAAGCCACTCTTTTACATATGATGACATAAACAAGAAATGAGCAGACATGCTCAAAAATGACCCAACACTCCATAAAGTATTATAAAGTGTCATAATATCACTCACAAGCTTTGTAATATCTGCCATAACTTTCTCTGGCACCTTTATGAGAGTAGAGAAGTAATAATGCCCGACTCTTGAATTAATCATTTGAGTCTAATAATCCCAAATATTCAGTTGATTCAAATAGCAAAACTGGTATAATAGATTTGTACATGAATTAAACTGATCTAGTTCTTATATTCTACTGGTACTGTAAGTGCTTTATGACAGAATTGAAATGCTGCAGTGAACTTCTTCTTTAACCGAACAGATTTCTCATCCAAACAGCTTTGGGTTGCATGGCTGATGGACCCAATGGACAGAGCTGAGTCCAGTCTTTGGCAGGCTGTGAAGAGGAGGACCATGGCTAATGAGTGAAGGAAACAGCTCTCCAAGAGCTGGCAGTCTGACAGCTTCTTTGATCTACCCATTTGCCCTCACTTGTGGCCGCTTGATGGCTCTCTCCTGCCCACTGAGCCAAAGCCAGGTACCCAAGGGTCTATCACAGGCTTCAGGTTGAAGGGTCTGCACCATCACTCACGAGTAAGCACTTCAGGACAGGATTAGGAGGGGAGATCAAGAGGTCTTCACGTGTTCGGCCCATTGAAGCTCTGCTATAGCTTGCAATAAATGTGGGTCAAGACGTAGACGACCGAGGGCCCCCGTTGGAGACGCGCTTGGCCTGCCTTGAGTGGTGATGAAGCAGGCCGCTAGTCATCCATCTCCCCCGGCTTTACTGCTTTAGTATTGAGCAGGGCTCAATCAGACAGCTGATGAATGTCAGCCGCCTGCTGGAGAAGCAATAAAAACAAACAAACGGATGGGTGAAGCAAAATTAATGGCGGCAGCTGAGCAGGGAGGCTACCTTGCGCTCTTACTCTGATTAAACAGAGACCATCACAGGGGAAGGGGCCATTAGAGATTGATTGTATTGACTTTATTGCCTTTGCTGGAAAAAGACGTGGTGGCAACCATTTTCCCCCAATCACGCTCTTTATGTGTGTGCCCTGAGCCAAGGGGAGACACTTCTCCATTTGCCAGGCTATTCTGTCAGAAAGAATGAGCGAGGCCCTGAACAACTTCCAGCCGCTGTGTCGACGAGGACGGGTCCTGAGGCCAGGTTGTGAAAAAGCTTTCAAAGTGAAATGCTTTAAAAGAATGCTTTAAGAAGGCCTTTGTGGTGCTAAGGAGCAAACAAAATCTCCCAGGACAGCAGAGGTAAAAAGAAAGGTGATCATTTCTGCTTAGCAGCATGAGTGCTGCAGAATGCTGAAATTTGGTCGTCAAACTCAATTACTGCACATTGTAGTGCTGAATAACTTTTTATTAGGAGCAACTATAACAATCCAAATTCACAGCTGTCCAACAAGTGGGGTGTTTGAGCGCTTAGTGTTCATAAAATACTAGGGGAACATTATTTGTATGACCCACTACATGTGCATTTGCATGTGCAAGTTCATAGTGGAATCTTTGCTATGAAGCCACAGGAGATCATGAGGAGGCGCCAAAAAAAAAAACCCCAAAAAACTGAATAAAAATAATAATAAAAAGCAAAGAATTCTGTAAAATAGCAAACTGCGTTTTATACTACATACCTGCATAAAGTGTAATTTTTCAATCATTTAAACATTTAAATATTCATCAAGTGGTTCTATGGAGCGATGAGGAGTTGTTTTCCGGGAGTCAAATCTAGCAATGGATGTTTGTCAGAACACACATGATCTGCAATCTCAATACGATGTATTTTAGGGATAAACACTGGCTTTCATGCATTTGAACATAATTATAGTTCTGAGTATATGATTACAATTATGGATGTGACAAAGTACTTGGTTGGCATTTACTGTGATCAGGCTTGGCAGTTACTCTGAGACGAAGAGGGAAAACCCATAAATTATTTACCCGGAAATAGGAAGGCCTGAAAATGATTCCTTTCACTGAAGAAAATAAATAAATAAAAACACATGTATAACGATAGGACACATGCTTTCTTATGTACCACTTTTCAGCATCTGCTTGAAATACCAAACAAAACAAAAAAGACAGAAAGCAATCAAAAAGACAAGAAGACATTTTTTTGTAAGTTTCAGAAAATGGTTAGCTTTGAGATATTGAAAAAAATCACAATCAGTAATAGTAATCATATGTATTTTCCCACAATAACAGAGTTGTCAGAGAATCATTCTGTTGCTACGTGCTTTGAACAACACACAAACCTACATATTTTGTATTGACTTTTCAGTCGGTAGCTAATAACAGCAGCTTTTATAAAATAAATTGTCGACTAACGTAACCAAATGAATGTGTTGCATCAAGTATTGTGACTGACAACATGTTGTTGATAAAAAATTCAGCACATTTACAGAAGCAAGTCTGGCAGTGATCGCAGAGTGAGTAATTGCCACATTGTAACTGCTTGACTGTGCGGTACAAAATGCTTCAAAACTGCTGGCATTTACCTTTCCTACCTGAATCACTCCTGAAAGAGGGAGAGAAAATGGCTCTGCAAGTATTTGCTTGCGTGTCGGAACATTAATAAAGTTTTCTCATCTCTATCTTCTCTGCCCAATGAAAATAAGAGCAAGAAATGTTGCATTCTGCGGTGCAGTTTTGCAATAAGACAATCATGCCAGCCTCATCGCATAATAATAAGCCATACTGCTTTATTGAGCTTTTTTATGCTTTGAATCTAAGCAAGTGAAATCTTTCATCTCACAGTGGCCCAAAGCAATGCATACATAACTCAGCAACTGGGACAATTTCAAATGCTTCAATGACATTTGCTTCGTGATATTGGTTTGAGATGGACAGGCCCATCTATCCCCACAGAGACTGTGTCCCACTGTCGTCACCGTCTAACCCATTTGATCTTGTGATAGGCCTTCAACATCAGCCATGAATAAGGCAGAGATACAGAGCTTGACCTGGTGTGGCTGTACATCTTTACACAGAATTTAGAGGCACAGATCAGCTTTAGTTTAGCCTGCTGCATACAGTAGGCTATCCTTACAGGCCAGGTACAGTGTATATGAATATAGTGGACTCAAACATACAGTATATACAATTCACTGCAGTTTCCAGCTGAAAGGATCCTTAGTGAACAACAACCAACGACCGTCATATATTCGCACACAAATTAAAAAGACTTTGACAATACAGTATCATGTGCTCAGGATACTTTACCAAACACTGCATGATTCGTAAACCCGCATACAAAAATAAAAGAATAATATCAGTGATGATGAGGAACCAGCAGCATGCATTTTCTGACATGATAAACTTGCTCAGCAGCTCACCTGGTACACCACTTCGCTTGCAATGAGGAAAGCCTCATGAACTCCTTTTAAACATGAATCCATAATAAACGTTGCCAGGTTTATCTGTTGAAGTAAACATGCTTTTAGCTCTACTGTTATGCAAGTAGCAACACAATATCAATTTACAAAACTGTCAGCACAGACATGCTTTTTTCCAATGAGTCTGGGTTGTTTAATATTGCATGTTATAGTGAATCAATACTCACGCCTCGCATTGTCCGCTAATCACAGGAGAATATGAGTCTTGCCTGAAAACTACCAAGTAATCTGAATTGTGCACAATATACCCTTTGTTTTAGATACCTAATTCATGGCAAACAGATGCTAATTGAAAATTAAACAGCTGGTTTGTGACACATACTGTAGTCCTCACAAAGACAGCATATTTTCCAATAACACGTTCTTTAAACATTTTAACTTTGCTTAGATAAACACACAACTACAATATGATTATTTTTTGTATATAACCAGTTGATATGTTTTTTTAACACACTGGAAATAATACTAGAAATACCACTACTACTACGACTAATTGTACAGTTAAAAAACATGTTCAGGGAACTTCTGGGGGAGGTCTGGGGGAGCAATAAACTATGTGATGCTCCTCTAAGGTTTGTAAAATAAAATACATCAGGGTGATTTAAGCAAGAATTTTGACCTCTGCGAGTATTGTCACAGTAATGATAATAATTCCATGATCAATGCTCTACATTTTCACCCTAAATTCATTCAAGGATGCGTTTTAAGACCATTAAATGATAACTTTATTGCATGATCTGCGTGAACTGCTGAAATGTGCTGAATAGCAGCACATCATTGAACTGAAGTGTGAAAATTGGTATTGTACCTGTTGAAATTCTGTCTACGTTTTAGCCACATTTTTAAAAGTAACCCTAATGTATGAATTCTTCTGTTCACATTATTTAATGCATCGAGTTTTATTATTGAAACTATGTTTAAACAAAGATCAGCGGCAGAGCCTGGATGAGCTTAACGTCAAGATGTCATGGCTGGTTACAGGTTCCAAGTACTTAAAGCCAGCGCATACATAAGAAGATCTACATATTGATCAATCGCTAGGCCTTCTAAAGAGCAGCAAGATTTGAATAAACAGCAAAGATTTCATCTGAAGGCACCCATCAAGGTGGGTCAATAGCTCCTCAGGGAATGGAGCCTCCGTCAGGTCTCCTGACAGCCAGGGATTTGAGAGAATGACCTGCATGATGAATGAGAGGGAGAAATGTGGGCTAGTGAGGGTGGGATGCACATCTGTAGACGCGTATCTGTTCTTGCTGAAGAGAAAACGAGACACCACATGCTGCACAATAGCCCAAGTATCTGCCAATTGAGAAAGCATCGAGACAGCAAATAACTAAAGGGGGATATTTAGATATTAAGATATTTAGATTGGAAGATACAATTCATCAGCAGTTATGCCAGCAGAGCTCCATTGTTGTTCTGCTGGAGCTTAATTACAATAGATTCAATCACAAAGGGGATGACAAAGATAATGTCAATTTAATGTGCTAAAAATGAAAAATAACAGACTAACATGATCACAATTAACTCTGCAGATAATAGACGCACAGTAAAAGGTGTGTATGTTAGCTAGATTCTAAACGAACATTTTAGTTTAAAAAGATGCGTAGGCAACTTGTTTATGGCCAAATGTCAAAAAGCCTGAACATCAAGATATATGTGTGGTAGCTCCATGGAGTTTACAAGGGCTTGGAAAGCACTTATAAAATGTGTCCAGGAAATCCAGGCAAAAAAAAAATCCAAACAACTGCTGTGCTGTGCACTCATGTGACAATAACATCCCAACTGTCTGCCATTATGGGGCTAATAATGTCCAAGGTCCCTTATGACTCATGCCAACTGTAAAATATTGCTTGCGGGGGCATTAGAAAACATTCTTGCCCATTTTCTCAAGAGTTACATAAATTACCTGCCATATGCAATAAGCCAATCAGTGCTAAGAGGTCATAAACTGGCTCTAGAGGCGCATTATGCTTGTCCACACCACTCCTCTAACCTTAATCTTCCAAAGTAACTTATACAGAAACACTGGCATAAATATAACTTTTTTGTGTGCAGTTGCCATCACGTCCGGACACGAGCGCCACGTACACTCAGATATATATGCACCTCCTCTCTCCTGACCTGACATATAATCATTATCTCTGATGTGAGAGCAGGAATTTATTATGTAAGGTCACGACCTTTGCTTTCTTTCAACCTCTTTACAGTGTTGCAGCAATGACCCTGAAACTCATTAAGATCCACCTACACTACCGTATGTCCTACACAGCTGTTTCTTATATTTTAATCATTCTAAATAACACTCAAGTGCATATACTGACATATGACTGCTTATTAAGCACTCATAAAAAAGCAGTTTGTGACTTATGCTTGTTTTTGTTAACGTTACAATATTAAACATTATTTTCAGACACTGTTTCTTTGACAGCATGCAAAACTTTTTTGGCTTCTTTTTAAACTATTTTTGTAGCAAAGATATGCAATCTTAGCCTCAGATATAAGTTTCTTAGTATTGCCCACTTGTTTATCGAACTGATATGTTAAAGCAATATCACAATGGGTACATTTTATTCAGTACAGCAAGATGATTGTGAATGTGATATTGAAAAGCACATAGAGTATATAACTCCTATTTACAACTGAACAACAGTAAATAACCCAGTGCTAGCTAAGGATTGTCTTATAAGAAGTGGTACTTTAAGCTTCTACCGTTCCAGTGATACTGAAATAGTTCATAATGTTTTTTTTTTTAAAGTCATTTTCTAATGTAATTCCAATTTCATATTATATTCTGTCTTCCATGAAAAACAATGGAGAGTTTTCTCAGCAGTGCTGCTTAACGCAATTAAAGTGGATAGAGATTTATAGTGCTCCAAAATAAATAACAAAACAAAACATAAAAGTTGCAACGCATTCTTACACCTGCCAAGTTTTTGCTAATCACTAGTGAAACGTTACAGATACCTCTAGGCATCACTATGTTGACAAACTAGGATTGCCATTGGCATTGATACACAGATGTGAAGGGAATTAGATGTTTGAAAGCTGATGGGGACTTTACCGTCTTGAAATTACGCAATATGGTGGTTTTAATTTTATGACATATACATTATTTTGGGGGAAGATTTTAGTTTGTATTCGCATTAGACTATTTAGAATAGTTTGAGGAATTAACAGATTCTCTGTAAGACTATTTGCCTTAGAGTAAACTGCCTTAGGTTTCACTCTCTTTCTAAAGTAAATTAATCATATGGCTACAGAAGATTTGGAATGAAGCAGTTTTTTGTTTATTTATTGAATAAATACAGTTCGCAACAAAAAAACTACATTCATTAGATTTCTGTGAAACTGACAACCTTGAGGCACACCACCAATGCATGTTTTGGATATCTGCCTTACCTCACCCATCCATTCCATAGAGTCAAGTTGATGAGTTTAATTTGGTGTGTTTGATTAGAAAGAGTTGGAAAATGTGTGCTGTTGATGTGCCTCCAGGAACAGCGTTGAGAGACACTGCACTAGGTTAGCAAATGTGAACAAACCATGTTGGCATTGGGGTTTTATTTGTGGCAGTGTGGCTTCCGTTTATTTATTTATTTTACTCAAAATTCTTCCCAAACATTTCCATTAACTAATGTGACGAAATTGGCAAAACGTCTACCTCTGTATTTTAAATTGAACGTTTATTCCCCAGAGTGTTAATTAAATCATATAAATATGCGCTAAACCATAAAACCCATTCATTTGTGGGGGGAAATAAATAAATAAATAAAAATAAAATAAATAAATGATTAAATAATAAATTAAAAGAAATACAAAGATAGATGTCATGTATATGACTCCAAAATATTAATAAATCCCACACTCCCAAAATTCATCCCGACCTCAGGCAAAGGAAAAGTAGAACAATTATTGTGGTTGCCCCTCGACTATTCTTGTGTTCATTGCATAAATATCTGTTTTTTCTGGCAGGCAGGGACATTGGCTGTGTGCCGCTAATGTTCCAGTATGACGTCGACTGCGCAGTGTGATTTTAATATTTTAATAGCTGTGGGGTGCCAGGGCCTAGCGTTAACGTAAGACTGAATCTGTTTGGTCATTATGAAAGTCATCAGTGCACCTGTTTGTTAGCTAGAAAGTGTCTGCAGACTGTGTTTACAGCTAAGCTGGCCGTAACGTCTCTCTGATCACCTCTCTGTTGCTTTTTGTTATGCATTACTCACAGCAGGTGCTCATAGCCCGTTCACTCTGTGGAAGGGGAAGTTGAGTTAGCTGCAATGCGATAAATAGTCCTTTGTCCCTTCTGAACCCCCTTGAACCTTGAGAAATCAGTTGGATTCCATGGCATCTTTCAGACGTACAGAGGTAGTGTGGCAAAATCAATGCTTTCTTTTGTACGCTTATTATAACATTTCGTTTATTCCTTTTGTATTCCTTTGAGTTCTGTTTGACAAATGGTCTTTGTTTGACCATGTGCTAGCGGATGCCAAAATCGTTTTCATCTTATTCTTATCAATGTGCTTATGATTATTCCCAGTTGTCACTTGCAAGCTGAAAAGCATAAAAAGCGTAAAGTTTTTTTTATCTTTTTTTCTTCCTGTCTCTCCATCCTAGATTTCAAAAGTATTGAAAACATTTAATGACAGAATTGAGAGTTAGAAGACATAGCAGCCCCACCTGCATTAGATTTACTTCAACTTGTCCTTCAATCTTTAGAATGAACTTCTTTCTATCATGAATAATGTGTTGCTTCTTCTGTGAAGTTCAAGGATGTCAGCTGGTGTTTTCTGCTACATGCATGTCTTTTTAGCTTATTTTTCCTGGGTAAGGGAATATGTGACTCATTTACTGTCTTGAGGCTGGAAAGCCATTCGTTCTGTTCAGCGCACAGTAATTACAGTCCAAAATAAATCCAAATGGACCATATTTTCTTGATACATTTTCCTGGTGGGTAAATGACATTTTGCTTGATTGTTTTGTCCTGAATTATTAAATCATTCTAAAAAAAAAAAAAAAAAAATGCAAATCATGTGTGCAGGGACTTGACTTTTAATTTTTTTTTGATACAACTGATATCGTGAAAAAAAAAAAAAAAAAAACATTAAAAAATAAGACAAAAAATAATTCTTATTATTTTTCTTCTTCAAGAAATAAATTAATAAATAAATAAAATAATATTTATTAGAAAATAACATAAAATAAAAAATCATGAGAGGTACCCAACATGCATATAAAATAAAATAAAAAGTAAGTCTCTTAACATAATTGATCATTTAACCTTTTTATGCCAAATTCAATAAAACAAGCACATAAAAGTATGTACACCGTGTGAAGAAATGAAAGTCTTTATATATGGTTATTTTGAGTCATTGATTCCAGTCAATGTTTCCCTGTCTAGTCATTTGTGAACTCCCATGTTGTATATGTCTGTGTTTCCCTTTCTCGATCGTAGACTCTTATTTAGAAAATATCTGTTCCCTTGTGTCTCCGCGCCTTGTTTGCCCCTACGGTTTTTGATTAGCTCCTTCTCCCTTGTCATCTTGTCGTCTCGTTTATCATGTGTATTTTAAGAGTCGTTTGTGTTCCAGTCTCCGCCGAGCATTGATTTTATTTCGTGTAAAGCATTATCTTGTATAACTCTGCCTTGTTTTGGATCTTTGCTCTGTCTTTGCTTCTTTGGATATTGTTCGCCGATCAACTGACCCTTGCTACTGTACCGGACTATTCTTTTGTTTGCCACCACCATTTCCATTCACTGTCGTCTAGACCCCGCCTGCATGACCATGTATTCCAATAAAGCACATCCCTTTCTCCTTCGTTACAGTCATGCGCTTTTTCTTGAAAATGCTAAACCTGTTTATATATTTAAAAGTATATATAATATATATATTTTTAAAATTTGTTGATATGCTCCATGACTAAAACACATTTCCTTTTCATTTTGATTATGTTACAAACCATCTCATTTTATTTTATTTTGTGTTTTATTGCAGCATCTGTTACATGATAAATTGGGTTGTGAATGCATATTATAAAAATGTGAAATTGTGACTTAAAAACAAACATCATATTGTCCCATTCATAAACATCTACACCTAATTAGGCAGTTTGTGCGCATTCAAATAATGCATCAATTTTATATCCTCTTTACTTTGATTTATGAGGCTATTTTAAGACCAGATTTACCCCATTGAGGAAGAAATGACCCTCCTACCGCCATCTATCTCATGATATTGACTGAGTCAGAACTAACTCGGACACATATAGAACGCTATAAATTCAGCCTCTGGAAAACTAAGCAGCCATTACCTAACGTACTTACTCAAATAGGAAGTTCCAAGTATGTGATTTTCAGCAGTACTGGATTAGACACCTTCCATTGATTCTCTCTATTTCTCACTGCTTTCTCTCCTTTTCGCAAGCGCTACCTTGAGCCTGGCTCCAAAAACCTCTCTCCACATTATAATGAGAGTTCTTCAGCTAAAAACAGACAGACATCTTATCGTAACAAGTCAATTTGCTGAAGGAGTTCTGAATTAAAGAGCACATTAGCACAATTAGAATGACACCACAGTTCAGGAATTCTAATCTAACAATATGTTTTGCCTAATCTTGTTTGAGATGCAGCAATTGATGGCTGTGTAGATTTTGTTAGCTCATCATTTGCCTTTTTTGGTTAATGGGGAAAAAAAAATAGAAAAGAAACTGTAATTATCCTTATTTATTTATTTCAATTTTAATAGTATATTAACATATACAATACAAACTGACTATAGTAAATTTGAGGTGCATGGTAAAATAAATCTATACACATTTTCATGTGAATATTCTGCTGAAAACAAAACAAAACTCACACTTTACCGTATTAAAAAACAAGAAATATGACTTTTCCCTTAAACTGATCATTTGCTGCTTATTAATAGTTGTTAAATTTAGCATTAGGATTAAGGATTAAAAATGTTGTCATGCAGAACATGTGCTTTATAATACTAATAAACATCAGTACAATATATGTAATAATAGTTAATAGTGAGAATTATTATATAATAATATATATTATTATATTTAAAAATAACATGGGCTATCTTTTTCTAATATGTATATATATAAAACAATTTAGTAATGATCCAGCTAGAAGTGCCATCGAGATCCGCTAGATGGCACTCCAGCTCCATGTAAATTCATTGTGTGTTTGTCTCCGTTATCTATACCTGGACTTTTATTATGAACTTGTGTCTCCACCCACCTTGTTTGTTGCCATGTCTACAGATTGGTTCATCCCCCTCGTTACCTCATCATGATGTGTATTTAAGCCCCATTTGTCTCTGTTAAATTTGTTGCCCTGTGTTTCCTTTGTTCCTGGATTACCGTTGTTGACCCTGCCTGCTCCCGGACTCTCGCTTTCGCCATGCCCCCTGGACACTGTTTGCCGTTTGCCTGACCCACACTACGTATATTGGATTATTCTGCTGTCTTTGCCTTTGATGTTCCCGTTTGCCGTTCCTAGACCCTGCTTGCTCGTACTGTGTATGTAATAATAAATGCCTGCATATGGATCCGCACGCCTCCCTGTCTCCATGTTATATATATATATACACTATATTACCAAAAGTTTTCGCTCACCCATTCAAATGATCAGAATCAGGTGTGCTAA
>JAUMHR010000072.1:20085110-20109168 GCA_032361145.1 Enteromius fasciolatus | reverse complement strand
AATGGGCCGCTCTCAGGAGCTCAGTGAATTCCAGCGTGGAACTGTCATAGGATGCCACTTGTGCAACAAATCCAGTCATGAAATTTCCTCGCTCCTGAATATTCCACAGTCCACTGTCAAAGCACAAACTCACCTGCTTATGTATTCAGAAATCTAACTGCTGTGTGGAAACATGTGTTGATATGGAGAGCTGTGTGTTAATTGATTTCAGGTTTTCATGCCTTGAGGTAATAATTGTGTGATTATGTTAATTGGATGAAAACATTACTTATTCTTTGGGCAGTTTTATAATTTCTCTTATTTGGATTTCAGGAAAAAAAGTCTAATAAGTGAAAAAGGTTTAATTATTGTAATTAATAAATAACTAAATAACTGATAAGTGAAACAACTTGAACGTTGTGTTGACATGATATCCGAATTATAATGAAGTCTACTCTGAAAGTGTGTCCACATGTAGATGCAAATGAATGAGAATTAGTTGACATGTAGTTATGGTTAGTAGCAGGCACGTGCAGAGGGTGCCCCTTTCCTCCTGGATGCCTCAAGTGCCCTTTTCTTGGGATTTCTTGTTTTTTTTTATGTGTATGTGTGTATGGAGCCCTGTCTTTGCCCCACAACAATAAAATGTAACTATTAATCTCAATTTTGCTAAATAAACGGATCTGGCTCGCATCAGTCACATGACTGCCATTAACCAATGCTCGCCCGTGAGGACAGACTTCTGCACCCGGTGCATCATGGGTATTTCTTTAGAGTTTACTTAATTTTGTGTCATTTAAGCAAGACAGTTACGTTTTTGTATTAGTGATGTTATTTGTGTTTATGTTCAAGTTAGATTGGGGGGGGTTGGTTCATTTGCAGCACTTTTTTATATAAAAGTGTAACAGTTACCATCATGGAGAGAGGTGTGTAGGGGAGCATTACATATTGAGTTGGTCATTAATATGTGTTACTGTTTTTTAGCCTACTATCTGCCCTCTATTTTAACTTTGAGCACCTGCCCCGTTAAATGTCTCTGCACAGCCCTGGTTAGTAGAATGTCTGAAGTGGACTATCAAAATAAAGCGAAGGAATAATTTCACTTCTCAATTCTTTATGTTGAGTTGAACAGAGTTTCATATACTATTATATATGACATTAATGTGCAGGTACGATTAATTTCCCTGTATTAGATGTGTCATGTCATGTCACAGTTGATTGACATGTTGATAATGTATATTCCGCAGCATAGAAACAAAAAGAAAGAAATGAGCTGGGAAATTTAAAAAGACCTCCTAAAGACCTCAGACCATCTTTCTAGTTACATATTTCTTGCCTTCAAGGGACGCAGCACATTTATTTTGACAGTCTTCTAGGAGGTCAAACACTTTGTCATGACCTCAGTAATCGCTGGGAACATTTGCATATTTGTAGAGTGTTTTGCATTAGATTAGTATAATTATACATGAGCAGACCACTTCAGTGACACGGGCACCAACTCCACCGCATCAGACCTCAAATCAATAGCTTTTTTTTTCAGCACAGAACAGTCTCTTCATTGTGAAATGACTCATGGCATAACTCAAATCTCAGTTTATAATGAGACGAGTCCCGCCCACCAATACATACATAATACTTTTCACAATACAATCATAATACTTTTTTTCTATCCTGAAAAACATTTAGTTAATGTTTTTAAATAATGTCTACAGCTGGTTATTGGCATGTACATTTTCACTATATCAGTAATATGGTACTGTGACAAATATCATTTATATATATTAATATTCATTTTAAGTATTGGATATTGTTTTTATGGTTTTAGTAAACTATAAACTTGATTTAACTAGCATTTGGCATTGTGTGCATGAACCATACTTTGTTGCTTTAGCAGCTTGCGAGCAAATATGTATCATATGGCTTCTGGCGATGTTTTGTAATAACAGTTTATTTTGCGAGTGAGTTCATACACTCACACCATAAAGAATCAGCGACAGTTCGTAATAAGCAACAAGGCCAGAAAATGCGTTCATGAAAAAATAGGTGAGTAACATACTGTTGTTGTTGTTGTTCCTCCACAAGGACGCTAGTCATTAAGTAAACAGGTTTAATGAGCTGGAAATATAGCACCCAAGTCAACAGATGTAGGTGAGTGATGCACTGAAGCTGTGCTGGAGGTATTCACTTCAGAGTCTGGAAAAGAAGCTAGTCAAGATTTAATATGCATACTTGTGCTTATTAAACAGAGGCGGACAAAGTACACAAATCCATTACTTGAGTGAAAGTATAGATACTACTGGTCAAATATTACTCCATTACAAGCAAAAATTGTCAACAATTTTTCTTTTACTTAAGTGAAAATATAGAAGTATTTGCTTTTCAAAGTACTTAAGTATTATGAGTAAATTTCCAGTCAATGCATAGTTTCATTATTGTTGCATTGTTGTGTTATACTTGCAATACCTCATACCTCTGCAGCAACCTACTAAATACACTGACTAGTTTGCAATACAGTATCTGTGTAATAAAGAGCTTTTATGAATGTTAAAAGACCTCTGGAAAAAAATGGGAGAGTCATAATCAAGTTCTTATGAGTAAAATATCTCAGCAGTATATTTCCATTGTTATTTACAAAATTGTGCACTTCAGGGTGATTATGAACATGGAATTATTCAGCCCTGGCTTCCTGTTTCATAGAAATATAAATAGGGAAAACAAGGAACGACATTCCCTTATTCATCCATCACAATGGAAAAAAATAATATATTTCTGATGTGCAGCAAAAGATTATTGATGTTCATAAATTAGTGAAGTGGCTTTAACAGGCTTTACCATCACAAAACAGCACGGTAGTGTTCTTACACAGCTGATTAAATCATGACATATATAGAGTGCAGTGTAATCACACTTGGAAACTCCCAAGTGCTTGTGAACATGTTGCCATGGTAAATGGCTAATAGCATTCATTAAAAAGTGCATAATGAAAACCTGAGCCGATGTTACATTCGATTTGGTTAGTTTTATTTACTTTGGCCCTAATGAGCTGGCTTCTCCTTCTGTTGAACTACTGTACAAGCACTTTTCTTTTCCAGGGGTTGATTTTGATTAAAATGAACATACAGCATCTCATGCAGAAATTATTTATTTTAGTGCTGTCAGTTGATTAATTTTATCCAAAATAAATGTTTTTGTTTGCATAATACATTTCTATTTACTATATATACTAATAATGTATACATAAATACACACACATACAGTATATATATATCTTACAAATATTTTTACTTTATACTACAATATATAATATTTATACTTTATATACATTAATATATATTTTTATTGTTATATTTTATTTTTTCACATAAAAATATTAAATATACAACCAAAACGTTTGTTTATATATATACACACTTTGTATTTATACACTGCTCAAAAAATAAAGGGAACACATCCTAGATCTGAATGAATTAAATATTCTTATTAAATACTTTGTTCTTTACGTGGTTGAATATTCTGACAACAAAATCACACAAAAATTATCAATGGAAATCAAATTTATTAACCCATGGGTGTCTCAATTTGGAGTAACACTTAAAATCGAAGAGGAAAAAACACTACAGGCTGATCCAACTTTGATGTAATGTTCTTAAAACAAGTCAAAATGAGGCTCAGTAGTGTGTTGCCTCCACGTGCCTGTATGAACTCCCTACAATGCCTGGGCATGCTCTTGATGAGGTGGCAGATGGTCTCCTTAGGGATCTCCTCCCAGACCTGGATTAAAGCATCTGCAACTCCTGGACAGTCTGCGGTGCAACCTGGTGTTGGTGGATTGAGTGAGACATGATGTCCCAGATGTGCTCATTTGGATTCAGTTCGGGGGAATGGGCGGGCCAGTCCAAAGCATCAATGCCACTCACTGACTGGCACTCAGGCTCCCCCTGGTTAGCACGTGGAGGGCTGAGTGAGGCCCCCCAAAGAAATGCAACCCCACACCATTACTCACCCACTGCCAAACCGGTCATGCTGGAGGATGCTGCAGGCAGCAGAACGTTCTCCACAGTGTCTCAAGACTCTGTCACGTCTGTCACATGTGCTCAGTGTGAATCTGCTTTCATCTGTGAAGAGCATAGGGCGCCAAAGGCGAATTTGCCAATCTTGGTGTTCTCTGGCAAATGCCAAACGTCCTGCACGGTGTTGGGCTGTATGCACAACCCCCACCTATGGACGTCGGGCCCTCATACCACACTCATGGAGTCTGTCCTCCTCCACGTCTCATGATGTACCGGCCTGTCTCCTGGTAGCACCTCCATGGTCTGGACACTACGCTGACAGACACAGCAAACCTTTTTGCCACAGCTCACATTGAAAGCATAGGAACTGAGAAGTGGTCTGTGGTCACCACCTGCAGAACCACTCCTTTATTGGGGATGTCTTGCTAAATGCGTATAATTTCCACCTGTTGTCTACTCCGTTTGCACAACAGCATGTGAAATCGATTGTCAATGTTGCTTCTTAACTGGGCAGTTTGATTTCACAGAAGTGGGATTGACTTGGAGTTACATTGTGTTGTTAAAGTGTTCCCTTTATTTTGGATGCGATTAATCGTTTGACAGCACGTATTTATTTATTTATGATTTGAATATATGTGACCTGTGCTGGCAAAATGAGTTGCAACGTACATAGGCTAATTTTGAGCCTCAGGCAAAAACTGTAAAAAATATCGAGATTTTCACAAAAATGAGTTCATTAAGCCCCCGCCTAGCTACCACAATGCTCCAAATAGTAATTAAACATCTAAAATTATCTTTCTGAGAGAGTAACTTTTCTCAGCTTGCTTCTGGTGCTGACAGTCATCTGTGGCGCTCGCATAATTGCAGTCTAAATAAATATACAAATACACACAGAGTTACAATATTTAAGTGTTCACGCAAACATAATCTGCTATGTCTCAAGTGAACGTTTGAGGAACTACTGGGGAAAAAACATCTGATGTGTAACATTATATCAGATCCGTGCTGTACAGACTGTCTGTCTAATTATTTTTAAACCAACAATAAAATAATAGATCACTGCTCTTGATTGAAATACTTTTGCAATCAATTTATTTGTAATGAACACACTGAAAGTTTTTTTGTTTTTTTTTACATTTGATGTTTTTCTTACTTGAATGTGGTAGTTTATATTTAAAATGAGAAATACAAAACTAAACAATAAGACAATCCAATATTTCTTTATTTCTTGTTGTACTGATATATTGTGATTATTAATATAGTAATTGTTATTAAGAAAAGAGACAGAGGAAAAGATGCATTAATGCTAGGTGAAACTAAAACTAACTTGCAAACATTTTGGAATGTCAACATAATTCATTTTTTCATACTTATATATTTTATGTGTAGAATTTGATGTTTTACTCTCACACCAAATATTGTCTTTAAGTCGTAGATTATAAACAATTCACAAAAATATAAACTGTTAGGGCTGGAAACATTGGAATGCAGAAAAAAAAGTAAGGTCTTGAGACTTTTTTTTCCAAAATTAAGCCAACTTAAAAATCAAGTTGAGTTCCATATGAAATAAAATAAAATGTAATGATTTAAAGTAACGCAAAACAGCAAGAAACTAAGGTTGTTATCACTTTTCCTGACCAACCAACCAACCAATAAATAAACAGACAATTGATTGATAGACAAATACATTGACAGATATATAGACAAACAGATGGACAAATAGCTAGACAGATAGATAAACATGTCATCTTTGAGATTTGGAAACAAAGAATGGAAATTGTCTTTCATTTTTGCTTATTTTACAGTAACTCTGCTGCAACTGCTTTGATTGTTTGGCACTAAAAAGAGCCCTTTTATTAAAGCCTCCAAAATGTCAGTGCAGACTTGTAGACTACGAAGTCTGCCTGTGATACTTCCACCCGTCTGCCATATTTCAAAACACCTTAAGTAACATCTTACAGAGCCATGAGTCAATGTCTGGAAAATGGTTGAGCATACAAGCATGCATTTTCTGCTATTAGACAAGCACACGGAAGCATTTTCTCCTCTGGAAGATTGCAGAAGGACATCTGAGCGATGCAAATGGATGGAGTACAACTATTGATTGCATCCCTCTTCTTTTAGCGTGCGAGCAGCCTCGTACGTTTTGTTGAATGCCTGGCAGGAAACGGAGTCGGACGTAACAATATTTCAAAGGTCAACCAGACTATAGCTTTCAGACACCAGAGACTCTAAGAATCAACAACAAAAACATGCTTCATGAACATGGACAGAATGGGTCTCAGCAGCAATTGCCTGTATATAGAAGCGCCAACCCCTCCTTTCCTTCATGCATCATCACATTCCAAGGCTACATGTTTATTCGAATACAGAATTGAGTTATACTGGCGACTTGTACTGGTATTGATTCCTCCGCCAAAAACAATACGCAGCTGCCAGAGAGATATGCAAATGCACAGAACCAGCGAAATGCCCTTGCTGCATTTTCACTCAGTGCCTCTTGGCTGAGATGTGCCATTTTACAAAGGGGGATGTTTATTGACAGCCGCTACTTGTGGGAAGCTAACACCTGGTGGTGGGCTGATGATGCATACATTGAGATGGAAGGCACTTACACTTTGATAGGACTCACAGCGAGAGCACTTCCTCTTAGATACTATGCTGTCAACATGTGACATTGTTATTTTCACAAGGAGTACATTGAAACACTACAGGCTATCGCAACATGCGCACTGTTTTTGGTAGGAAGCACACGTGAGGAAATGCAAATGGGTCAGTGATGTATAATAAGTGTACACTATACTATTTTCAGAGAAGTATTATGTCAGTAAATAATGTCATGTGGAATAACCACAACTTGAATACACTGAATACAAAGGTAAATTATATGTATATATATATATATATATATATGTCAAATGATTAATCACAATTAATCATATACATTATAGTATATCATTCAGCTAATATATTAAAAATAAGACCACTGGGAAATACTTACATACTGTATTTAGAACAGCCTAACAACATGCTATATGTTAAAATATGTTCATGACACATGTGTCGTTCATGTTGCCAAAGGTTTTATTTATTTGATTTATTTGTCCCTGTTTTGCTAGCCTGAAGGTCTGTGCTGACAGTTGCATGCTTTCATGCAGTATTTTTTAGTTAATTTGTTATGTTTATAATGCTTGGATAATTTAAAGTAAAGTAACATTAGCACATATGTTGTTTATTTTCATCAGCGCTGTAACTACAAATGATGATGGGTAAACATGACGAGGTTATTATCAAGCACATCAGCTGTCTTAAATAGACACATCACATTTATTGTAATTTTTTTTCTCCTCAGGAATACTTTCAAGCAATTTGTTGTTATGGTAATAATTTGACCTACCATTATAGCTAAGACATTGCCAGGAGGGCTTGAGGGTGTAAAGATTGCAGATTTCACTGACTGTATTCTAGCCAGCACGACTTATGACTGCAATATATCATAGCATTGATATTAACCTCAAGTGACATACAGACATAACTCAGTCCACTTCTTACTGTTTGAAATCATTGCTATGGGATAAAGACTGTCTTTAGCTATTGGTCTAAAATCAATTTCCCATAAAAATCCAAAATATAACTATTAATGAAATAATTGTTGTTGTGCATGCCACACTAGTAACTGTACTAGTCTGCACTTGTACTATAGAGCTTAATTTTAACAGTAGAGTAGCCTTTAAAAGCTTTAAATTAATTATCACCTGTACTATTGCTTGTGCTTAACTCTTTCCCCTTTTCTGCTATGCATATGTGAAAAAAAGTGTTCTTTTTCTTGTGCAGTTGGGTTTTCTTTAGAGAAATGCATGTTTATTAAATTACTGCATTTTTAAGCAAAATACATCCAATTATCATATTCCTTCACCTGTAAATACTATGAATAATTGAATTTGCATTCAGTAAACAGAACACACAAACATGTTTACACACACACACATATAACTTTACATACACACATACTCTATTTATATACCGTTCACGGACACGCACACACATACATATTCACAATTAGATCGCCGGGTTATCAATCTATCCATGACATAACTAGAGATGCTAGTCATCTTCCTCACTGACTAGCCTACTAGCCACAATTTACATGCATGATCTACATAGGATCTATATATATGTTTATGTTTTTTTATTTTTATTTATCCGGGAAGTCCCGTAACTCATTCGGGACATGTGCTAGGGCTTTCCTTACCGTAAAACACCTAGAACAGGGATTGCCATAAAACTCGTCTTTGGCTGGGCAGCATTATCTCTTAATTGATGAGATACGTCGCCAATTGCCGGGGAAAGAGTTAAGGTTACAGATTCGAACAAACCTTATTTATAACCTTAAACCATTAAACTTCAACTGTTTGTGGTACGGTTGGAAAAGAGTGCGGCTTGTTGGGAAGAGATGTTCTTTACTTTTCTAAGCAATTAGACTTATGCAAGGTGGATGATAAAAAGGTGCACAAAATCTCTTAGACTGACACTGCAGAAGAAGATCCCTCATATCTAGGGATCAGAATTTTATAGACCTGGGCCCTAGCAACCACTCAGAAAAGCCTAGCAACCCACTGAAAACCACCGGCAATGTGATTTTTTGTACATACAAGCAGCCGTATTTTGTTCTGGAAGTGTACACATCTAGTGTGCATTTAATATGATGAATTCCCTGCCTTGATTTCAAGTCTCCTTTGAAAATAACAGACACAACCGAGGGAAAGGTGCCTTGATCAGAGGTTTCCCTGCCATTTCAGCTGGAATAGACAGACACAATCCTGCTGGCATTTTTATGAGCTATGACCTTTGAAGGAGCGTCTGTCCTATTAAAAGCATTTTGGCGCTCCGAGCAGAGCCCCTCAAGTGGCCACATAAAGTCGTCTCCAGTAGAAGCAAAGAACAGACAGAGGCTTGCAGACATAAATGTTTCAACCTTTGTGTAAAAAAATTGAATGATGAAATTGAGCACAATTATGAAAATTAAATTTATTATACTTTGAAATGATATTAAATGCAGTTAGTTGAAGAGTGCTTTTTTGACCCACTTTAGTGGCCCTCAAAGTGGACTGTCAAATGTACTGGCAAGCTATTATAATAATTTTAATATTGTTTCTATTACTAATATGTGATTTATTCAATCCATGAATGTGCATTTAAAGCATGCAGTATGCAGTATTAACGGTACTTGCAATATCAAATAACACACTATCGTTAAAGGTAGTATGTTAGCCAACACATCAGAATAAGTACATTAAACAGTCATGAATTAATTTAAAGTACACTTAAGTGGACGTTTATTTTGTCAATATTATATTATCTGCATGTGCAGATGTATATAATGCATCGGTTCCTAAGCCCAGTCCTCGCGCTCCACCACTTTGCATATTTTGTATCAGCTTGTTAGAAGAGATCTCATGGTCCCTACACAGTGTTTATTGCTCCCTGAGCAGGGGAAATCTATTAAAGTTTACTTCACTTTGGAACATTCATTCATGGATTTGCGCAGTAATTTACGTCTCGTACACTCGTGCACTTTGAATAGAATGTATAAGTTTGCTTCGAACTGGAATCATAGCGGAATATCTGGTGGTATCCACTTCGCAGGGCACATTTGTTCAAATAAAACAAACATCTGAAGCGATAAGAGAAACATACGAAATGTGCAGAGCGGTGGGGCACGAGGACCAGGATTGAGAATCGCTGATGTAATGCTACTGCTAACAACAACAATAGGGCTGGGTTTTGACACAAATTTCACAATTCGATTTAAATGTTATTCACTAGCTTGCAAGCTATATGTATATTTTTTATAAATATAAACATAATAGTGGCTGTCCTAAAGAAACTTTTGATGGTAAATCATGTTTGTTTTGTGCTGGAACTGTGGTATGAATGGTTTATCTGCACTACAGCAGGGCTGTCCAAACTCAGTCCTGGAGGGCCAGTGTCCTGCAGAGTTTAGCTCCAACCCTAATCAAACACTCCTGAAGCAGCTAATCAAGCTCTTACTAGGCGTGTTAGAAGCTTCAATGCAGGTGTGTTGAGGCAAGTTGGAGCTAAACACTGATGGACACCGGCCTTCCAGGATTTGTACAGCCCTGCACTGCAGCGATCTGTCACTCAATATTTAACAACACCAAAACGGCGGTTATTGTTAAATACTGAGACTTTTTTCACCAAAGCACAATGCTTATTGCGATACGCTGTTTTAGATAGGAAGTGTCCTTCAACGCTTCACATGGGGATCTCAAATAGCTTTAGAAGACTTAATATATATTATATATATATATATATATATATATATATATTTTTTTTGACAGCCAGTGTGCTTTCATTGTTTAAAAAGAGCAGCATGAGTATTCCGCTAAACCACATTCCACAGAGAGAAATAAAAAGCTGTAAGTTCGGAATGTCATTCTAAACTCAGTTCAGTTTAGGTGATTAAACACAGTTAACTTATTTTAAAATATTGTGTTAGCTCTCTATTGGATCAACCAAAGAACATCTTGTTATTTTATGCTGGACACAGATGCACAGCAAATGCAGGATTACTCATGTGGCTCATTGTGTCCACATTTTGTGGGCGAACGGAATGAATCTGGCATCCAAATGATGGTCAGATCTTCCACGAGGTTAAGAGGTCTTGCCTTTGACAGCGTTGCAGTGCCTTTCTTGTGCCTCCCTTCGAGTCAGAAACAGAGGAGCATCATGGGAAATTGTTGCAGCCTCCAAAGACAGTTGCAACTCAGCATGAGGCTGTTGATCTGATCTATTTTCAACTTTTGGCATTTACCCAGTGAGGGGTTTACAAAATAGAAAAGATATGGGTAAGATATACCTACCACGTAGAGGCCGTCTTTATATTTGAATTCCCACCCGCAGTTCCCTTGATGACAAGACAGCACATTCAGTCTTAAGCCTACGCAATTTATCTCAAGATGCTGCTTTGACACACTTTGGGCCACAATGTGTGTACGAATTTGAATTTGAGCACACTGTGTAAAAAAGAACCTTTGAGTTCATTTACTAGAATTCTGTGGGTGCGCACTATTTATATCCCAATGCTTACATAACCACACATTCGTCTCCCTTTTCTTCAGGTGTACGCACAACATGACAGCACATTACCGAGAAGACAAAAAGACATCTGACGAACGCAAAAACACCCCCACACACAAAACAAAACACAACACATACTATGAAAAAAATCTTTTTGTGCATTACATATTTTTGTGCATGTTTGCATGTAGCGCTAATGCTGTTTTTTTGCGAAGCATTAAATTGATGCTAATGTAATTAGCTTTGTTGCCTTCAATGTAGTTTCCCTGCACTGGAAACGGCAGGCAGTGGGTGAAAGGAGAAAACATATCTGTGCCTCTAATTAGGCAAAAAATGCATACTGGAAATGCATTCGGGACGCAGCTAAATCACCCCATATTTCACAAGTCACCCATCGATTTTGTAGCCCAATGAATATTCCAATGAGGTTCTAGATATATTGCCCTAGAGGCCGCTAGTGGTGACTGCTAATCACTGCCAATGTCATGTTGTCAGGTGAATGTGTCACCGTTATGCGACGTGATTGGTCAGGATGGCAGAATCCCTGGCACAGGAAACCTGGAGGTCTCATATATTTAATCAATTATAGCCCTAAAAGAAAAAAAAAGAAGCTGAATTAACGTTTTGTTCTTACTGGAAAAAAATTGCTATTGCTTTGTGATTGTCACTTTATATAAATGCATTGCAGCAATATAATGGAGTGTTATATGGTTTAAGCTGTCAATATGATTCTGAGCTCTTTTCCAGATGCAGACCTCATTTCTTATTAGATCATAAAAAATAAAAAAAATTGCTGTGCAAGTAGTGATTATATCCTTGTTTGACTACTGATTTATGAAGCCGTCCTAATACACACACTTCACCTATATCCCTAAACAAATCTAAAAGCCCACAGGCTGAAAATTAAGTTACTTTAAAATGAATTTATACACATTTGATTTTATTTCTAGGAGTGCTGAGTGTCATGCTTAAATGTGTTTTCTCAGAAAATTGGTAGGAATCCTGGGAATCAGTCCTCCTTTCTTCCCTATAGCGATGCCCTTGAGTGTCCATATTACTGCTCATACAAATGTACCTGTAGGTATCCTCATAAATGTAAGTATTAAAATTTGTCCTCATTCTGTGCTGTTTATGCTATGGGCATAACTCATTCATGCAGAGAGTTTTGCTATTAGTTTCAAAACACGTTGTGCACAGTTGTAAACATATATCAGCTAAACCATTCTGGATTTTTATGTCAGAAAATGAGAATACAGTACATCATATAAATATAGATCATTATCTAATTTAGATCTATCAAGATCTATTAACACAATGGACACTAAACTGGTTAATGCATTTATTTACACCACGTATTAGACTGTAATTTATACACTTAAAAAAAAGTCAAAATAAACAGCTTTTATTTATTACTTCTACAATGGATTAGTCTTATTTTATCCATGTTAAAAAAAATTATCCATGTTAATAATAATCATACTTATCTGACATAAAATAACATTTTATAACAGAAAATGCTTCAAAAAGCCTTAGCGAGACAAACATTTTACACAAGAAATATTCACATCTATTCCTGCTACAGAATGCTGGTAAATATAATAAGTTATGTGAAATGTCCCTGTGATGGGAATATTTTCAAGAGTGTACTATTGGGACATTTGTACTAGACAAACAAACAAAAGCAAACGAAAGAACAAACAAATGAATGAATGAATGCAATACACTTGCATCTATATAGCAACGTTGCGGCATTACCCACAGTTAGTTTTTTTGTCTTTTTGTATTCCTCCTATCCTTGGAATGGCCTTGTGAGTGCCTTGAGAGTTTGTGAAAGACAAATGCAGAGTCTCAGAAGAAAAAGATCAATACCAAGTTCGACCACTGTCCACTGCATACACACAATAAAGCCTCATTACTGCCTTCACAGATAAAGAAATGAATCAAACACACCCCAGAGTGAATAATTCATGAGAAGCAGTAGGAGAAAAATAAAACCCTGTGCTGACATGGATTGAGCTGATGCCTTTTATATTTAGAAGTCATTAAAATTGCCACCATATTTTCAAGCCCTCCTGGCACTGAGATAGTGTTAATTACGCTCTGATAGAGGTCCAGTTCTTATCAGCGTTACCCATGATGCCAGATCACAGCCGTATCAAGAACATTGGCCCAATGCTTGAGAGGGGAAAAAGAGAGAAACAGATAGAGACACAAAGAAAGAAAGCTGTTTTGCAAGACAACATGGTGAAATTAGCATATTAGGCTTCTCTTTCATCTCAATGACTGTTGCTCAGCTGGCGCAGGACCCCTCTGAAGAATGTGGGTGTGAAAAGTGCTGTCTTGGTTCATGGGACCTAGCTAAACTAGTAAAATGACATCAGGGCAATATTAATACCCTAAAATGTTATTCCGTCAGCATATACAACCAAACTAGTATGACCTCCAATTGAAAATATGTTTTTTAGTACCAGATGGTATAGTTGTGACATCTACCAGCAAAGGCTAATGGGGTGGTGCTAACCAGTCACCCTTGGCAGTGCATTGTTCTAGTCACATGACAAATGAGGTTAATGTGTCACAATAGATAATGTTAATGCCACTTTTGTCTTTTACTATTGATTGGCTGTCAACGTCTTTATATGTCTGCTCACTTTATCAAGCTGAACTGTCAACTTTTAATTAGTATGGCCAAGGACACCCAGAATTAATTGCACCACAAGAATGCGAGGGAAACTTTATCTTTGTTACTGTAGTAAATTGGATATAATTATACTCTAAAGACTCAACATATCCAGACAACCTCTTCTAACTAAGGTGTTTATTTCAGCTAAATCTATTATTAGCAGGTGAATAACACCTTTCATATAGCCGTACGGTCTCCCTAAACAATCATTTTCAATAAAATGTGGCCAAATAGCTCAGTGACTTTCAATAAGCTGTTTGTCTTTTATCCAACCTTTAATCGGTGAACCAAAATTGATTTTCTGTCTGAAAGTTCGAAAAAAGTGTCTGGGCATCAGAAAGTGTGCCACACACAGTTTTGTGATTTATCATTTATAGAACAGAACTGATACAGACTTGAGTACTCAATTTTAACACACAAAATGCCTATAATTAGTGTTTATTGTTTATGTTTTATTGCTAAATGTCATGCTCAGAACAAATCAGTCTGTATTTTTATAGGTAATGGTAAGCAGTTTAGATCTCTTTAGGTCTCCAGCTGAAATGAACACTGGTGGCAGTAAAACACCAAATGCTTTTTATTCATTTTATGCAAATTATGATTACAGGGGCAAATCAATTAATCAAGATTAACTATTGCTTCCTTTGCACAATACTATTTTATGACCCAAAACACATAATAGGCGTAATTTATAAACTAATATGTTTTGATGGTTGCATCACATACAAACAGGTCCACGTGTATGGCTTATCTTACAAAGTAAACTTGCTCTGCAGTTCACCTGGTACAGCATTGCGTTGCATCGCAGAACACTGCATATTACACTTTTCTCCCCTGTCTTTTTTTAGAATCTTGATTAAACAGGTCCCCATAGTATTTATAGTATTAGTTGAAAAGGGCTGTGTGATAATGAGTTTTTACTTTTTTAATTGATATGCTACATTGAATAAAATTTTTCTCAGTCAGTTTTACATATTTCTCCACGCCAAGGTCAATACTAAAACAATTAGCCCAGACACTTAATTTCACAAAATAGTTAAGTTTTACTTCATTTTTGTTAGGTGTGTAAGCTACTCTCTACATTTCCTATTGAGATTCTTTATGTTGTTTATTAAAGACGTCTGTACTCCTCGACTCCAGCGATCTCCTTCTTCGACCCGGCATACATAACAATTATGAAGTATTGCATTCTTTTCAGGCTGCACATTTACTAAAAGCACATACATCAAAGTGTTCTTTATTGATTAGACCCTCAGATGAAAATCCTCATCGTGGCTTTCCACAAAGATAATGCTCTATTTTTCATTTATATATACATCAAGCTCTTCATTTCTGTCTGTCAAGAAAAAAGTTCAGCATTACACTGTATCTTTTCTAAAGCCATAGATCTAAGGAAAGAATGTCTAAAAGCTTTGATTGATGCTTTTGTGTCTAAATGTGATCTAAATTCCTGCAGAACTTTCAAAATCTAGAGGAAAGTCTTTCCAGATGAGTGGAAACTGTTGTAGCATGATATAAGTGCAGCATCCAGGTGTCTGCATTCATTTGCCCATGTGGTGTAATATACATAACAATAATCGCTTTTCTCTCTCAGTTGCCCTTATGTTCTTTTAGTCTCTTTCGATACCATTTTACAGAGATTAAGATTGAAGATACTTTTTGTCTCTTAGGCAAAAACATCAAGAGTTGAAATTAATTATTATCAGTGGGATGGCCTCAGAATCTGCAATGTGTCAAGTGGCAGTTTCTATCTCTCTGCCGCCTTTTCTGTCTTTCTGTCTCTAGTGAAGAGGACAGGAGAAAGAGAGAGAGAGATTGAGAGAGAGAGACTGTTGGAGCCCATCATCTTATTCGCAAGCCAGACAGCTCTTGTGTGTAAGTGGATGCTGAATACAAATAGAGGATGCAGATACTGTTAGCTCTGGTGGTTAGTGTGGTCATGTCTGGATAGTTAATTAATTTGTGACCAAAATATCACTGGTCTAATAAGTTTCACTGTATAGACAAAAGCCATCTATTATGTGCCATCTATTTTACACAGTTACTTTTAGATAAAAAAAAAAGACCCTACCTTTTGCTGCAATAAATCTTACAATGGGTTCTGGCTGGATATTCCTTCAGAGCAGTGACCTAAAATATCAAAATCAGCACAAAAATGTGCCCAAAATTTAGGTTCTTCCATGGTCATTCCAGTTCCCTGTCGATACTTCACTCGTACTGTGTCTGCTAAGACACTATTGGGAAATAGCTTCTTATTTCCTCCTAACTGAAGCCTATTCAATCACGCAGTGAAACTGCTATGGCCATTGGTCTCTGCAGTGGTTTTAGATTAAACCAATGGCCCGGGCACTGTGTTAGAGCGACCAATGGACACGGCTACCGCTGAAGACCACCAGAATGGGCGGGCCAAGCATGTATATATGGTGGCCTCTTCGCCGGTAAAGTTAGATTCTTCTCCTTCAGCGATGAAGCCTTTGCTGGTCCTAACTGGTAGCCTGCGCTGATCAGATTCACCTTGCAGCTGGAAAAATCCCCTGCCCACCGTCTGGTATTAAGGCATCTGAGCTCCTTTCTAAAAGAGCAAATTTCGAGCACCATGCCTGGTCGCTGTTGCTCTCTCTGCGGATCTGCCCTGCACGGAGAGATTCACAGAGGCTCAGAAGGCATCGCAGGCCATGTGACACTTCCTGCCGAAGAGGACTGCACCGGCTGCTTCTGTCAGCCACCCCAGGCCGCCGCGTCAGCAGCTCAAGCAGTCGTTTGTGCCTCCACAGCCGCAGCAGACAAAGCAGGAGCCGCACCCCAGCCGTTCTTCTCAAGGAAGAGAGCGGGCAACGATCTTGCAGATGCTGGACCACCCCGTAAGCTGGTCCGTTCATGAAGTCCTCTGCCTTGCAGAGCTCTAGGCATGACAAAATGTGTAAATGCTGTACATACAGGGTCCGTAAAAAGTGCCCATGCAGCACGCTGTTTTCACAGCGAACTTACAAAATCACAAAAAGAGCAGTTTCACACAAGCAAAAAATGTCACAAGTTATATGTCCCTACACAGCGACAAAACACTAGACATAATAAACCCTTTATCCCTACGGCAGAATGCCTGGTGCAACATTCCTGAGGTATCAGATTGGGTTATGGGGATAATAAAACATCGTCTACACTTCAGTAGAGAGCTCATGTGCTCTGCGCAGAAGTGGAAGCTCTTCTCCTAAAGGGGGCGATACAAGTTATTCCCCCTTCAGAAAGAGAAAAAGGGCATTACAGCCGTTATTTCCTAGTCCCCAAGCGAGATGGCCAGTCTGAGACCTATACTCGATCTGAGACGTCTGAATCACGCTCTAATAAAACGGCGCTTCAGAATGATAACTCTAAAAACCATCCTCTTGCAGATACAGCCAGGAGACTGGCTGCTTTCACTGGACCTGAAAGAAGCATACTTTCATGTACAAATAGCCCCTCATCACAGGCCATTCTCTTTGTTCCCCATCCACTATTAAGGCTTATGTGGCGGCTATATAGACAGTGGGCAAGGACATTTTAATTATCCATTTCCTAAGAGGCAGTAGGCAGCTGAAGCCTTTTCACCCCCGCGCCATCCCTACGTGGGATCTGCCCACAGTCCTGCCTGGAATTCAGGCCAAATGACTCTAAAGTCATCCTGAAACCGAGGCTCGGCTATGTGCCGAAGGTGCGCTCCACACCGTTCAGAGCGCAGGTGGTATCCCTCTCGGCTCTACCCCCTAGCGAGGGCCATGACTTTAACCCTATCTGTCCTGTCAGATCATTAAGAGCCTACATTGAGTGCGTGCTCAAACAGCAGACACAGTTTAGAGCTTTATGTCTGTCATTTATGTTACAGCTCGCAGCATTGGCCATCACCTGCCCAATCACGAGTGCAGGCTCACGCAGTGATCTCTCTGCAAGCTTATATGACTGTGCGACCTGGTTTTCACCTAGGACCGCTGTCAGGCTTCATTGTTCTGCACTTATGCACGGCAGGATTGAATTGTGTTCCCATCCCACACAGTGCAGTGAAGTATCGACAGGCAATGTACAGGTTACTTCCATAACCCAGGTTCCCTGAGATACGAGAACAATTACTATGTCCTTTGCCGCACTGTAACTTTACCGGCAAAAAGAGGCCACCATATATACATGCTTGGCCCCGCCCATTCTGGCGCTCTAGCATGGCATGGTTTAATTTAATCTAAAACCACGGCAGCGACCAATGGCCGTTGCAGTTTCACTGCGTGATTGAGTAGGCTTCAGTTAGGAGGAATTAAGGAGTATTTCCCATAGTGTCTTAGCAGACGCAGTACTTGTTCCCGTATCTCAGGGAACCTGGGTTATGGAAGTAACCTGTATGTTCCCTGACCCTTACCATACAGTACATTACTGGGGGGAACTGAAGAGGAGAGTGCAACAGCAAGGATTTTGGGATTTGAAGGATGTGGAGAGATTTTGTTCGGAAGAATATTCATCGTAGCAGAAGATTCATAGCTGTTATCCTGGCAAATGGAGATCAGAAGAAATATTGAATAAAGGGGGTGGGGGGCAATAATTGTGGAATAATAATGAAATATAAAACGAATAAATGATTCTGATTTATTTTCACAGACTTATTTATCAAGAATGCCAATAATTCTGACCAAGACTGTCAGTAATAATAAACCAAATCTGAGATTTTAAAATACTAAATTCAGTATACACCTTATTGTTGATGCATATAAAGGCAAGCAGATGCTAACTTGCACATTAAGCATTTTCTCATATTTAGAAAATGTTTCATGTACCATTAAGACTTTGATGTTATGAGATCAAATATAGAATATATTGTTTTAAAAACATTTTATGTGCAGGCAAAGAGATGAGCCCCGAATATGAAAACAATGCTCCAAGTTCACCTTAAGCAGTTTTTGATAAAAACCATTATACAAGAAAACACTTAACATGCAATTTAACATGCTGTGTTTATATTCTGGGCTCAGCAATACATATTTTTTGAATTCCACATTGTTTTTAGCGACGGAAAACACTGCGGCAGTTGCTGTATATGGATCACCAGTGGACAAAACATGCAGTTGGTTCACGTCTTTTGAAATGTGATATTAATATTCGTGGCTTAAAACAGATGGAAAACTGACAGGCCTGTGCTGCAGTTCCATGGATGTTTTGCCCTCCAGGTCTCTGCACCAGTCACGTGACCAAAAACTATGAATAGCCTTTTGGGCAGTGCTCTGTCAAGAGGTACAATAGTGTTTTGGGTGACCCGAGTTCAAATCCTCATTGGATGCTCTTGTGTCTCTTCATGTTGCCCTAAAAGAATCAAACAAGCAAAGGATGATTTTGACGAATTAACAGCTAAAAAGTTGTTTTTAGTTGTTGTTTCAGTTGTCTGAATTTGGTTTTGGACAGATATTTGGATAACATGTGATATTTGATGCGCTTGCACGAACACACCTGTTTAGTGATGTGTGTTTTGGCTTGTCCACCTGTTTGCCACCTGCTAGCGAAGAAGCTACTGCCAGGTATGAGAGCTCCGTATGCCACGTATCTCTCCAAGAAGCTAATGTGTACTCCAGCAGCAGATGTGCTCTCACATTTACACTTTGTAACACCCAGGTGAGAGGTGTGCATGTTTATTTGGTTTATGAGGACACAAATTAGTATAATGACATAGGTATTACTATATGAAGGTGCTTTATGAAGACTTTTTCGGTGTCTCTGCAATTCAAACGACTTATAAAACATACTTAATTTTGCTTTTTTTGAAAATCTAAAAAGGCCTGTAGTTTCCTGTAAGGGGTAGGTTTAGATGTAGGGTCAGTGTAGGGTAATACCACATACAGTCTGTGCAGTATAAAAACCATTACGCCCATAAATCACAAAAATGTAGTATAATTGGTAAAGGCAGGGGGAAACAGAGAGAATACTGAGTTGTCTCTCACTCTTACTGTTTCACTACATTTCGTTTAAACACACACACACATACATTGTTTTCTCTTTTCCCTCTGGAAGACGTCTAGATGCTGGACCATCCATTACTGTAAATAGAGCTTGAGACAGATGAAATGAGGAGAATCGTGAAGGTAAATGGGAATGCACATGTAGTGTGTCCATGGCTCTCTGGGATTATGTGCTAGTATCTGCTTATGTGAGTGTGTGTGTGTTTCACCCTAAATGGTTTAGTAAGCAACCTGTGCATGGAACATTTCAAATTATAATGTGCTGCCTACCCTTCTGGTGATATCGCTGGTTACTAACATGTGCTGAGTTTACAGCTAACTATAGCTGGGGGGCAGTTGTGGCCTAATGGATAGAGAGTTGAATCTGTAACCAAAAGGTCATGGGTTTGAGTCCCAGGTCCAGCAGGGATTGTGGGTGGTGGGAGTGAATTCCCTTGAGCAAGGCACCGTTCCCCCAGCTGCTCAAACCATACCTTGTCACGTCCTTTACTTTCCTTAGCTTTCCTCTTGCTCAGTCAGCTTCTCTGGCTTTAACCTTTATGGTTACAACAGCTTGTCACTGAGGCAGTATCCTCAACAAAACATGCACTTTATTTAATCGCAAACGGTTCATTGTACCTTGAGGGGATATATCATTAATCTAAGGTACTGATATTTTGTTTGTGATGTCCGAGGAAAGACTATGCTTTCCAGCATGCACCATGGCCTGCAAAATACAGTGATTCTGTTTAATGTTTTACTTTTTTACTACGTCATTTACTTGGTTTTATTTTGTATGTTGCCTCTTCAAATTCGAATACAAATACAGGGGTTGGACAAAATTATGTAATTATGTATTATTATAGAGGTTAATATCATTTATGCAGAAGAAGAAAGTAGAAGTAAGAAATTAGTAAAGACTTTCAAAATTAACAAATTATGGCAGCCTTTTTAACAGGTGTCTTCGTAACCTTAACAGTCAGATGGTTTGGTATTTTAAGAACAAGTGTCTTTATAATTATGACTGCATGCAAGGCTATGCAAAGGACTACACAGCAAGGCTTCATCTGTGAAGAATAACAGTGCATGAAAACCAAAAGTGAATAATAGGGACTGTAATAAGACTGGATTGTTTCCAAAAAAACATAGAACTACTCGTACATGCAATAACATATTTTATGTAGGGGTGCTAGGGACAGGGCTGTCAGAGGAGATTTTAACCAAAATTGTAATTTTGATTATAAACATACAAATTAATATAGCGATAGTTATATATGAGATCATATAACTATATCAATTGTTTATTATTATTATTATTATTATTTTAAGGGGATATTGTTACTAAATATTAAACCCTATACATTATGCACCATTTATCATCTTTGCTGGAGGTGCTGAATAGGTTGATATCAATGCCTCTTTCCTTCACAGAGGTATAGGTATAGTATTGAGAAAACAATGTTCTTTACAAAGAAGCATTTTAGAAATAGTGCAATTTCTTTGAAATATGTACAAATGTGAAATCCCACACCCTTAAGGCCATGAATGTGTTAATGTTCTTCACAACGTATGCCGATTACCCACCAGCCATATTACATTATTGGCGCAAATCGCTCATTTGTGCAATTGGATGATTTCCTCAATAAAAGCACAAACATGAGAGACATACCGACATTCACTATGTTGGGGAAAAAAACCTGCAAAAAAAGATTGCCCAGCTTCACCACTTCCGAAATGTCTATACTGCTGGATGCGGTGGTACACCACAAAGGTGTATTATTCGCTAGTGTCTGCACAATGGTCTCCAACCAAAAAAAAAAAAGAAATCTGGGCCAACAAGAATTTGCCTCCATGGCAGGCTAAATGTTTTTTCCATTGGTCTCTTGGTAGTCAGTGGACTAAAGTGTTCTCTTATAAAGTAGTTGACATACACTAACTGGCTCCGCGGACGGCGCCGTCTTTGATTCAAAACAAGTACTCACTGTCTTGCCATAGCTATAAAGTTTGTGTAAACTCATCTTTCTTAGAGTCTAAAAGTCTGTCAAATGGTTCGCCAACTGATGTGCCTTAGGATAGTAATTAAATAAGCTAACATCCATTATTGTATGGAAACTTTATTAATGAAAACACTTCCATATACTGAATGTAGGGTATAATAACTTAATTATTTTATGTGTAAAATTTTAAAGTAAAAATGTAAATTTTATTGTAAATCAGATTTTATATTAAATGTTCTTTTAAAATGGTCTATGTGTAGTTAAACTGCGTTGTAAAAAAGCTTTTTGTGTATTGGTGGCCACTAGTAGTATGAACTGTCAGCAGCGCTAAGGTATAGCTAGGAGCGTTCCAGACCAACCTTACGAACATATGGCTTATAGAAGGTAAACTTAACTAAGACGGTTTCGGAAAACATGCACCAACGATAAGGTACAACTTAAGAACGACGTAGCGTTAAGGTGGTTTTGGAGAACACAGCCCTGATCATCATCCAGTCTGTCTGGAATGACATGAAGTAACAGAACAAACTGAGACAAACTAAATCCAGAAGTACTGTCGCAACGTCTCCAAGATGAAGAAAAAAACCTACCTGGAAAGCTACCTGAAAAACTATGGGCACACACACACACACAAAGAGAACTTCACAAAGTCAACAATCCCGAAAGAGGTACTGCTAAAACTTTAAACCGATAATGAAATGCAACAAAGATAGTGTTGTGACTATAAAACCTGGAAAGTTAGAGTACTGAGACGAACATCTACCCTGGGCAGACAAATCAACTGACTTGCATAATATAAAATCCCTCTGAGCAAGTTTGAAACAAACAAACAAACAAACAAACAAACAAGTAACCTAAAGAGCATGAAGCCAATTACCTTCTTCAGCATCTCTGCAACAACTAACCGATGTTGTGATAGACAGCATTGCACTGATCTATTCCAAAGTGAATCTATTCTAAAAAGTTTAGAAGCTCTATTAAAGTCACATAGCGGTAAAACCCAGGTGTTCGCACTATATTTTCCACCTCTTGTATCTACTGAATATCATATTTGAATTTCAAAGCAGAATGTACCACAGATAACCAAATAACTTCCCTGCTGTGATATCTATTTATTGTGTCTAACATTTTGTATTGTGTAAGAATAATTTACTTGATATAAAGCCATGTTTTGAATATGAATATGATGATAATGTATACATCTAAGCTATTATCATTTTGTGCATGACAAAATGCAGTATTATTTCAAAATAATTTGTGAATTCCGGCAACTTTGACTGGGAGGAGAGGCTGTCAATCTGAGTGGAACAGTGCCAATCTGACCCTTATGTGGCCTTGAGTGCATAAACACAGATGGCACCTACGTTCTCACAGTCCCAGAGTTCATTATTGAGTGAGCAAATGCATTTGAAATAGGACAGTGAATTCTCCAGCATGGCTTCCCGTATAAACAGATGCAAAGGAGGGAATATGTAAAATGATTTGTGTAAATTAATGCATGTGGTGGGGGCGTATGTTATTACGTCCGTTATCATATGTATGTTTGTGTGCGTCTTACAAATAAGTAACACAAAAAAGGGTGAAGATCATAGACTTCCTGTAGATTTGAATCAGAAGGCTCAGCAGGCTTTTTGGGCCGAGATCGGCAGCATGCCCAAAGTCTGAAACCCTCACCGTTTGCCAGACAGTGATAGTCGACTCCAATCTGGCAAACAAATGAGTGCCAAGCTTGAATGAGTCTCCACGTCTGTTCTCTCACATCCTCTGGAAATCTTCAGCATCAATAAATATTATAATAACCTTCACCTTTGACTGTGGGCGTAACTTTGGATCAGAAATCAGAAAACCAATTGATTTAAGCATGTTTGAAAGGTACATGAGCATTGTTGCTGTAATTTATCTGTGACTGCTAATAACCACATCAACTAACTCAGCAAACTTCTCAAAACTTAAAGAGGGCACTCATTTACAGTGTTGGGAGTAACGGCATTTAAGTATAACGGCTTTACTAACGGCGTTATTTTTTCAGTAACGGAGTAATCTAATTAATTATTTTCCCCATACTTGCAATGGCGTTATCGTTACTGAGAATGTTAATTAGCGCGTTACTAAAATTTGGTTGAATGACGCGTGAGATGTCAAGTTTTGCCTTTGTCAGCTGCCTGACGAGAGATAATGATGACGCCGTTGCAAATGCGATGATGATTGCCTGCGTGAGCTCCAGCGAAGGAGACGGAGACACTCCGTTTAAACAAGCATCGCTCGGTTTTGTTTTGTTTCTTGAGCAATATTGTACAGATACAAATAATTGCACTAATTAAAGGCCAGATTTTCTTTTGTTTC
>JAUMHR010000072.1:20062164-20077901 GCA_032361145.1 Enteromius fasciolatus | reverse complement strand
TGCACCGATACATTGCTGAACAGCCAAGACCTTGGTCTATAATGATATACCTTCAGATTTTGTAATTTAACTAACTTATTATTTTCAAAATGAAAACCTGTTTTATCCAAATTCCCAAGAATCACTGGTACTTATATTTCTGTGTCGTGGTGCGCAGCCAACCCAGCTTCCATTGTACCGTGTACATATTAGTGGTATTTTTTAAAAAGACTTTGTGGCATATTGAGCTTCCCTTAACCTTCATTATTGCTGCAGTCTCACATAGTGTGTATGTACTCTAAATGAGTGGCAAGACTTAGCAACAAATGGCTAGTAACTAAAATAGTGATATACATGATTGGCAGTGCTTTAAGTGCTCAGAAATAGACAGTTTAAGGAAATCAGTCATTACTTATAAGTTTAGTTTGACGTTAGTAATGTTGTCTCTTGTGTATTTTCATTTTATAAACATTGTAAAATGAATTTCTGAGTTTGAGAAATTATTGTTCCCTTTCAAAAGCTACACTTGATGCTGCGTGAAAATGCTATTGAAAACGCTATTGAGAATGCTCTTTGTTCGACCGGTTGTTAAAGCATGTCTGTCAAACACGCCGACGTTTGGCTTATATAAAAAATTTTTATGTGCACCTGGAGGTTATAAATAGGCATGAACCGGAAACATCCTCAGATATTTTGTCTTCAAGGACTGCATGGTGTGTGCGTGTGTGCAAAAAAAGAAAAAAAGACAAAAATAATCTGTGTATTGAATACTGCTCGGCAGTATAAAAGAGAGAGCAGAAAGCAAAAGTAAGACATATTACTTATTATGGCGGAGTTTGAAAGGAGATGTTTGCCTCAGTGTGAGAGAATTCTCTCTGATGATGATCACCACACTTTTTTCTTTGAGTGTTTGGGTAAAAAGTGTTTGGGTTATTTTTGGACCCGAGAATGTGACCACTGTGATCTCCTCTTAGTCAAGGTGTTTCGCGCCCTGGCTTGCGTATCTCCCCTTCTTTGGTGGCTATTACATCAAGATGTCGTCCTAGGTGATTTCGAATCTTTAGGGTTGAGACTCAACGCCAAGAAAAGCGCTCTCTCTTCTGCTCAGAGAACATCCTATTCGGGGGTCGTATGGGATTCAATCGTAATGCAGGCACAGCTGTCTCCTGCATGTAAGAAGATCAAACTAGACCAGAAAGTGACTGTCTGTTACTTTCAGAGAATCCTTGGTCTCATGGAAGGTCCATCCACGGTGATACCCTTGGGCCTTCTGCACATGAGGCCATTTCAGTTGTTGCTGAGAGCCAGGGGATTTCATTCAAGGACCAATCCCCGGTTTCTGACTTTGGGTCCCACTCTAGGTCCGTGTTGTCATCCCAAGATGCTAACGACAGATGCTTCCCTCATGGGTTGGGGCACGGTCTTAAATGGCCGTCCAGCCCAAGGGATCTGGAGCAGATATCTTCTTGCATGGCACATCAATTGCCTCGGAATGATGGCTTTATTTCAGGCACTGAAATACCTCCAGCAGTTGAGAGGTTATCATGTCCTTGTGCGGGTGGACAACACTACAGTAGTCCCTTACTTAAAATGCCAGGGCGGACTGGATTCGCGCCACTGGAACAAGTTAGCGTAGCAGATTCTGCTGTGGGCACAGGAGAAGTTCCTGTCCCTAAGGGAGATTTACATTCCGGGGCATATGAATGTGGGAGCAGCTTTGCTTTCCAGACAAGCAGTGACATATGTGGAATGAAAACTCCACCCTGAAGTAGTCAGTCAAATCTGAGAGAGATTTTATGTAGCAGAGGTGTAACTCTTCGTCTCGCAGGAGACAGCACAATGTCCCCTTTACTACTCTCTGACTCCTCCAGCTCCCTTGGGTCTGGGCGCTAAGGCCCACACGTGGCCCAGACTGCATATTTACACATTCCCTCCGATAGCTTTGCTTCCGGGAGTCCTAGCGAAGGTCCGTAAGCAGGGACCTCTTATTGATATCACCCCGTTGGCCGACTAGAGTGTGGTTCTCAGATCTAATATCTCTCCTCGAAAGCTTACCATGGGCGATTCCAATCAGCAGGGATCTTCTGTCTCAGGCACAGAGGACAATATTTCATTACCGGCACGAGCTCTGGAACCTTCACATCTGGCCCCTGAGGGGAACCAACTAAGAGATGCTGGTCGTCCAGCCAATGTAATAGGAACTATTAGAAAAGTGCTAGGGCTCCGTCTACTAGAAAAACTTACTGTATGCCCTCAGATGGAATGGTTTTGAAAGTTGGTCTGTGGCAAACCATGTAGACCCAGACCACTGCCAGATTGTTACAGTTCTGGAGTTTCTGCCGGAGAAACTGTCCTCGAGCATATGTGCTAGCACTCTTAGAACATATGTGGCCGCCATTTCAGCTTGCCATGTTCTGATTGACGGGGTTTCTGTGGGAAAGCACCCTTTAGTAGCCTGCTTTATTCGTGGAGCTAAACGGTTGAGGCCGCTCACTAGAGCGACAGTCCCTTCATTGTGCTCGAGTGTCTGGTTGATACCCCTTTTGAACCATTAGAGTCCACGCCTGTTAGGGTTCTGACCCCTAAGATGGTTGTTCTAATAACCATTACTTCTCTAAAGAGAATTGGGCATTTGCAGGCTCTGTCAGTCTCACCATCCTGTCTAGACTTTGCCCCTGGGCTAGTCAAAGCTATTCTGCATCCTCACCCAAATTATCTTCTGAAAATTCCATTGTCGACCATGCATCCAGTTGTTCTTGAAGCCTTCTGTCCTCTGCCATTTACTGCTCCAGAGCAGGAAAGACTTCACCTACTGTGTCCAATACGTGTTCTGCAGATTTACGTCCACCGCACTAGCCAGTGGAGCAGCTTTTTATATGCTATGGTATTGGTCGGCGTTGGTATTCTCATTCCCAAAAGCATTTTCACGCAGCATCGAGTGTAGCTTTTGAAAGTGAACGTCTTGGGTTACTTGACTGGAACCCTGTTCCCTGAAAAAGTAGGAACAAGATGCTGTGCTTCAATGCCGCACTGTAGGCGTGACTGGACGTCCTTTCGGACCAAATTGACCTGAGGATATTTCTGGTTCCTGCCTATTGCACCTCCAGGTGCACATACTGAAATTACGTCACCTGACCAAGGTTATATAAGCCAAACTTGTTTAACACGCATGCTTCAACAACCAGTCAAACAAAGAGCGTTCTCAATAGCGTTTTCACACAGAATCTTGTTCCTGCTTTTTTAGGGAACAGGGTTACATCAAGTAACCCAAGACATTGTGTGGTTTGTTCTGGTTTTTAAGAGGTACATTAAAGACGCACACACACAATGGATTTTTGTACGTGCTATAATTTTCCTTGATAAGCAACATCTGTGCTTCCTTGAAAAGCACTAGCTGGCCCTACTACATACCCAACAATACTAAAGTGGCTACATACCCAACAATACTAAATACTACAAGTGGTCAGTGTAAAGAGGTACATAACCTTCAGAAAATCTTCAGAAAACATCAATCCCAGGAGGTCGTACTCAATGAGTGCGAAAATGGTACAGATGATGAGGAGCCTCAGTAGAGCAACAGTGAACTCCGGTCAGAAAAGATTTTGTCAGGCCTAATGTCAGTAAAAATAAATTGTCCTGTCCAGTTAGCCTTTTCAATTATATGAATATATATATATATATATATAGGTATATGTATATATATATATATACTGTATATATATGCAACTTAAATCTCTCTATATCTCTCTACATTTCCTACTTGCAGAAGTATTTTGCAGTTTAAAATTATATTTTAAAATGTCAATATTAGGTGGGATCAATCACAATGTATTTCAGTACAAATGTGTGATTAACTAGTTTGTGTGTATATATATATATATATATATGTGTGTGTGTGTGTGTGTGTGAAGCACTTAATTGTAATGAATAATGTGGAGTCAGATCTTGCTAAACAACAGAGCAACGCTGCTTATGCAAAGTAAACACATGCTTAAGAAAACTAATAAAGACAATCTGTGTGATTTGAATCTGCTGTGCTATATCGAACTGTCCCAAACAGCATAAGCTCTCTGAAATATTTAGAGATAAGCTCTTGTATGCTTAGACAGAACTCTGAACCCCAGGCGCATTGACTGCTATCAGCAACGCCTGCTCATTATGTGTCTTCATTCAACACATTTCAACCCTAGGAAGGGCATTCTAACCCTGTAGGCAGAAAAGTCTAATAAACATTTATTTAACTTGAGAAAAAAGCTCAATTGTTTTTAAGCTTTTTGTGTTTCATTACTGGAATTTTTCTCAATCCATATATTTAGAATTTAATAGCATAAGTTGATCTTAGAACCCTATGGCCCGGTTTCACAAACGGGGCTTATCTTAAGCCAGGACTAGGCATTAGTTAAATTAAGATATTTAAGCAACTTTTATAAAAATGCCTTATAAGAAAATATTACAGCTGTGCATCTTAACACAGAACAATGACACTGACATGTGTTAAGATATGTCCGAGATATATTTTTTCATCTGACACAGCTCAAACATGCAATTTAGTCTGGGACTAGCTTAAACCTTGTCTGTGAAACTTAGTTATTTAAGTTACATTAAAGGTAAGCTCCCTCTAGCTGGCGTAAAAATAATGACAATGCTGTATTGTGCCTGTCGACATGAAATGAAAAAATGAAAACGTACTGTAATACTGTAATTGGTAATCAAAATGCATGTTTTGTTCATATGCAGTGTGTGGACTTTTCACACTAATCTCACTGTGATAAAAACATATTTTAGTAGGTGTAATTTGTACAAATTTGTACAAAATAAGGTTTCACTATCACATGCGTTCTCTGGGCAATAAATATGCAAATGTCCTGTTGCCAATAGGGGAGCAATGTAGTATAGGCTCTGATGGGTCTTATTTCGTCGCTATGTACAAATGACATATATGAGGGTATTAGTTGGTGTTAGACATGGTGAAACGGAAACAGCGTTGCAAAGTATTGCTGAAGAAGGTGAAGCTTGAACTGTTATAGACACCTAAGACAAGCATTATATTTAAGTTGCTAATATGTAGGGTTAGACATTTTAACAAATGCGATTTATTGAGGAACATGTGCGTGCGTGGTTGTTCACTTCTCACTGCTGTATGTGCACTTGGATGGGTTAAATGGAGAGTACAAATTCCTAGTATGGGAAATACCTGGCCACATGTCACGTCCTTTCCTTTCCTTTCTTAGTTAAGGCCACCTAATATAACATGGGGGCAATGCAGTTGTAAAATTACTGTACCAATGTCCTGTTACATGTTTGTACTTACATATACCATTCTGATGGTTCTGATATTACAACTGTATATACTACAGTATATACAGCGTATACAGTGTTTACTTACACTGTGGTTGCAAACTGCGTACACATCTAGTTACTATTTAAGTACACAGGTGTTAAGGACATTTTATATAAAGTTAGACCAAAAAGAATATCCTAGCAAAACTAAAAACGAGAAGAGATTCTTGTTTCATCATATTGAATCATCTTCCCAATGCAAAGTGAAATAAATTGCATAATTCATCTCAATTTGCATTGATCACAAAGGCATACAAAGGTTAAAGAAGGGAAATCAAACAAAAAGCGGGGCCGGACAAAAAGTATTGTTTTTCTTTAGAAATGTAATACAATTAAAGTACAAGCAGTCAGTGTCAGTTTCACTTGAGTAAATAACAAATCTCCTAAAATAATACTTAAAACAATCAAGTAAAAAAAATCTAATATTTCACATCAAGAGCAATTTCTTATTTCCTAATAAACAGTTGTTGTATTCTAGACTTAAATTACTGTTTACAACTATTCTTGATATTGCTGTTACATACCTAAAATGCATTCCCTGGAATTGCTATCAACTACAGAATTTTGGGTATCATAAATACTTCATAAGCATTTATTGATTTGCCAGATTGTATTACTCTGGGTCCAATCTGATTTAGACTTCTGCTGAAAGATCAAATTATTTTTCAGATAATTTAAATTTGATTTGCTGAGCTGCATGCAAGGTGTTTGCCAGCTGTTGGCCAGGTGCTTCCCCAGTTGGGTGCGCTTAGATGACTTTGCATAGCAAAATATTTCAGAACAGTAACAATAACAAACAGATTTTAAATTACACAAATATGTGAAGCATTAATAGTCAACTATGAATATTCAACTAAATGTAAGCATTAATTAATTTATATATTCCAAAGTAAATCATAATTATACACATTATTCTTATATAATTGAATCCATGTGCAGTTCTTACGTGTTATATAATATTTGTTGAGCTATATTTGTCTGATCTTGATCCTTAACTTCATGAAGCTTTTAATGTTATGTAAAATTAAAAGCAAAGATTTGCTACATACTAGCCATGCAAAAGAAGATGGGTGAGGGATCTATAATGTGATCTGTATAGTTAGCAGTGTGATTAAGAAAAAAAAAACACTTCCAGCAACCCTTAATTACTCGCTGCTAATTATCTTTGCTACTCACAGGTATATTTCTTAATTAGTATTGACAGTTTCCTGTGAAAGTGTGGGAAACTATAAGAATTCAAAGTAAGTAAGAGTTTAAGAAGAATGTTAAATGTTTAACCCAACCTTCCGAGCAGTGACCCAACAACTAGAGCCCCATTTACGCTAGTGTGTTTTAGTTTTAAAATGTCTTGCTTTTGCTACGGATATGCCTGTCATTTACACTAATCCGGAGTGTAAACTTTTGACTTTTGAAAACACTGCAGACCCTGTTTTAGTTTGAAAACGGTGTAGCACTTCAGTGTAAACAGAGCAAAACGGAGACCTTTGAAAACGACGGCATGTCTGGCCACGTTCGTTCTGCATACTTTGACGACCGTGTAAGCAATTGGTCTCAAACTCAGTTCCTGGAGGGCCACAGCTCTGCAAAGCTTATCTCCAACCAGGTCAAAATCACATCTGCTTGAAAGTTTTTAGGGATCCTAAAGACCTCGATTAGCTGGATCAGGTGTGTTTGATCATGTGCATTTTTATTGTGCATGTGTTGATAGATTCCTCTTCCAATCTCCCCAAGCACACAAATGCATCCGCAATCTAAATAATAAGGAATCTATATATTGTGTGTGTATATACATATATATATATATATATATATATATCCATACTTGTACCTGCATGAATTGTCACGTGACATGCTTTTTAAGTTTTTAAGTTTAAGTATAGTGTAAACTAATATCATTTTCATTTAAAAATTTAGTTTTAAAATAAAAACACACTAGTGTAAATGGGGCTTAGGTCAAAACAACCATGTCTGTTTCTATTTTTGATTACATTTTAAATGTAGGCATCATATACAGTAGCTGATGTGATAAGAAAAATAACGTATGACTGTAGTTATCAATCAAAAAGTGTTTTGTTTAAATGCAATGGGTTGACATTTTTACACGCTCCCTTACCAAGCAATTTTCCTATTTCCAGTTCACAAAATTTACATTCATGCATTTGGCAGCCACTTTGGAAAGCCATTTACGGTGCGTTGAAGGTATACATTTTATCAGTACGTGTGTTCCCTGGGATCAAAGTCATGAAAATTGTTCTGCTATAACACAAATGCACAAATCCTAAATTATAATGCAGATAAATGGGCACAATGCAGTAATACAAAATATTCTGCTGTTGGTAGGGGTGCTAATTTAATAAACGCTCTTATCGGTTGTATTTCAGGGAAGTGACAAACGACTTAGAAGGTCGTGTGGGTAAAGCAAACTGAGATTCTGTGGTGTGTTGTTATTAAATAAATTTACCGGGAAACAACTGACAACTGTAACTCCTCAGCTAATAGTCACGCAATCTTTTCAGCATAAACACTCTGCACTCACATCTATTAAGATTCAGCTGTTGACTGAAATTAATTACATCTGATCAACAAGTCTGTGACGGAGAGATCCAATCAATTTAGTGTCACTAACTGCATTTGCAAGGACAAAAAAAAAAAAGAAAAAAAAAAAGCCTGAGGCTGAATCTGCTTTAAGATATACCGTCCGTTCATGTTGGCTGTGAGCAGATGTTTATTTATTTCTTTTAAGTGTCTACATTTTGTTTATTCAAATTAAATCTACCTCACCAGCTAATGCAAATATTTCTGTGTCTTTCAGAAAAATGGCAAGAGGAAAAAAAGCTTTTAACCATCACTTTACTAGAGATAACACAGAATGGAAGGGTTTTATGAGGCTTCACGCCACTTTATTGAACTGCCCTTCGCTGCGTTGTTCTTTACTGCTGTTTACTTTTCTATTAGGGCTTGAGAGCCTAAGATTGTCAATAAAATCATTCAATGAAGTCCTCTTGTTCTACTCCACCCATTCTGTGTCATTTGTCTGTTCAACCAAGAATTCATGGGGTGAGAGAACAGCAAAACTTACAACTGATAATTTAGTCTCCCCTTTGGAGAGGAGAATCCGATAATGTTTCAGGAAAAGGGAGTGAGGAAACGTATTATGAGTGACAAAAGGGGAGCTTTAAAAGGTGTACAGTTTTACCCAAAATAAAGCATTCCAAAACACCATTATAACACAGTTCCATTCATATAGCATTATAACGGAACTTTTTCTGACTAGAATCCAATGCCTCTACACGATATGAGGGAGAGTAACTAATGTGCAATTGCTATTATTATTATTTTTTTTTCTTCTGCAAGTACAGTTGGGCCATTAACCTATATTTTTCGGTTTACAGTTGCCAAGCAACAGCAGCTTTACAGTGCTATTAATTCAGCTGACATAAATATATCAGCTCCTTTAAGATAGTTTGTACATAGATTATGCAATTAGATTTTTGAAACCGAATAATTTATTTTAGAAAGAATCATTTTGTCGATAGCTTACTAAAAAACCTTTGTTTTTCATCCTCTTTTCACTTTATGCGATTATGAAAGGATGACATGTCAAAGAAGGACAGATATAGAGTGCATTTTGTTTATGTACAGAATGCTGCCATACATTGTGAAATTAGATTCACTATTGAAATTAGATTATGCGCATCACATTGTGTTTGCCGAGGACGGAGGAGGAGAAAAGGCAGGAGGTATGAGGTGTTAAAAACTGAGCTTTGACCTGATCTTAGGCTGATTCATCCTAACAGTTTTGGCACACGCAGTCTGACCGAGAAAGTCCTTCTCCCGATGCATTCACTCTAAAGATCTGAATATCAATTTCTTTATTTTCTTCAGTGACAAGAGATCAGTCAGTATTCAGTAAAATTGTGTACACAGTTCATAACCTAGAAAATGAATAAAATCTAATGACATCTAGTAGTGATTTATACTACACACAAACACAGTATATATATATATATATATATATATATAATAGGGATGTAATGGTATCAAAATTTCACGGTACAGTAATACCTCGGTATGAATGGAACGGTACCGTATTTATTGAATCATTTACATAAACAACAAAACTAATTAAGAGGCTCAAAAAAGTGACAGAAATGTTTATTAAAAAGTTTACATGAACACTGGCACATATCAATGGCACACACATTAGACATCTATCTGTAAACTTTGAAACAGGAACTTCAATTTTAATAACAAAAAATTATTAAAGCTTCCACACATCCGATTTAAAACCCACTTTAGATTACTAGATGACGTCATATATCCTTTTGCATATTCATTACGTCAGTGTGTCATATTATCTTGCTTCTCTGTGGTCACATAATGTTATTCAGTGCCCCCTAATTCTCAATATAACAGTTTTCACTGATATTTTTAATCGTTTCTGTTGTCAGAAAAACGAAATGAACATGAAATAGTGACTGAAATGCACGCCATTATAAGGCCTACTGAACTAGCTCTACCTTACAAGATGTTAATCTAGATTAAAATCCTTATTTATAATCGTTTATAATTATATTTATAATTCATAATAATGAAACCAAGTACACATAAGACACAGAGAGAGGTGTCCGCGCGCTGAGAGAACAAGATTTCGCGCATGCGCGGCCGTACCGGAGACTCGCTGGGGTTTGTCCAAGAAGTCTTTAGATTTGGCGCTAGTCGCTTTTAGGGAAAAATGTCATCAAGGGGCTCTGAATAGTCGCTAAATATAGAGACAAAGTCGCTAAGTTGGAAACAGACCGCCTGGGCTGATGGGAATTGTAGTTCCCGCTACCTCCCGTAGTTGTTAAAGTCTGTACAAAAGCAGAACCGAGGCATAATCTAATTAAAGTGTTGATCTGTTTGTTCTCCATATTTTTATTTATATATTTTCTCCCCATTTGTATTTATTTATTTTTAATACTGACAAATCATTGCATAATGATGTTGATTTAAATGACTTTGTGGTTAATGATAACATTCTGAGAATTCTCAGTCTTTTTTAACTGTCTTTTCAGTAACAGATCTGCAATCGGAGAGACCTTGCTGAGGTAGCCATGCCTCTATCAAGGTTGTTCTGTGATGCTTCCAAAGACACTAAATCGAAATGTAGTCAAACTCTGAGAGAGGTGCATTGATCAGTGGAGCTCATTTTTTAGGGTTTGCCTTCACCTTAGTTAGTGCTGCATAGTAAAAAAGAAGGATTTTGTTTCTAGCCAATTACTCATGAGATAAATGTCAGATATAGTGAGTAATCAGCAAAATGTACTCAGCCTTGAGATGCACATTATATATATATGGCATTAACTTAAAAAAAAATCACACGTAAATATAAAAAGAGTGTGCAGTTTATCTTAATATGCAGTTGTTACAGTGTAATTACACAATAATTACTAAGAATGCACACATTTTGCGAATTGTTTGGTGTTAGCTACACGATGCAATTACACACAGTTTACTGTTATTACTATAGTAAATGCATGCAATTTGTAACTACAACACATTTAAATAAAGGGTTAAATAAAATTGACACTTTTGTGGTTGTACTTGTTATGCACATATTTGAATAAGCCACATTGCACAGATAGAGTGAACACCAGTGCTAATGGTACTTCTGTGATAGGCGAGTGCAAAATGATCCAGGTCTTCTCCGACTTATTAATCATTCCCATTACCTTCCGGTGAATTTGTAAAACCTTTGTCATGACATAAGCCTTCATTTTTGAAATGTAATCTTGTACTTTCTCTTGCCTACACCTAATCATAGATCAAGCCCCAGCTGGGGACTCTCTGTGCAAGCAGTGTACAGAGAATCTTCCTCTACAGCTGGATTTATGCCTCTATGGAGTGGTAACAGATTTAAAAAGCATTTTAAATGTTATTCAGTGTGCAAAGTTCACATGAGAATGAGTACCGAGCTTAATGGAGAGACGGGAACAAAGGCTAAGCTTGAGCATTGTGGGATTGCATGTGCGTGTGTTCATAGCTAAAACTGCTACACTGCGTCTCGCCTCCTAAATTCTCCCCACGTCAAGGTCAAGTTATTCGAACGTGTGTCAAAAGCAAAGTATCTTTAATGTACACATACTCGGCTAAGCTGTCTAGGTCTTCTGTTATGCTAGCCCGGTTCATGCATATGTTAAATCGATTTGCCACCATTTGTTGTGGTTCAGTATGTTTTGCACTCGTGTCTGTCTCACTCCTGTCACTCCCAATCATGTGCTCATTATCGTAACTTTCAAATGTGCTAAGACTGCTACAGCCGAGATCTCAGCAACATTTTTCGCCTCACAGACTGTTTACACTGCCTCTGTGGCACCATTACCCAACTCTCTCGTTTACAGCAGGAAAACTGCTTCACTTTTGCAATTAGTCTTGTCACTGCTGAGCCATGGTGCAAGAATTACAATTCCTCAGCATTTGGAAAAAGAAATGTTGAACCTAATTAACACCATCCCTCGCAGCCCGCATCTGCTTTTTACCATCATTATGTGTGTGCACTTGGGATTGGATGTAATTAACATCTTCAGTTAGTATCATCAATGAACTTATTAAAGTTACACTTCTTCATCATTACCTGTCTTATTAAAGTAGTCTAACAACGATACCCCTCAGCTGCAGATGCAGAATTCAAACAGCATTAGATGCTACTTTAAAAACACACCACAATATTGAATACAATAAAAAGTAAAACAAAAAATGCATCAGATACTTATTCATCAGTTGTTATGCATTTTCCACTAAGCCTGTCTATCATTATAGGACAAGACTTGTTAAAGTAGTTTTTTCTCCATTAGCAAACATTTTTAACCAGAGGCACTAAAGGTGAAGAATACTTTAAGCTTAATATATTTCACATTTTATTTAATTATTTTACACCGTTGGTGAATAAGCAAAAACTACACAATTATTTAATTAAATGTTTTATTTGATTTGATTTGACATGATATATTTCTGTTCGTCACAATGCACCCAGTTCGCACCCAGCAAGCATCCTTGTTAGCTTCTAACAACAATCAAAGATCAAACTCATAAATTTCAGCTTAGGGATTGATGAAAAACAAAAGGCCAATTAAAGCAGAAGCACTACCTCCCCCAACTATTTAAACACCCTACTTGCATTCTGTATTGCTGTGTATGGTTTTGTTTCTTGCTTTGCATAACTACATTCCTCAGCCAGTGTCTGTTTTAATGATCCAGCCCTGGGCTGTAGTGCAGTTTGTCTCTCTTGACTTTGGGTACCTTTCGTTTCTACTTCAGTTCTTTTTGCCAGTGTTGACACACAAGTACTGTCGATTTTCTGTTTATTTGACTTTTAAAAGGACAAGAAGTAATGCGTTATCCTGCTCTTTAGACTTGCTGTTGGATGCAAAAGGCAAAAAGTAAGTAAGATGATTCGTCTTTAAAAATGTCTACTATTATCAGAGCATGCTGTGTTGTCAGTGATATTGAGCCAACTTACTGAAGATCATTGCTTGCATGTTGCAACGCTTCCATTCCTGCAAAAGTCAAGCTCTATGGTAGTCAGAACTCTGTTTCTGAATGACAGCCATCTTAAGTTAGCAGCGAAATTAAGCATGTCAGCCTAGAGCACCAAATATTTTTTTTAGACACAAGCTGCATAAGTTTACCACTGTTACTGAACTTAGAGTATTCAATACACTGGTGTAAAACCAGTATAACCTTATATTGAATACATCATTAAAATGTAGTCTGGAAGTTTCTTACTTGTTTAGCTTCAGCTTGCTAGTCGCACATAAAGCTAGGAAGTGCAAAACAACATCAACAAAACAACAGCGCATGTCCTTATATTCCTACTAGTTGTTGGTTTACCTAAACCAACAGTACATATTTGTGATGTCTCCCATACTTGACCAAGAGTTTGACAATGTGTTGTTAACAGGGTTAGGAAACACTTGTACATTTAACTTGGCGATCTTAAAAAGTCCTGTCAAAGCGGCAGCTTTCAGGTTTACCAGGTGTCTTTAAAAGGCATTTCTGAAGGGCTTTTTACATAAGATACCTTCAAAAACACTTCGAAATAGTTAATGGAATAAAACAGAACATGTTTTTAACTTGACAGCTTTTTACCTTGCAAATTCAACCCATGCTCACTAAAAGTGTGTGCCTGGGGTGACATTTCTGCAAAACGATATGTCATTGCTTATTGCGTGTTTCACAACACTAAACCTTATCTAAACACTAACCAGCTGTGTTAACAAGTGCTAACGTGAGATGAAAACTATTTTGCTCAAGTAAAAACGTGATTTTAGCTTACTTCTATACAGGGTTTAGAGCTTTGTTTTTTGTAACTCATGTGTAATCATTCTGAAATGCATTTCCCAAAAGAAACTATGGTCACAAGTTCCGACATTACAAATCGAGTTCAGTGGAACCAACAACCATAATTAGCTAACAATGTTTTTTTTTGGTCAAATGCACCCCTATTTACCAAGTGCAAGGCTGTACCAGGTGAGCTACTAAACAAGTTTACCTTCACCGTTTTTGTCACAAAAGCCACACATTAGCAAAATGTATTTGTTTACAAATTATGCAGCATGGTAAAGGTTTTCTGAGGTCAAAACAAGAATTGGAATCAATTGTCTATGTATGTTTTTGTAGATTTGCGAAAATGTGGTCATGTTTACTGCATTGAGACTACTGTAAGTTGTAAATGTCTAACAACTGCAGTGTACACTGTTAGCATAATAATTAAAACACCACCACTATATATATATATATATATATATATATATACATAGACCATCATCATGAACGGACCATTTCATTCCAGCCCCTCAGCAATTGAGTGCCATTGAAAAGCCCGCATAAATGATCTGTTGACAAATCAGGTGACCTATTCAATGCTTCAGATTATTAGTTATTCTTTGTATGTGGGATCATTGTGTCATTGAGAATGTGATTGCTGTAGGCATCAGTGGATTGGCAGGCGTTAAAATGAAAGCTTTTGTTAAGTAGGGAAGCAGAGAATAATTACGTGTTTCCCTCATGAGAAGGCCGGAGACCTGGCTCAAGCTTAAACAAACATCGTAATTAAATATCTGAGATTTATGCCTCTAATGAATAACACACACTCACTTGGCATAAAAAGCCATGCAAAATGCTGCAGACTGTGCAGAAAAACCGAAAGATATTGTACTGCAGAGATTATAATGGCATTCTTAAGAACACCATCTGCATCAGCATTACTCTATGGCTGGCACAAATCTTTTCACAGCCATTGAATTTATGGTAATAGAAGTAGGATGGGCTGGGGTGGGTGAATTTGCCGTGCTGATGTTCACAAGGTGGTTCTTCAAAGGTTGGGCCAAGTACATATATAATAATATCTGGAAAAAGTGATGAGTTAGCAATCGCATCTCAATGGCAGTTCCCCAGCTGATGCAGGACTCCAAACTAATTTATTTGAAATGTGCTATCTTTGATCAAGGGGGTCTCTAAATGGCATGTGACCAATGCTGTGGAACTACATGAAATAGACTTCATGACAATGATGGCTGGCTGATGGCACCATAAGTATGCATGCAGTCCTGAACACTGATGTATACAGTTGCAGACAGGAAAGAATATAGCAGAAATCCAAAGCCTTTTAAAAACAGCAAAATTGTATTTAATTGAATGAAAGTAGCAATTTATATTTCTTGCAGAGATTTTGGTGCAGTGCACTTTCCATTTTCGAACGTTAATGGAGAAATATGTCACTTGACATAGGTATCAGTATCACTGTTTTTAATTAATGCATTTATTTATGGTATGCATAAAACCAATTAATATTTTAATAATTATGTTAAATAATAATAACAATAATCATTATTCTTCTTATTATATAATAATAATAATAATTATTATTATTATTATTACCTTCTTGACCTTAACACACCCTTGGCAATAGATATTCATTTATTTATTACTTTTTAAAATGTATTTAGAAATCGAATAGTCCTCATTTCATTGCTTGAGTCATTACATATAAAAATGTAGAAATAGTTGTGAAAATCTGTCAAGCAAATTTAAAAAAAAAAAATTGGTTTAATTTTTTTTTTTTTTCTGTCTTCAATACAGCAAATTAGAATTGCAAAGAGCATATGCAGTACAAATGTAAAACATACATATTCAGTGTCTTGTACTCAGGTACCTCACTGCATACAGTAATGTCTAACTTTACTGTAGTTTTCAAATGGCGGTGCAAATAGTATATAGTGCTGTCTTGAGCATTGTCACCAAAATTTGACTTTTAGATTTTAGAGTAAACTGGCATAATGAAAACATGACAAAGCCATTTGTCTTGTTCATGAACAATGGTGTCAGGACTTTTCATCTTGATGACACTGACACTCATTCATTCACATAAATACTTT
>JAUMHR010000072.1:20047217-20062064 GCA_032361145.1 Enteromius fasciolatus | reverse complement strand
TGTCTTGTTCATGAACAATGGTGTCAGGACTTTTCATCTTGATGACACTGACACTCATTCATTCACATAAATACTTTTTTTCGAGGAATGAGCTATCCATTTTGAGCAAGCGACACGCTTTTGCGAGTTATCAACTAGGTTTTGCAGTTTGTGCTAATTGTTTTGAGAAATGCATTACCTGCAAATTTAAATAGTGTTGTGAGAAATGCACCAAAGCGACTGAGAAAAACTGTAAAATATTATTTTATTATTATTATTATTTTCTTTATCAACAATCCCAAGGAATCTTACTTCGAAGCGATATAACTTTTCCATTTTTTTTCTTTTTCTTTACATCAAATATTACATACTGTTGCTATGGCTCTGTTGGTTTACCACGACTTTTTAAAATCTTTTCAGATACCCAGTCTGTTTTCAGAATTTATTTTTATTTAATTTTTTTCAGGTTTGTATTACAAACAGTGTGCTTCAATGCCCTTCAAGCTTAACAAGCAGTCCCTCTATGTATGGTGTTTCTAAAATTAGGCTGTGTTTGACAACTGGTGGAGGTAAATAAAGTCTAGAATTCAGAACGATTCCCCCAACACCAGCGCATAAGTCAATCAATTGTCTCTATCCCTCATGTTTGTCAATACTTTTATTTGCTCTTTGTCAGGAAATTGTGTACTTTAGCAGGGCTGCTAATGACTTTATTGTGTGGTCAGACCCTCACCGGGGGCAGCTGCCATTCACTTCAGATAAGGATAAGGACCTTTTCCAAGTGGCAGACCACAAAGCGTATGCCAGGCAAAATTATTCTCAAGCTTGCCATGCAAGGCGTGATGAGTCGAATCAAGGACAGGAAGCTCAGTTCACACGTGTCTGTGATATAGCTACAGAGGAGTGAGTCAGAACAGCTGGAGTGTTGAGTCTAACTAGGACGTGTATGTGTGCTGTTATGTTTGTATTTTTCAAACCTAGGCGAGTAGATGTCTGAGTAAGGAGCAGCTAACAAGATGCTGCGGTGCCTCTTGTGCTCATTAGTTGTCTCATTTGTGATCTCGTTTTGCAGGATGTGCTAAAGGGCCTCTGGGCATTAGAGCAGCAAGGAGCGCGGTTTGGTTGCACAGAGATTCAGGACTGCAAACACATGTATCTCGAAAGGTAATGCTCGACCATAGCCTTGCTCTGAGAGCCAGCAAAGAATGCTTCGGCATTTCTGAATATTTCTGCCCATTTTCTCCTTCACTGACAAGGCGAGGTTATCTTTCTCTCCCGAAAGCTTGTCAAATCTTGTTAAGAGAAGTGTCAGATTTAATAGATGGCGCTGGATTAGTCCGCCGTCCCTCTTACTCAGTCTTCCGTGCAATCATCTTACTGCCATCTTTACCTTGGCAAATGGAAGATGGATTGCTTGCTTTATCCTGCGTTTTTAAGTTTTGCTTCTAAACCCTATGTCCTCTCTGCCACCTTCTATGCCCCAAAAATAAGCAGAACAGATGCACTTCATCCAGCGAGTTCCATGAGATGAAGGTATGGATTGAGGAAACGAGTCCCAGAGGGCACCGAGGGGCTTTTCTGATCTGGGCTGCTGTCTTCCCTGGAGATCTCATTTGAGGTGAGGAGCTGAGGCTGAATGGATCCTTGACCACAAGGGATTAGAGAAGAGCTTGTGTGAAGTCACTCATCTGGCTCTACCCTTCTCTCCATCTTGCCCTCAGACTCTCCTTTCAACTTCCTGCCAGCCTGGCCATCTTTGTACCAATCATTGCATGACCAGGACTGAGGGATGAGGCGGATGCTTTATGCAGGCACCGTCGAAATCACTTTGTGGAATCTGGGCAGAAGTGCATATGTCGCTGAGTGTGCAGTTTAAGGCCTTGAGTAGTGAAAATGAATCTATTTAGAAAGGAGCATTAAATGCGTGACGTTTTATTTACTTCTTTATTTTAGAAAATACATTAATAATACTAACACTGCAATGCTTGGCAAATGAAAAAGTAAACATAACATTACAGTTGAATTGTAAAAACAGATACATCTGACGCTCGCCGATGTGTCAAGTGTCAATTGCGAATTAAAGACTGTACAATCTGTAAAAATCGTTCATGACTCGTTTGTTTGTTTATGTATTTATTTAGTGGAAAATGTATCGGAACACACAATCTAAAGCATTTTTTTTATTTTACCTTTCCTACTTTTCTTACTCTTCCTACACTTTCCTAGATAGATACATAGATAGACAGACAGACAGACAGACAGACAAATATAGAAAGAGAGACAAGCAAACACAGGCAGACAGACAGATAGACAGAGACAAATACAGACAGACAGACAAATACATAGACAGCGAAACAAGCAGAGGCAAATACAGACAGACAGACAAACAAACACAGACAGATAGAGACAATACAGAGACATATTTCTGTATTTATCTGTCTGTCTTTATTTGCCTCTGTCTGTCTCTCTGTATTTGTCTTCATCTGTCTGTGTTCATCTGTTCACACAGACAGATGAAGACAAATACAGAGAGACAGACAGACAAAGAGACAGACAGAGGCAAATAAAGACAGACAGATAAATACAGAAAGACAGACAAACAAATGCAGGCAGGCAGATGGACAGAGAGACAGACAAATACAGAGAGACAGACAGAGACCTATGCAGACAGACAGATTGATTGATTGATTGATTGCATGACAGAATTCTGAAATTTTGGGTTTTAAAGAACCAAAACTAAATTGATTGCTGCTAATGGAAAAGTTCTTAAGATTGTTTTAAAGTGACCTTCATGTAATAAAAAATTAAATAAATAAAAAATTAACCTTTGGGACCTAAAAATCCCTAAAGTCCCTTAACGGCCCTAAATTAAAAATGACACTTTTACATTTTTTAAGATTGGGAGGCAATGGATTTTCAGGAATCTCAAGAAAGGCTGCATGACATATCAGCGCAAAGCACAGGTGTTCTTTTTTAGAATTATCTGTATAATAACAAAAAGATTATCGGCTCAGTTCAAATCCACAGATTTTTTTGATCATAACCTTGGAACTGAAGAGGATTAGCAGATCATAACTACATACAGTCCACTTTACATTAGCATGGTCAGCGGCTCTTCGCTAACATCCAAAGCTCCCATTAACCGAATCACTGGGGCGTTAAAGTGCAGGAACCATCCTGCTGGCTAGATATGCCAACCAGGAGCAGGAGCAGAAATACAAATTCCTGTCTCTATGGGTTTGTCTGAAATACCTGTCGGAATGGATTTGAAGTTTGTGGAATTATGCTTTAAAGTGCATTTACTCCATACACCTCTCTTGTTTATTTGCACCAGCTCATTATGATGTCTGCATGCATAAGATATCCAATCAACACATTTGCATAATCACTTCCATGACAGCAACCACCAGAACTTTTTTTTTTTTTGGCCTGGAAATGTGATGGCTTGGTAATTGCTTTGGAAAACAACCCTGCATTTGACTCGTTAATTGGTGACTTGACCACATGCACAATTGACAAAGGAAAGATAACATGCTTGAGGATGTTTGTCTGAGCTTTTATCGAGAAAGGTTTCATTATCACCGGATATGTAACTACTGTTGACGCGGGTAAATTGGTTTCATCTTGATTATCTCTTGTTGTCTTACATGTCACTTGGCATTTAATTAAGATGTCATCAGATGCGAAAAACAACACGATGGCAGAGTACCTTAAAGTCACTGAATTATCTGAGATGTTCATCTCTCTCTAATTCTATGAGAGGAAGCCATTAATACATGCTACTGCCAAACTCACAATGAAATACTCCTGCTAAATTAATACAGAAATAGATTAAATTGAGTAAGTTCTTATTTGGCACATAATAATAAATAACATTTTGTGATTTAGTCTATGTTGCCTGTTTTTTCCAGTATGCGCTGGGAAAGAGTAATTAAAATGGTTTCAATATTTTGACAGTTTCATGTCTTTTTTTTTTTTCTTTTTTCTGATTTCTTTTATATTCAAACAAGTCATTTGAAATAAATTAAATAAAGAAATGCATAAGAAAATAAAACAAAGATTACTGGATAATGTTTAACAGAAAAATACAGTTTCAGTCTTTTCACTTAAAAACATATTCAATCAGTTCCTAGTTATTTTTGTAAAATTAAAGAGACAATTCACCCAGAAATATTATCCTGTCTTTTACTCACCTTTAAAAAATCCTAGGTGTATGTGATTTTCTTCTTCAAGACGAATCCAACTGGAGTTGGCAGACCCCTCCACGCCTTTGAATGGGTTTAAATGGTTGATAGCTATTACACTTTGTAAGATAATGTGCACATATTTGTAATAAAACGTCCCTCATATAGGGGGATATATATTTGTAAACGTCCCTCAAACGTCCCTCACATTTGTAGCGAATCCATGCTTTTTGTACAATAAATATCCATATTTTAAACTAAATAAGCACTTTTTTCTCACGTCTGCTGTCTGTGGAAACCAGAAGCAGTCCAGGCGCATGACGTAAGACACATTATGTTACATGATTAGTGATGGGCTCAGAGAGAGAATGAAATAAAACACCGGTCGTGAATTAGAAGCACGGACAAAGGATTTGTAAAGACAAGTAAAATACTGTAAAAAAAAAAAAATCATTTTTGGGTGAACTATCCCTTTAAATACTAGTCTCAAGTCACTTATGCTCACAAAGACTGAAAGTCAGCATACAATCATGATTTCCGAAGAATTATATGACACCGAAAACTGGAGTGATGATGATGAAAATTCATCAGAGGAATAAATTGCCTTTAAAAAATTATAAATTATATTTTAAACACCTAAATACAGCCTTGGTGAGCAAACAAGTCTAAAATAAATAAATAGCATTATTCTTATTGTTATTATTAACAAATGTAACTGATTGTTTAATCTTAGCTTTAGTAGACATTGGGAACTGATCATGCTTTTCCAAAGAAGAAAATAGTTGATGGCACTTTACTTTAAGATCCAGTTCTCCAGTTACTAATGAAACTATGACTTTTGTCTCAATAAACCCTTAATGTGCTGTTTATTAATGGTAAGCAAGCTACAGTAATTGTTAGGTTTAGATATAGGGGCGTTCAGAAAAAAAGGCATTAGTACTAATAAGCAAACCAAATGCATGCTATAGTAAAATGTCATAATTAGTCCTTAAAATAATGGGTCACCATATTGTTTATCTTAGAAATATTTAATTAAGATATAATAGCTTGACGTACATCTAAATTGCTTCTTCACTCATTATCTAATCAATTCGGTTTATTTAATTAGGCATGAGTTGCAAGCAGCAGTGTGAGAACATGACACTATTTCTATGAGAACATGAGTCTTGACTGCTATTCCTGTCTCCTAACCACAGGGTTTGTCTGCCCCAAAAACAGCAAAGCATACCTATAAATCTTTCACCTGAACTACCTTCTTGTAATGTCAGACAGTAATTAAACAAACTGCTGGGCATGTGGGATATAACTCTCATGGTTCCATCCTCAGGATATATAACCCATAGACAGACAGAGACATCAGGTGACCTCTGCTCACTGTTATAACACTTGGTGTGTGTGTATTTTAGTGTTTAGTGAATTCTGTCAACAGTGTTCCTGAATCAAACCATAAAAAAATGCCACCACGACATCCCAAAAGACTCCATTCATCTGCCTGAGGCACAGTCTTATGGGTGTTTGGGCCACATGGGTTTTTGTTTGTTAACATACAGAGAGGTTTATCTTTTTGTACCATCTGCTGTGATGTGGTTTTGCTAGTCTTAATACGCTAGTTTGCTCATTGTGTGCATAGCATGTGTTCAACATTGAATTGAATGTGAGCAACAGCCCCACTGAGGTAATCAAATACATTACAAAGTCATGCTTGGGCTGCCAAGCAAAGCCCAGGATGAACTTATCGTTCCACTAGAACGCTGGTTAATATCCATACCTTGTGCCTCAGTGTCTCTGAGGTCTTTATCGCTTGCAGATCTGATTGACTTTTCTGGAGAATGAAAGACATTTATTTTATCGTGTTAGGTTTTTTTTGGCTGTGTGGGTTGATCGAGTTAATAAAAGACACTCAAGGAAGCCTGGTAAAGATCTGTTCACAGCAAGAATGGAAGATATACTGATAACTGCACTATTATTTACACCAGTAATTCTCTGTTTATAATAAATGTATTTGTACAGTTGCTCGTTTGTACACTTGCTGCTGTAAATTCTGAAGCTCTTTGTGTGTTTTATCATTCATCAGCTGAACAAAAAAGATTCTGAAATTTATTTGAACAATACGGCTTGTCTATGTCATTATCATAATAGTTGTGGGGCAGATGTTTTATTTTATTGTATTATATTTTACTTATTTATTATTTTACTATAATTTTAGGCAATTGTGTGTACATTATTCTAATAAACTTTATGTAGTCACAGTGTTTTTTGTTGTTGTTGTTTTTCCCCACATTGGTGCTCCCTTTTTTTTGTCATAACTCTTGCAATTTTACACCTTACTTGTGAAAACAGCATCAAACAATAAATAAATAATTTAACCAAAGAAAACGACATAAAATCTAATAATATCTCTTCAGTACACTGTTAATTGGCAGTCCATAATTGGCATAGAAAAATGCAAACCACTTCAGTAGAATCTATATCTACGAAATCTTCAGATGTATCAAATGATTTATTGATTAACATACATGCAGAGATGAAAAGATGAAAAGCATTTAAAAACTTGTGTTAGAAATGTGAGTTTGAAGTTTTGAAAATGCACTTAAAAAAAAAAAAAAAAAAGAAGCAGCAATGCAATATTCAGTAGTTTTATTTAATGCAATTAAATATTTCAAATGTTATTTACCTTTATTTTATAAACTTTAGTATTTTTTTTATGTCACACAATATTAAAAAAGAATGTGCTTACAATTGATTATTGAAAAGTTAATTATACAAAAAATAATAACTAAAATTTAATGCTTTCTGATGAATATTTAAACAATCTTGTCTGTGCAAAACTGATGCAAAGGTTGTGAGTGGTTACAGGGATTTTTTTTTTTCTCATTTGGGGTTTCTCAATTGTTTTTGCATTAATCTTAGTTGGCAAGACATGCTTACTTGTCAATGCAAGTTGTCAGAGATGGGTAGAGTACCCAAAAACTGTACTCAAGTAAAAGTAAAAGTACTTACAGAAATATTTATTCAAGTAAAAGTAAAAGTAATAGAATAGTTACTTGAGTAAAAAAGTATTGGATAAAAAAACTTCTCAAGTAGTTAGTTACTAGTTACTTCGGATCATATACTAAATATCCATAGTCTATTTTTATTTAGATATATAGATAAATGTATTACACACACACACACACACACACACAATTGTCAAAGATTCCCTTGAAAATATAAATGCGATTATTAATTACAATTTTCACATTTTACACTGAATGATGTTTATAGCACCTGCATGCCATATTTATTCATTCATATAAACAAGACGAAGACACTATCTGAAAAACCTTTATTGCCTTTATTATTAAGCCTCAAATGACAAATATACATGGGGTTGGCCTATTTTTTTAAGTAGAAAAAAGAGAAAACACATGAATTGTATTATAATGTTGTACTAAAACAACAGTGGAATTGATTAATTGTGCAGCCCTAACACACACACACACAGATTTTAATTTAAATGTTTTATTTAATTTATTTCACCACAAACCAAGAATGACCCAAAAGATACAAATGATCTGAGAATATTTATTTACAAATTCATGTAAATATCTTTACTGTGGTTTCAGTCCATTAAAATAATAATAATGAATAAATAAATAAATTAATATAACTGAGAAATCCAATTGATTACTAAAGGTTTAAAATACAGTTCTATAATGGTCAAACAAGGGTACGTTGTGCCATCATAGCTATGCATTGATCCAGTGACAAAATATCTGTCTGAAGATTAACAACAATCATAATCACTAGACTGGTTTAGTCAATCACCATTTAGTATATTTATTTTAGAGTAGTAAACTATCCCCAGATGCAGCCTGCTCGATAAACACAAATGCTAGTGTAATCACACAGGTGAGATGATTGACGGGCTTGTAATTAGGCTTTTCAGTAGGAACGTAATCTTCCCTCAGCCAGCGCTGCACTTACATGAATAAAAAAAAAATATATATATATATAAATAAATACCCGAAAGAGTGTTCACTGCTGTTCAAGATGAATGTGGTCTCAGAAACGACTGTTCTGTGATCTGTAGATTATCTTCATCTCCACCCTAGTAGATGAATTGACTGGTTTAAGGCAAGAAGCAGCATATTAAATGATGTGTACAAACACCAGCATGACAGTGACTTATGAGGAAGCAAATTGATTTAAATGACTAAATCTCACAGGAGCAAGTTTAATTAACACTGTGTGTGCTCTGTTCAGTCAGTGGCCTTTATTTTGAAGTGGTTTGATGCCAAAGGGACAAGACCTTATCGCGCAATATATTCATTATGTTATTAAGGGAATTCATCCTTGGTTGATGAAGCAAACGCATTTTTGATTAATGAAAATACAAACTGTTTTAAAGATTAAGTGCTGCACAAGACAATATCAAAGATTTGTATTTTATATTAAAGATGAATACTTTTAGAAATCATCTAATGGAAGCTTTTCTTTTTTTTTTTTTTTTTTTTTTGGAAATTGTTAATCTTGTGCTTTTGAAAATGTTTAACCACTCACTAGAAACCTCTGAATATTTCTTAACAAATAAAGGTACAATTTTCTACATTTATTCAAATACCAGAATGCAAGACTTCAAAGGCAACCAGAAGCCTGGAGCTGTTCTTGTACTCGCAATGACTTTCACAGACACTTGAAAGCAATGCTTATAAGTGTCACAAATGTAACAAATTCAAAATAGTTTTTCATTTAACCCCCTCCCCTCAACAAGCCAACCAAAAAGCACACACAGAATCGCAATTTCAAGCAGAGTGGCATTGTTATCGGTAATAACTACGTAATTACTAGTAATTATCATGTAATTACACTGCTATATTTATTCTTTATTAATTTAATATACATTGAACTTTGGCTGTCTCAGCATAAACATCTTCCTGTAACAGATCACTGTTCATTCATCAGTTATAGAGAGAAAAAGACAAATGCATTATTCTATCAGAGTACACACAATCTACAGACAGTATGACTTTGTTGTTGTTGTTGGCAAGCAGATACCACAGGTCCAAATGTTTACGTCTTAGCTATGAAATCCAGTTGAGATTCCTTGCACATGTTGTCTGACGGACAATAAGCGCTCTCTAATCTCTAATTAAATGAGAGATTAACAAGCGGTATCTGGCCTAATTTCATGATTTTATTTAGGTAGTGCGTTTTCCCCCATTTCATTGCATGGAGCCACCTTGCTGTGCATATCTCTAACACAAGAAATGGCTTAATCATTTATTCAACCCTTAAATATGTTTGACTGTAAAAGTCATCACGATTAACAAAGCAAACTGCAAATGAGATTCTCACATTGTAAAGCTAAATTGGAATGACATTGGAAATACGTACTCCTTTTTATTAAAGTTTCTTTAAAAGTATCCAAAAAGTGTTTTTTTTTTTAGTCTATTACCAGTGTTAAATCAGAAAATATCAACAGATTGTTTGGTTACAAATATTTGTTAACAGTCTCTATTTTCGGCTAATCGCATGGTTAGTTGTTGGGTTACACACCAGGATGTGGCAGTTATGGATAGGGATCCGATCCCCAAAATGACCCTTTATCAACAGCCAGCAGATGCTACAGCTTTTGCCTTCAAGTTTCTGACTAAACGATGTCCTCAGATAGTTTCAGCTTGCTGCTGACTGCCCTGACATGGTTCAGTGTGTCCTAGTGCTGATAGAGATTAGCAGATTCCTTCTCCCCCTTTCACTTTTCCCCTCTTTCTCTCTCCCAGTCAGAGTAAATAGATGAATGATTTTGAAGCATTACAAGACTTCCTGTGACTGGACTACATGTTTTTTAAATTGTCCAAATTGCATTGTACCAAAATTCGTAATTGGCCACACCAGACTCTCTTGAAGAAAGGTTGTCCAACCATCCCCTGATTTATAATGCAGTCTATATCTGGGCCTTCAGGGCAAGATCATTGTTAGGGAAGGGCACACTAGTATTTTCTTGAGGAGATACGACATTTGTGGAGTGTGATAAAGGATTTGAAAAAAGAATAGCTCAATTCTGTAATCATTTACTCATGTTCCAAACTTGTATTGTGGAATTCAAAAAAATATATATATTTTTTCATGTATTGCATGAAACCAATAACAGCATACATTTAGATCAACATTTTTGGCTAAATTGTCCCGTTAAATTGTAAATAAAGGTGGATATCTATACCAAAGAGAGGGGCAAGATGTAAAATTTGCAGATCGTTTGTGGACAAAAGGACAGCAAGGTGCTAATTACTGTAATGTTTTCTAAATTAATTAAGGGCTAGTTAGGAGCTGACTAATTACATGCCATTAAGTGCAGAACACTTAAGACAGAGAAAGCTACCTCAATGTGCTTATAATTGGAGATGAGAGTCTATCCGCCATTATTCCTAATTAACATCTCCTTGGAAACAGATTTTCACTGTTACATTTGATCTTAGTCTAATTATGTTTACAAAGACTCGTGGACAGCATCCTTTCAAAGCAGATGGAATACAATACCAAGAAGAAGACAGTAGCTGTAGCATTATCTACTTTAAAATTGAAAGGTGAAGTGTGTAACCTATTTTATATAGAAATAATTTTCCTTAACAAATTTACCTGACCAACCAAGAGAGTTTATGAAACCTGTTTTTGAGATATTTTGAGAGTTTTTGAATAAAAATTACTTTTGCCATTTAGTTTGGTAACAATGGTGGCACAGATACACTTCACCTTTAAAGAAAGGGCAAAAACCAGTATTTTAAAAGGGGCTGTAAGTGACATTTTGAAAGTTCTTCAGGGAAGAAAATGAACGCAGTAGGTCGCTTTGTGCAACTTGTGCCCAACCAAAATGCTGATAGTCGAGCAAACTCACAGTGATTTTTTTTATTGTCTCAATGAAAAGGTTATTGATTCTTTTGCTACTTCTGTATACTCGAGAGGATTTTCTAAGCAGCTCTCCAACTGTTTGCTGGATAACATAATGATCATAGACAGACTGCCTCTTATCTTTGCAAAGATAAAATACATTAATGTGCAGGGAACACCATTGTCGATATGTTGATGCATATGACATTATCTGTATAAGATACTCATTTTTTTTGAGGAAGAATCTGATAACTAGGTAACTAAATCGTTTGTCTGACACATAATCCAGGGCACAGACAGACCCCGTTATTTTCGCTACAATGATGAGAGTCCATGAAGGACCCTTTTGAGGTATTTGAATGTATAATTTTCTAGTTGCCAGCCCTTTTTTTAACAATTAGGCTACAGCCATTCAAAAGGACATTGCTGAATGGCTGAATGCAGCTGACCCTTGGTAACTGCTGAAAGCTTAGACTAGCTATAAAACATACCACAGGTATTAATAGAATATTTCTGTGAACAGCAAAATTTTAGAACACCATGCTTAAAAGTTGGAAATAGTAAGACATACAGACTGATAGATAATAAGAAACCATTTTGAATCAATTATGGGCCTTTAATTGCTTTCATAGTTTAATAAGCACATACTGTAAAGCTTGCCACAGCACACCGGCAGAAGTAATAATTGCAAATGTGTCAGGACGAAATAGAAAAAAAAAAAAAAAAGTAGGGAGGCTGCATTAAAAATTTAATGATTTATTTATAAACTTTGTGTTTGACTTAAAAGAAAAAGTCTTCGAAACAGACTTGTCATCTCCACAGTGGATATGTCTGTTTGTTTCATATGGATTACATAATCTGAGAATATTTTTTTACCATTTGAATGGGTTCACTTGAAAGTAAACATTTCACTTAGACAACAGATAAGTGAATGATCCTGAGCGGCGACATAACTACCCAAATTCTCCCAGCACAGTTCAGTCCAAAAACACAGCATAACTCCATTCTATAATCATTCTGCTATACATTCTATACATGTTTACTTTGTTCGGAGGACATTATGAGGTCTGTCACATCTCTTGTATGGATCGATTTCACTGCCGTTTACATCTCTGCTGAATGCTGACCTTGCTTGGGTAAAAACCGTGCAGCTGCAAGCCATGCGCCATATCCTCCTGCCTCATTGCCCTCCGCGATAAATTATTTAAAGACTCCACCGTCCTGTACAAATCTCACCATTAAGCACTGCGCTGTCAGTCAAAACTATATTATTATCCGCGCACTGGAATCATGGACTCCACAGTTCATTGCATCGCATTAGTGTAATCACTCCATTCGCAGTCAGCAGCCAAGTCTATTGTCCGAGCTAAAAAACCATATCTTAATGTTACGCGGCACATCAGACAGTGCACTGGGCAAATTGATAATTTAGACCAAGCTAACACGGTTTCATTTGGGAAATTATGTTTGGGTCGGAAGAAAATTTATGCAGAAAGTCACAGCTGGGTGGAAATCATGGACAAAAATGGAAGTCACAGTTGAATGCAGTTGACCCTTGGTTACTGTTGCAAGCTGAGACAAGGTTCACAGAACACTCCATAAGAATGAAAAGGATATTTTTGTGAACAACATGATTTTATTACAAAACATGCTCATAAAATGTTTACAATTGATTGGATATTACTCTTATGCTGGCTGGAATGATTGTGACTTTGCCAAGCATTTTAGTTGTCCTTTTCTCTTTATATAAATTGTGAAATTAGACAGTAACAAAATAATCTCTGCAAACTGTGATGCTGATGTGAGCCATACACAGCAAGCTGAAGTCATTGACAGTAGGTCACTTTTTAATTAATGTAAAAAAATGTAATTATAATAAAAGCATTACAATTTAAACACATAATATAAGGGTGATGCAGCTGACCTTATTAAAAAAATCCAGCTTATATTAAGGTGTCCTTGTTACAGTGCAATTATACATTTAAGTAATGAGTAATAGACTAGAGTTAGGATTAGGGTTTTGCTTTGGTTAGGGTTACAGGGTTACTTGCATGTAAATATGCATGTAACAATTGTTATTATTAATAGTATAATATAATATAATTGACACGCCCTTGTCTGTTCTATGTCACTAGTTAGTTCTGTGTCAACTGAAGTTTTGAGTAAAAGTCTATGTGTTACCACTACTCTCATGTCCCTGCCTGTTGCCTGCATGCATACACCGTGACAAAAAAGATCCACCCTAACCAAAGCCGCAGAGGATGATCACACACAAGGAGATTCTCCACTGCCTCCTAAACGTACTGACTCCTCTTCCTGCTCCGCACGAGCAATGGCCAGGAGGGTTCCGTATTCCATTCCGTTCCACCTATCCCGATTCTAGTCCCAGAGTTTCCACCAAGAGGGCCGTTCCTGATTCCAGTTCCTGAATTACGGCCAAGAATGTCAATCCAAAATCCAGTTCCAGAGTTACGGCCATGAGAGCTGATCCCGATTCCAGTTGCTGATTTTCGACCAGAAGTGCCAATCCTGATTCCAGTCCCTAGATCCTGGCCAACAGTGCCGTTCCCGAATCCAGTTCCAGAGCTACGGCCAGGAGAGCCAATCCCAATTCCAGAGTCTTGGCCAGGAGTCCCGATCCCGATTCCAGTCCCTAGAACACGGCCAGGAGTGCCGTTCCCAAACCAGTTCCAAGTTTACGGCCAAGTGAGTCGATCCTGATACCGATTCCAGTTCCTGATTTTCGGCCAGGAGTGCTGATCCCGATCCCAGTTCTAGAATTTCGGCCAGGAGAGTCGATTCCGATCACAGTTCCAGACTCCGCACTGCAAGAGCGCCCCCTTGAGTTCACGCTGCCAGAAGCGGCAGAAGAGGGGGCAGCCCTTGTGCCACCACATTCGCAGCCCTTGTATTACCATAGCCGCAGACTGCCCCTGATCCGCTACTGCCACAGGCAGCTCCTGATCCACCATGGCCTTCCAAGATTCCTGATCCGCCATGGGTTCCCAAGGCTCCTGATCCGCTGAGGCGGGGTAAGATCTTCGATGCCGTCATGGAGGTATCTAGTGACCCTGATGTTTCGTGGTGCGAGGACGCACCTTCCATGAGGGAGAGATAATGTCCTGCCCTTGTCTGTATTGTTCTATGTCACTAGTTAGTTTTGGTTTCGTTTTAGTATTTCCTGTTTGTCTATATATGGTCCTGTTCCTGTTCCAATTTAGTTGATTGATTAAACCTGTGCTCCTCACCTGTCCTAATTTACCCCTAGCATTTATAAGCCCGTTGTGTTCTATCAAGTGCTGTGGATCTTTATTGTTATGTTGGTGTGTATGTATAGTTCTGTGTCAACTGAAGATTTGAGTAAAAGTCTATGTGTTACCACTAATCTCGTGTCTCCGCCTGTTGCCTGCACGCATACACTGTGACAATAATATAATAGAATAATACAATAATACAAGATAATATACAACATCAAAACAATAATTGTATGTAATTATTCAAATCAACGTAAATGGCAGTGGACATTTATTTATTGCTGAATAAATGATTAATTAATTAATTGATTACCACACTGGACATGTCTGTGTTGTCACTTTTGATCAGTATATTTGTCCCTGATTAAAAAAAAATAATAATAAAATAAAATAATAATAATATTTACAGCTAACCCTAGCTTTTGTTCAATAGCGTTGCACATTTATACAAGCATGTTGGAAGAGTTTAAAATATACATGCATACGTAAATTAGCCTTCTTTTAAATTCCTTCTTTTCTGGGCTCTTTTGGAGGTTTGATGTCATAGCATCAGGCATCTGTCA
>JAUMHR010000072.1:20029425-20040382 GCA_032361145.1 Enteromius fasciolatus | reverse complement strand
TGAGGAAACTCCCACACTCAGAAGCGCACGGCCGCATAGACATTCCGGAGAACGGCTATGAGGACGTGCTTGAAAATCGCTCTTTTGTGTTGCCCGGTTGCCCAGGGAGAGCCTCTGCGCAGCACTGCGTGCACTCAGTGAGGTCTCGTTGGCGAGCAAGATTGGCTGCTCAGAGCCTTTAAAAAGGCTTCCAATCTTGCATGTCCCGATCGGCTTGCCCAGTTAAATACAGCAGATCGGAGAGAGCGTGAACTCCTGCAGGTACTCTTTGAAACTTCTTCCAGCAGACTCGATACAGTGTACAGCATTCAGCATTCAGTGACAGCATACAGACGAGCGCTCCGAAGCGAAAGGCTGTGAGTGCAATCCAATTTTTCAAAGACTTGAAGACAAACGGTCTCTCATGCGAGATCCCATATGTAACGTCGAAGTGATTTGACTGAAAGGGTAACTGCAGTGATATGCACTTATTGATATATAGAGAATTTCACGTCTCGCAAAAGTGTGTCCCCAGGTACATTTTTGCCACAAGACCAGGTAAGTTATAACAGACTAGCCTTTACTGTTCTTTTGATCAATTTAATGCATCCTTGTTAAATAAAAGTAGGAATTGATTTAAAATAATCTGGTAAAGCTGTTGGCTGGAGACACCATTCTAATAAAACACATATTGGATCGTTAGTTTTTATAGCTGAGGTTAAGTCAGTGGAAGAGCCCAGTAGACAAAACTGGGGCCCATAAATAGTTTATCGATCTTATCATTGATTTGCTTTTTGAATTTCTCAGTTTAAATCAGTATTTATTCATAACATTTCAGAATACAGCAGCATAAGTTTTTCCTTGAAACATATCCAGGTAAAGTAGTCTTACATACTGTATATTGCTGCAGGGAAAGTGAAGGTTTGGAAATGCTCCAGGGCTCATCCGACCCCACTGACACTCACCAAACACAGAGCAGAAAAGCTCTTGACAGCAACAAGTAAAGTGGATAAAAATGCATTGATCCAAGCAAGATCCAGGTTTTCAATTAGTCTACTGTTCTATACATATAAGAAATATTTGAAATTACAAAAGATGAAGTATGCTTCAGATAACTAGAAGATGCACATATTTAAACCAGAAAATAAATATTGGAGAATATTGGACACTTTATGCTCTCAGCATGCACTCAGTTTACTTATGTAGCAAGAATTCTAACAAACAGCCCTCTATACATAGTTTAGATAGTATGTACTGTACATTCTTGGTCTAACCAAAGAGAACAACATAGCACCTAGAGCCACAGTGTTTACACTCTTTAGGGAAATCAAAAAGCATGCCTCCTACACACAAACAGAACATGCTAACAGGTTGAGTGATTAAGAATATGTGTGACAATTATCTCAAACAATTAGGTGTATGTTTATGCATATTAAACAGATTGCAGTATACAAAAAAAGAAGAAGAAGAAAAAAAAAACATTCCTGTGTCAAAACAATGCTCTCTCAAAGGGGTATGTGCTTCTTGGAGGACTGTGAAGTGGGTGAGTTCTGACTTTGGGTAGAGACCGTTTAGAACTGTAACCTCATTACTGGAGCAAGATTCCCCTGGGATTGGTTTTTGATTCAGCTTTTGTTCAGTTTAAAACCATGCTGCTAACAAAGGCTTTTTTGGCTTTTGTTTGTTCATTTGTTGTTGTTTTTTTTTCTCTGCTTACTATAGCGAAGCCCCCCCGAGAGGAGTTCAGTAGTTCTGCTTTAGCTGCGATTTTAGTCTCACGGCTTGCTTTTGTCTCAGCAATAAGGATGTTGTGATAGCTGAATTTCAGAAAGCTTGGTTGGTCACATTTTTTGTCTGTGTGTGTTGACCATTGTCGTGTTAAGTATTTAATGTTTTAATAGTTAATAGTTTTTTTTTTACATATTGTGCAGTTTAAACAAACCCAGAAACTGCTAAAATGCTAATTATTTTCCCAAATAGGAGGGAGTATACGGTAGCACTTTAAAATAGGGAATATTAATTAGCATTTAGCTGTGACTTTTCACTCAACACATTCCTTAAATGCTGATAACTAATAGTTAGTAATGTAGTTATTACATTTAGGTATTGGTTAGGATTAGGGGTATAGAATAAGGTCATGTACAAGAAGTCAGTAAACCTCCGACCACTTTTATTCCTTTTCACACAAATTTGCAGTTTTGATTAACAAAGCGTAATTTTCGCACAATTACTTGAACAATATTATGTTATGACTTCACAACACATTAGTTCGCTGGGAGATTTGAAAACTGATGCTTTTGAATGTTAGCATCATACAAATCCAGCTTCATATCTATGGGTTTTCATAGACGGTAGATTTGTTCAGCAGACCATAGAGTACAGAGACGTACTTGAGAGGCGAGAAGCTTTGGTTTAAATCCTGTGTGACTACGGTTCAACAAAACAGTTCAAAACTGCATATAAGGACGTTTAAATAGCACGGTTGCATCAACAAATGCATTTTTTCATCAATTTTGCATTTGTTAACACTATCAGGGCAACAGTTCCCACATTTTTTTTTTAATTATGAACTGCTGCAATCCCAACCCAGTCTCACGACAGTTCGTGATTTAGTCACAAAATTTAATTTAATCTATTTATTCATGCCAGGGACACGTTTATTTCGTTATTTTCATAAGTCCAGCATGTTTTTTGCTTGACTTACGAAAATAATGAAATAAACGTGTCCCTGCCACAAATAAATACTGTGAGACTGGGTAGGCAATACATACCTGATCTCAACAATGAAAAAGTGCCAGGGTTCACTGAATCTAAACTTAACAACTACTAGCTATTAATAAATTAAAGCATGAGTGATATTTCTAATAAAACATGTTTATAAATAGTCCACAAGAGAAAATACTGGTTGAGTTTATAAAAATATCCCTGTTTAACCAGGTTAATTGCATCAAATTGATTACATCCAAAACTGTGTTGTTACCTAAATGATTCACTGTGTTTTTTGTTTAGTCATAGTTGTTAATGAGTTTCTTGTTTGTCCTGAACAGTTAAACTGCTTCCTGTTTTACAGAAGAAAAAACAAACAAACAAACAAAACCTTCAGATAAAATTTGTTTTCCAACATTTTTGTGTATTTGCACAGTTGACCTCAAAATCATACAGTCATTGTGTGAGAGGGTTTTCACACAATGACTGTATGATTTTGAGGTCAACTGTGGGACTCATACAATATGCAACTATCACACTTCAAATGCTCACTGATGCTCCAAAAGAAGACATAAATAAACAAATAAATAAATCAATAACATTCTTTAAGAGTCAGGGTGGTAAACCTTTCGTATTTTGAAGATCAGAGTAAATGTAGCTTATTTTGTCTTTTGGGAAACATGTAAGTATCTTCTATAGCCCCTGAAGGGCAGATATTTAGACAAAATAAGAAAAAAAAAGCATAACAAAATGCCTGAAAATGGGATTTAAAGTTTTTCACCTTTAATAACGTGTGGTTAATTTTTTTTTTTTTACTTCCCATATAAATGTCCCAGATAAACCATTGCTAGTTTCTCATTCCTATACATATCACGTTTGATCTGAATTACCTTTTCAGAGAATCATGTATTGATACAGTCCTTTAGTTTTTAAATGTCTTCTACGTTGCTATTCAGATTGCTTTGCTTTCAGCTCTTGTGGAATCTCTATTTAAACCACATAATCTAGAGAAGCTATTGGCTCAGATCGTGTTTTCCCTCTGAAATCAAGATATCCCTCACTCCTGCTGTTAGCTGATGACATGAAAAGCACTGCTGATAAGTCTGATGGGTCTCTCTTGCGTCAGGTAAAACTGTTTTGCTTGGAATGGCAGTCGGCCCTGTAAACCGAATCGTGTGCTACTGTTTCCTCCTCTCCCCTCACTTCCTCCCACCCACTGTTCCCTTGTTCACCATCTGTCTGGTCCTGGCAGTCGAGTGCAGATGTTATCTGTTGCTCATTGTAGCAGGAGCGGGTCGCATGGGGCTGCTGCGGTTCCCCACCGAGGTTCAGAAACTGCAGGTCAGAGCTGTATTTCAGGGATGTAAAAGGTGATGTACACTCTATATCTTCAGAGACTTGGAAGTACACTGGACGTTGTAATTTTCTCCAAACCCAGTGGACTCTGGGCTGGAATAGACGTTTTGAATATTCCCTTATCCCTTGCTTATCCCCTATAACAGGCATGTCTGTGCCATTGCTGTTTTTCCTAATTAGTTCATTTCTGAGAGAGATGGCTGTATTATCGTTTCCATCTTAATCTTGTTGGCATGAGCGTGGACAAGAAGATTAAATCAATAATGGAATTTAAGGTTGCCTTGGGTGGTGAGAACAGGAAGTGCACTTGCCAAACGAAAAGCATTCGCTATCAAGATTTGACTTCGCTTCTGAAATGAGATAATTAAGGGCTTATTGTTAATTTCACACCAATTTCAGTGCTTCGGGATGCCTTTTATGATTAGACTCAAAATTCTGAGCAGTACTGGCTATGCTTAAGAACACAGAATGGTCTTTGGAGAGGAAAATTGCCTCATATCTCCAGGTGTTTTCACTGTGTGATATTCAATGAAATTGCGGGGTGAAGATGGCAGCAACTTCCCAACTCAAGAAAGAGCCTCTTTGTTTAAGCTTTCACAGCTCTTCACTGGCTCCTGCATCCTTTTTCATTCCACATCCTCCGGCATGTGTAATGTGCCAATGGGATTTTTGCCCAGAGGCGTGGACCTCTCAGACTGGACGAGGGTGACTGAGTCTTCCACTGGAAGTAGTTCTCATTCAGAATCACTTTGCATTCTGAAATAAAGAAAACAAATACTTTTGGCATCTACGACTGAATTGCAATTCTGAAACATACTAAAATAGCCCATTTATGTAATGTGACAAACTTTTTAATTTTAACAGGGTGTGTACAAAGGACATGTTGAATTTTATCCATCTGGATTAATTATGATTGTGAATATTAGGATATTGTCCTTTCTAATAATTTATACCAAACTACATTACAAATGCACCTTCACTTCAAGGCGTTTGACATTGTAAACTGGTGTAAATGAGGAACACTATATTGAATGGATGTATCACATCATTTACGCAGTAATATTACAATATACAGACAGCAATAACGTCAGTGTTTGTCAGGCTGCAGTCGACTGTAAACTGCACCATACTTTATCTCCAGTGCAGATTAACGTTATTGATCCACATGCTTTTGGAAAAAGATAAATAAATGCTTCATATTCTTTAAAATAATGTTCAGGTTAGTTCAGGTTTTCATGTCTAAAATGTCTAAAATGAAAGCTGTATCTTAAAAAGTCATTAACATGTTTTACTATTTACGCCATGAAGGAATCATGGATATTTGTGTAGTTACCAACAACTGAGAATTATTAAATGAAATACAGCGTACATGTTGTCATGCCAGAGACGACAGCTGAATATGAATTGAATGTTTCTGTGGGAACCTTTAAATAAACAATGTTTTGTGTTAGTTATTATTTCCGAAGCTTATTTCTATTATGTTTTATTATTTCTAAAGCCATGTGATGGCCTTGTAACAATCATGTATTTTTGAGACACATGCTGATCTTTCTAAGCCTCTCTGAATTCTTTCACATCCAGGGCAGCGCTGTTTTCTTTTCTTCTTCACCCGTTTTTTTTATTCCTACTGAGCGAGTCCTGCACTAAAACCGTACAATGGCACTAACAAATCAATAAAGAGGATTGACTAGCCCAAGCAGTAACAGGATTTTAGACATTTGTGCCAAGAAGCCAATTTCTGCTCTTCTGCTCATATTGCTTGCTTGACCTTCACCTTGTTTGCCTGATCTTCTATTCTTTCCCATCTCCCCCTTCTTTTTTCCCCCCTCCAAACAGAAAAGCATATCTACAGCATCTACCTGCAGATATAGTTTTGCTACATTTAGTTTTTGGTTTGCTACATTTCAGTTCTCTCCCAGTTTCTCAGACAGAATGCAAAAAGAAGGGGAAAAAAGTTAAAACTTTTTAAGGTGTCCTTGTTACACAGGTTACATGTACTGCAAGTAATGTGCCTTTATAATAACAATAAATTATGCACTATTGCATGCAAGTAACCCTAAATCAAACTCTAATCCTGACCCTAAGTACATGTAGTTAAAAAATATATACATATATCACTCAGTGCTTAAATGTATAATTACATTGAAACAGAAATTAACATTTTAAATTAGTATAATAACGCTTTTACATGACAAACTTTAAATCATTACTGATAAACTTAGCAGAATTATCACAACTAATTGCAACTGACATATTGCATAGCTTTAATAATGCTTAAATCTTTGATTATAATAATATCCTTAATTAATTGCTTTCACACCTTGAGTTTCTATTATATATCTAATATATGTTTCTTGATCTCCTGGGAATTATTTATTTCTTTAACAACTTTGAACTTGGCAGCTTCTGTAATAAATAATTTTCAATTCAAGTTACACTTTATAATCAGTGTGTGTTCCACTTTATATCCACATGCTATTTTGGGAAACGGATGCTAGTCCATCATTAAATAGTGCAAATTACATTTGTGTATTTTGCAGATGCTGTTATCCAAAGCAGCTAATAGTGCATTCAAGCCATTCATTTAAATCAATATGTGTTCGGTTGAAATCAAACCCATGACCTTGCCACTGCTTTCACTGTGCTCTGTGGTCTGGGGAATAATCTTAAGAGTCTGGTTTGCCCAGTTTTGCTTGTAGCACATACTGTAGAAGTCCCAGCCCTTCTAACACAATGAGAAGTTCAACAAGATTTAGGCAATTCCAGTAGTTAGCTCACTTAATAATTTCTCATCTCTGTTTCGATCTTCAGCTTTTTCTAGTTCTCTTAGACTTAAATTTTCCAATTTCTCTCTAACATTTAGAACAGATCAATAAGGAATGCGGTGGTCTGTAAGAACCCGAATCCATTCCACTCAAGCTTCAGACAACCTCACACCAGCTCCCAGAAGAAGCTGGGCAAGAAAAAAAGTTTCATTTCGAAATACTACTAAAGCCATCTTACCTTTTTCTTCAAGATTCAATGGTTTCTCGTTAGTGTTCTGATCTTCTGTAGTTCTGTGTCTGTACCACGATATTACGGTATAGTGAAGCATCCAAATTGCTTTTTTTCATAGTGGCATACAAGAGCAATTTAAATGCAAAACACTAAATCGTGATTGCTGAGTTGAATCACAAAACTACTTTAATGTTTCTGGCATTATATTACATCATATGTATACATAAAACAGTGTTTTTAGTGTGGATTGATAGTGAGGCCATTTGAGCTGTTTTTTTTATTTTTACACGTCCAAATCCAAGCTCTATTTCACTGGTTTCTTTTCACCTTTAGATTCTGAACCTGTCTAGCTTGTGTCAGTAAAGCGAGTACCACAGTGAGCGCTAATGGTAACCATTTAAAACTGCTAGGTAACAACGTGTACTGAGTTATTGATTCCTGTCTTTAAATTGACCACCATAACATTTCACAGAGAGCAGCATTTTCTGCTGAAGCATTGCAGGAGATGTAAAGAATGCATGCTGCTTGCCAAAGGCAATTTATTCAGAGACAAGATATGAGAGATTTATTACACTACACTGCAGCACTAGTTACCAGAAGTATGCAAAGAAACAAATGAATTGCTTCCAAATCATAAAATTCAAAGATAATATAATAATAATAATACTAATAATAACGTGAAGCATTACGAAAACTAATGAATGAATAATTAATTAAATAAAGTGAGAAGTATAGACACACACATACAGGCAAAACATAATTCCATTAAAAAACAAATATTTAATATTTTTTACATTTTATAATCAATTTGACATTGAATTATTAATGTATTTGACATGTTATAAAAAACTAAAAAAATAATATGTATATATATATATATACTATATACTCATTTAATGTTAATTGTGTTTTTAATAAGTATAATAATATTAGTAATAATAATAATAATAATAGTAATAATAATATAATTCCATTCTAAAATACTTCATGTTTTAAAATGTGACACTAACTGATTAATTGCTTGATTTAACACTTTAGTTAAAAAAGACAAACATTGTTTTATCGTAATTTATTGTTAAAATAATTTTTTTCATAATTGAAAGTAGTGCCTGCAATAACATTGTCACTGCTTTCTATGGTTCATTCATTCAGTAAAAAAGATTATTCAATTTATTATTTTACTTAAATAATATTTTATGCATTAGTACTAACAGTTTGCTATGTTTTCTTTTATTATTATTATTATTATTATTTTTTTTTTTTTTTTTTTTTGAAGGAAATGGGACATTGAAGCAGATATAGTCTACAAAAATATTAATTTTCTCAGTTACTTTCACTGACAAACAGACATAAGAGTTGGTTAAGTGTGTGAGCAAGCCAGGCCTGCCTTTTTGCTCTCTCTGAATAATACATGCCATCTGACAGAAGGCACGACACTCCTGCTCTCAGATGGCATTTAAACTGGCATTCTGCTGGGATGCCTCGTGTCTCAAGTTGAGCAGAGGGAGCAGAGTAGAGATAATAGAGGCAACATGGGATAAAAGCAAAAATGCACACAAATTTAAACAGAAAGCTGAATAATGCTTGACAAGGGACAGAGCAGGAGTCAGGTGGGAAAAAAAAAAACATAGGAATGAGGATAAGGAGATACCTCTGTGGTGATTAAAACAATGCCTGGGGTTAAGGGTCCCACAGGACTGGAAGAGATGGATGTGCCGAGACCGGCTTGCCAGCTTTGCTCCTCCACTGCCCACCCAGCACGGAGCCGACCCTCCTGCAGCTTCCCCCAGGCTAGAGCAATTTTCATCTCATTTCGTTCAGTGGCCAAAAGATGTGTCGCCATCACTCTCTCGCACGTTAATAAAGCTCTCATCAGGGCCAGTCTTCTTTTGGTCTAATTATGCCATAACACTAGCATCAGACAGGAAACGAGCAGAGAATCAATTAATTGAGAGGTGGGAATATTTGAACTCATGCATTTTCTTGCTCATTACGAAAAAAAAAACATGTGACATGCTTTGTTAGCATGTGGTACTCAGAATGGACATCTGTTCATCTGTTTTAGAGATCTGAAGAGAAAATTATGGACAGTGTTTCTTTCGGTAATGTTTAATCAATTATGCGTTTCAACTGTAATCAGGATGGGGGAGTGTCAGTGATTAAACATGCTGAAAGGTGTAATTAAATGATTGTATCTGTTATGTGCCTTAGCTATACAGGACAGTAATGGTGATTTATATGACGGATAGTTGACTTAATGAATTTGCTAAATAAAATAACATTTTAATCAAGCAATCAGGTATAAAATGTATTAAAGCAGAAGTTTTAATGAACTGCACCACTAATTATACCATATTAAATTACATATTTTGTTATTGTCACCCTAAAACTTTCCCAAACTCCTCCTACTATATTGAAAATATAATAATAAAATAATGGTAACACTTAAAAATAGGGACCAATTTTCAATATTAACAAGTTGTTTACACATCCTCTGTCTAGGTTCGATTTTGACATTAACATCAGATATAATAATACATGCAGTATTTAGTAGTGTCATTTTATTGTAACAAATGACGTTGGCTCTATCTATATATATATATATATGCTACAGAGACCTATACACCTAAAAGAAGGTTTTTCAACTGAAGTGTTTTTTCCCCCTACATGTACACGGTTGCCTTGGAGACTTCCATCACAAGCTTGTGAGGAGCCTTTAATTTGGCGTCAAATTACACAATATAGTCTCATTCACTGAGATGAGTGTTGGGAGGGGGAGGGGTGGGGGTAAACACTCACAACTGATGAGACAAACAGATTGGAAATGAGAAAAAAAGATTTGGGGGAAAAAAAAAATTGAGTTTGTCTCTGGGTCTCTGTCGAGAGATGGGGGAAAACAACAGTGAGCACCTGCTTATTTGCTTAAATGTTCTACAACTGAAGAATGTTTTCTGCCCATTTGAATGCTTAATTTAGCCAGGTGTCATAATGAAACAATCTATTTAGTTCTATGCTGGAAAAATCTAGGGAAATTACTGCACATATTTTCATAGAATTATACAAGATTACTCTCTTGCGTAATTTAGTACAGGAACCAATTCTTACTTTTAACTAGTTGCTTATTAGCATATTAATTCCATATTGGCTGTTTATTAATACTTATAAAGCACAAATTATGCATTACCGTATGCTACGCAGTACCTAAAGTTGACGAACACTTTACAAGCTATTATTGTGAACAACAAACTATTACTATGAAATGTAAATACGACCTTACGAACTACAGTATTAATACAAATTCACGAACTACAATTGCGCCCCTATCGGCAACTGTACATGATTGTTGTTTGTGCTTTTTTATCTGCTTCACGATTTGGGGTTTGTAATGTGTTACAAGAACATGCTAACCCACAGGCTCATAAGAAGTATATATAAAGATCAGTGTAAAAAGTCCACGCATTTAAACAAACCGCGCATTTTGATTGGTAATGACAGACAAAACACAACACTGTCTTTTTTTACACTAGAGGGCGGTTACCTTTAAAACGTAAAATTGTTAGTAATAAGGTACTTGCACAAACGACCTATAGGGTCATTGTTTTGTTGGAAGACAGGCTCTATAAATGGCATGTACATGAGTTGGCATTGACTTGTTGCTTTTTTAATCAATAATAATTAATTATTAATCAGTATATCAGCTTGTGTGCAGCATGGCAGTATCCTTATCCATACTTGTATACCTTTAACTGCTGGCATGTTGGTGGTTCTTGTATAACGGTTTATCTGTTTTTGGTGTATTTGTAATTGTCATTTAGTTTGAGATTCTCTACAAATACATCTTACACTCAAAAAAAAAGTTGTTGAATGAACGTAACTAAATTATGGAAAACTTTTCCATCCAATTGAATTGCGTTTTTCT
>JAUMHR010000072.1:19962649-19975155 GCA_032361145.1 Enteromius fasciolatus | reverse complement strand
TCTCTCGAAACTTAAAAGAAATCCAAATAAATGTTCATATACTTTGCTCCTTTGTTTCTTTCTCTTGTTATTTTGTCCTTTTTTTTTTTTGCCTTTGTGCGTCTCATTAGGCTAAAAACGGCTAAAGACCTATGCGTCAACATTTTTTTTTTAAACTGGTAGCATAACTGGACTTTGCCTGCACCTTGCCGTACATCCAATCAGGTACAGTAACACCGCAAATATACAAATTAGAACGTAAACCCGGGGTTTAGGAATGTGCAGTGTGAAACGTCTGTTAATGAAGACCTAGGATTAACCGCTAACCCCAGGTTTAATATAAGCAGTGTGAAACATGATTACAGATATCCCAGGATTCCGTTTATCCGGGGTTAACGATAACCCTGGGTTAACAATTTCAAGTGTGAAAAGCCCTGTAGTGTATCTAACAGTGCCATGGCTGTGCATACATATTTACTTTTAAATGCCTGGATTAATAATATTTACACAATTATACAAAGTAATAAAGCTGTTAAATATAGCATTTATCTTAACATAATGTTTTTTTATGGTTGTCACGCATTCTTATAAAATCAGCCAGTCCAAGTTTTAGCAAACTCTGTCATATAATACAGACACCGTCTTGTATAATGCTGTTTTAAATAACTCTCCTAACATTTACAGACTCATATTCTGTATCTGGACCAAGTGCAGCTGGCACTCATCTGTACATTTTGCTAATAGATCCTCTGGGCCCACTGTCATAATATTCTGGAATGTGAGATAGTAAAAATTGATGGTGCAAGACACAAGTTCTAGGATCCTGTCCACACCTTTCAGATACCCTTTCAAAACCCATCATGCTGTCTCCCGCTGTCCATTGACGTAGCAGACAATACATGCTACATTTAGCAACACAATTCATCTGAAATGAAATGAAAGTTAGATTGATTTCCGCCAGAGGTCTGTACTAGGCAGAATAACAAGAACGCTTGAGTTGAGGATTAATATATTTTTTTGGCAACACCGCTGTCTGCATGCTATGTTTAATTCTATTTAGCCTGTCCATATCATTCTGTGTCTCCTCCATCTGTCAACACTGATTCATGACTCATGCATTCACCTGCCCGGTCCTCCTCAGGGTATCTGACAGGGCAATAGGAGACATGAGGTGTACACAGGCCATAAAGCGGTCAAACGGATGCATAAATATTCAGGCGCTGTGAATATATCAGAAATAATGCTGAAAATAAACTGATTGATCATCCTGCATAAAGACTTAACTTTGATGTTTATATATCATGTATCAGGTAAATGTGGGCACGTGAGAATAGAATAGAATAGAATAGAATAGAATAGAATAGAATAGAATAGAATATGTGAACCTAAAAAAATTACTTCATTCTGTAGCTAATATAAAATTGATCAGTAATAGTTATTTTTTAGTACTTTTTTTTAAATGTATTGTGCTCATCAACACTGCATTTATTTGATAAAAATATAGTACAAATAATATTATTATGAATTATTATTTAAAAAATGTTTTGTTTTGCTTTGTTTTCCATTTTATTGAAGATTATTTATTCATGAGATATTTTTATTATTCCACTCTTAATAATAATAATAGTTTATATATATATATATATATATATATATATATATATATAATATTAGAGTTCTAATGGGGAGAACTCTACAATAGTTTTTCAGTTCTAGAGATAATGATGAGCAAATTATTTTTCTGCATTTTAAAACTTCTTAAATAATAATAAAAAAAAATAACAGCTGATTTTCAAAAAAACAAACAAAAACAAAACACAGTGGTCATCAGCGGTCCAGTTTTTTGACTCGCTGTAAGTGGTCATTTGTATTCGAGTGGCCACCTGGCAGTGTTTTAGCTAACCTCCATGTGGTACCTAGCTCTCAATCTCGGTTCGTGTGATAAAGGAGGCCGGGGTCACTCTGACATTACAGCCTCATTAACTGAATGCACACTCTTTTTATAGGTCTTCCCGCCACCAAAAGCAAATCAAACGGTGCATCTACAATGAGCTAACTGCAACACCTAGAATGAATCGGCCACATAATTTATCCCCTGCTGAAGCAATTTAGGCTTGCCAGTTATAGTTTTATTGTGCCTTTTCTCTTCCCAATGTTATCAGCCAGCAAATTCCTTTTCGTGTGTTTTCTCTATGCATGCAAATGTGTTCAATCATTTTTCAATGAGATAGCAATCACAACTGTGATAGACATAGAATCATAAACACCTGAAGTTAACAACTTTGGAACAACATGGACTAATAATGACAAAATTTTCCAAATTATTTTATCTGTCAATTTACAAGACCTGTCTGCAGCTTATTTAATTTTTGACCTTGACTTAAAGGGATGGTTCACTAAAAAATGAAAATTCTGTCATCATTTATTTGAGCAATTCTATATGAATAAATCTGTATGCATTTCTTTATTCTGTCAAACACAAAGGGATATTTTGAAGAAAATTTGCAACCAGGTTATTTTGGGTCACCACTGACCAAAATATTCCACGCCGTACGGTGATGTGTCTGGTGAGATGCTGTCAATCATTCACACAAATGGCTACAGTGTTTTTAGCCACATTTCGTTTTCTATGTTATAGCCACATGACGCGTGTTTTTATGTCACTAGCACACAAGCTTATGAACTGAAGAGTAATGTCAACAACATATCAAGGACGTGCAAGATGCAAGATTCTGATGTCCGGTAAACTACCATGAAAATCCATGGTAAAACCAGTAAAACCTTTCAAAGCAACTGCAAGTAAGCAATAAATAACATAACTGTTTAAAAACCAAAACTATACTTTAGAAGTTGAAGTATGCAAATGTAGCTGGTAGCTACTAACACAAAAATGCTTTACAAAAGTAAATTACTGTAATATATATGTGCAATAATTTGCTTTTGTAATACCTCTTGATGTGTTTGCCAGTAATTGTACATTTTAAGTTCCAAATTTTGATGTGTTTGACATGAAAACATATAGGTAAATTAAAAGCTGACATTAAAAAGGTTGCAAAGTCAACTTGAAGTGAAAAAAAAAAAATACATATCTCATGAAGTGAGAATGAGGAACATACAGATACTGCTACAATGCATGAACATGTCAATGAAAACAGTGGAAAGAAGCATATTGAACCAAAATCGTTCCCCCAAATAGTGGGAAAACGTCTGGATAAATAAAACGGAATGAAACTGACGACAGCCTTCAGAGAGATGATAGTGGGCAGCGTTTTGTGTGCTGTGATGTGGATATGACAACCTGATCTCATGGCAATTCGTACATATTTTACGAGGTGGCTAATTTGTACAAATTCGTACGACCATACTTGTATGAATTCATACGATTTCTTGTAAATCACACATATTTTACACAAATTACCTAAACCCAACCCCGCCCCTAAACCTAACTATCACTGGGTTTTAGACAAATCGTACAAAATCGTTTGAGTGAGGTCGTACAATTTACATTAGTATGAATTAGCATGAATTTGGGACATCGTACAAATACGTACGAATTGGTCGTGAGACTGTTGGATATGATGGGAGGATTGTGTTTTCATTATACTGACATCTGATTACAAAGTGTCCTCGAATACCTCTGCATCAGGACACACAGATTAGATAACATTGCAATCACAAACCTGTCTTTATAAGGGTTTATGCAGACAACATCCGGATACAGGTTGCAACTTTGTAATGCCAAGTGTAAGTGCAGCCAAAGACATTCATACAGGTTTGGAAATACTTGAGGGTGAGTAAATAATGACGAAATTTACATTTTTGGATGAACCATCCCTTTAAGGCATCCTTTCAAGTCTACTTTATTTGGCTAAGACCCACTCAATTAGACTGTCTAACAAGTATTTTAAATTTAGTTTTGATTTGCCATTCATAAGTTGGTTCATCTGAGAGTAATCGACAAAAAAGCATGGCACTATAAACAGATGTGGCCACAGTTTCTCAAAACATAATAAAATTCTTTCAGTAAAAGACTGAGCACATACAAAAAATAGCCACAAACTTTTTTTTTTAGCATTTATTATTTAGAAATGTATTATTTTTTAGCATTTATTTCTTTAGAGTCATTAAAATCTTTGACCACATGACTGCCACTATTAAGCTAGCCAATCAGTCTGGAACTGGTGATTACAGAAAGCACCTGCCATTTTCTGTGCAATATGGATCAAATGTTAGTGAATGTGTGCTGTCTATGGGTGTGCCATCTGAGACAACTGCAGAGAGTAATTTTTGCTATAGTGTGGGGGCAGAGATGCTGGTCCGCAGATATAGAGTACACTCTCTTGGCACACAAATTCCCTCTAAGGAAGCTTGGTCATTCCACACACCTCCCATCATCCAAGTCCTTTATGATCTTGTGCCCCATCTGAGTGGGATATAAAGAGCTAGGGGAATAATTGACCATTTTGAATGAACAAATTTATGGGCTGTAAACGCTCACGGTTGAAAGCATTTACAGGCGAACCCGCCCGACTATCTGTTGTGTGGAGACCAGAGAGCTCAGCTGTGGCAAAAGTTCTTGAGTAATTCCAAACCATGCCATTTGCAGTTTTTATGGTGCAATCTTCTAAATGTCCTTCTCAGTAACTTGAGAGGCCATGAGAGAAATGAAAATATGCATGAAGTTGGGCAATTTCATTATAAAGCTGTTTAAACAATGCTAAGAATTTGTGCCTGCTGCAATTACAGAAATTGCATTCCAAAACCAAGCACTTTAAACATAATAACGTTATACACAAATACCGCACCATAGAAATGCAAAAAAAACCCTGAAATAAGTGGACTTAGTGGCAGTCACTTAAAACTAGAGGATCCCTTTGTCCCTTGAAAGGGTCTTTAAATCATTTAAACAGCGCATTGAATCTTGTCAGAGCTAAAATGTTCTGCATAATAGCCTCTAATAAGCACTGTTATACATTACAAATCGGTCACATTGTCAGGATAAGGATTTTACAATGCTTTGCAATCAGGTAGAGCCCTCCTGAAATAAAACAGCCCTTTCAGAAGTGCTATAAAAGGTTTATACTAAACAAATTGCCTTACCTGTATGTACCATCAAGAAAGTCTTTTTTAGCATATATATATAGGAATTGCAAATTCAGTTAGTTTAAAAGAAAATCTTTGAACTAGTTCAAATTAAGGGACGTTGTGATGTTGTTTGATGTGAATAGACGAACAGAAACAAAGCTCGAGGAAACCATTACTTGAAACCACATATTTTCAGAGTTTAATTGCAGCCATTTTCAGGGTCATTGTGACTGATCGACTCTAAGTGTTTGCTTCAATGAGTGTCAAAGGGGATATGATCACACATTCAGGGAATTAAGACATTAGATAAGTGAGGGGTCTAAATGAGGATAAATGGCCAATAAAATCTGTGTCCTTGGCCATCTGGTAAGTCATCAATTCTCCCTTAGATTGCTACTGTGGTGGTGCAGGGACCGTGTGACACATCCAGAACTTGTCGCAGGCTTTGTTGAATCGTTTCTCTCAGCCTCATTTGGAACAAGTAGGGTGGAGAAACTGCATTTAAGAGTATGGTTTTAAAGACCAAGGACAACAGCTCTGCAGCATATGGAGAATGCCTTTTAAAAAATTCCTTTATTTTGATTAAATTCTAATGGATGTAACCTTAACAACAAAAGGAATCTCAAACTGTATTTCAAAGAGTTATGTAAGAAAAAGAAAAAGAAAAAACTTTTGTCTACACTTCTTCAGAAAGATACACAGAGCTATAGCTGCTACACATGACACATGACACAACTGTCAGGTTTACTGAAATTTTACCAATGTTCTATATCTGTCAAACTTGTTGATTAGAATCCATTGTGAGCTGAGACTCCAATATATGGGCCACAAGTAAAGTGTTCCAGTTCGATCACTTACAATGATCCATCTCAGTTTGAGCACTGCGAACCAAGCTGATTTTGCGTTGCTATACTCTTTCTGACACTCATGGACCACGCTGTTTTTGCTGATGTGCCTTTAAAAATATAAACACTCTCTTCACATGTAAAATAAATTGACAAGAGCATTTTGCTGTGTTCACATAGGAGTTGTGAGTTTGCTGTCAGGTTCAATATAATCTGCACTTCCTTTAATAACAGCTACTGCAAAGCCTGTATTACATTCATAAAACAGATTCACAAAACAGTCCATTCTGAAATGTTATTATTTTCTCTTGTAAAGTATATTTAAACTTTTGTCATGTGAAAAAGCTTTAAAAAAATATTTTGCAATGTTCATGATCCTTCTTATTTTGATTGTATTATTATCATACTGTTCCAGATAAAACAGATTTTTAACTCCATCCATCATCCATTTTTCACTTCTCAATTGTACTCAGTGTTAAAAGATGAATTTAAAAAAACATAAGTCAATACATATAGTCAAAAACACATTTATAGATATTCTTGTAGCAGTTTTGAGTTTTTTAGAGTTACAATATGTTTTCACAGTACATCATAATTTTTTGTCTCCAATAATCTAGGAAATCATTTCTCAAACGAAAATTGTAAGGCTTGTTCTAAAGGTTAATATATACACTCTCCCTGAAACAAAATTGGTGATGAAGTTGGTGAAGCAATGTCCTGTCAGGAAAAAAAAGCAGTGCTTCCTGAAATCAATTTAATGTGTAACCTTGAAAAGAACATCTCATTGAGACCTAAGTTTCCCTCTGGCATTTAACATTATCTGCAGGTTTTAACAAATGATTCACCAACTTAGCAATTGTGGTTGACAATCACAAAGTGGAAAAAAAACTCAGGAGTTGTTATGTAAAATCTAACACTTTCACCAGTGTTAGGTCATGAAATATTAACTAGCTTTAATGCAGCATATTTTAAAACTTGATTGTCAGACAGATAGTGCTACTTTCAGATGAACTACAGTGAGCTGAAATGTTTTGACAAATTGCTATGCTAATTGATCATTTTATCCATGGATTAAATAAATTAGTGGTTATTTTTAATATAATTAAGCATTTCAGTGTGTTTTGGATGTGTCTCTCTAAAATCTTGTCTAGGGCCCCAACAAAGTCTAAATCATCCTTGCACTTACTTGCGTCTGCCTACTACTGCTTACAGTTGTCTTGGCATTTTAAGGTAATGTTTTGCAAAAACATGGTTTCGAGAGGATCGCTGAACGAGTAATCACACACAGCTGACAGCCAGTTTACTTAATCATTCCTTGTTCATTCGCGCCCAATTAAATCTCCCCCCTTCACTATAAATTCTCCCAGCCTTCATTTTCCCGCTTCTTGCTTTTCGTGCATGGCTTCGTGCATGATCTCGCCACCAGACAAGCTGCCACTAGAGGCACTCCCAGTCCCACCCCAGCCTCCACTAGAGGCACTCCCATTCCCTTACCTCCGCTGAGGGCTTTTCTCTTCTATCCCATCGTTCCCCACATTTATTTGAATTAAAAGCCACCCTTCATCCGCTGATGTTCTGATTCTCGCCCATCATACCCCATATGTTTATATGGTTTTGCTTGCTTGCTTTTCCAACCCACTAATCCATGTCTCCGTCTCTACCAGGAGGTCGCCAGACGATCCAGCTCCCCAGCCCACCCTGTTCCTCACACCATAAGTCTTTACACAATTTATCACGTGTTTAAATTAAACTGGAAATTAGGTGAACGAGCCGAACGCCAAACTCTTGCCCACGCTAGGGTTAGATCCACTAGGTTTCGGAGTTCGCTATTCTCCGGGCTCGCTCCCCAGACAGCTCACCAAATTTACTTTATTATTATTACAAGGAAAGCGTGAACTCTTGAAGGTAATGTTTTGCAAAAACATGGTTTCGAGAGGATTGCTGAACGAGTAATCACACACAGCTGACAGCCAGTTTACTTAATCATTCCTTGTTCATTCGCGCCCAATTAAATCTCTCTTCTTCACTCTAAATTCTCCCAGCCTTCATTTCCCCGCTTCTACAGTAGCTTTTCGTGCATCCCTCCTCCTCCCCTTCTCCACCGTTTCCTTTGGAAAGTTCACGCCTTCCGGAGGGGGGCAGACGGTGAACGAGCCGAACGCCGAACTCTTGCCCACGCTAGGGTTAGATCCACTAGGGTTCGGAGTTCGCTGTTCTCCCAGCTCACTCCCCAGACAGCTTGCCAAATTTGCTGTATTATTATTACAAGAAAGCGTGAACTCTTGAAACTGGCACAACAAAGTTATTTTAACACAGAGAAAGTGTGAACTTCCTGAATAAAATATAACAAAGAACTCCATTAAGTCTGAGCTATGAAAGAGCAACCTCTTGCCAACAAATTTTTCCTCTGAGATCTGCCTTTCTTAACAGTGGAAGCCCCAAGTACTGTACCAAGGAAGCACACTCACACACTGGGCAAAAGTACGGAACATTTCTGTATTTGTACATCGCCTGGAGCTTCAACCAGCAGTCCTCTGATAAACAACCTGGTCCCACCGGTGCTTTTAACACTCCAGTGAATACGAGACGAATGTGTGGTGGGAGCACAGTTGGAATGGTTTGAAAGCAATTCTAGCAGAATAAACGAATACAAGAATACATGAAATACCTCAGAAAAAGTGTGAGAACTAGCTGTGAACATCATAGTCATGTTCCTAAAGAATGACTTCTGACATTCACTTTCATGTTAAAATGATTTGCATTGGAGCTTCATGATAAGCTTATGAGATAAGCTCGCAAATGTACTTGGACAAATCATGATTGAATTAAAACTTTGTCACTTTATCTGCTTTTTACCCGACATCACTCTCTTATAAATGCTAAGCTCCAACTTCTATTTAAAACTAGCTGAGTTTACATTTATTATATTTGCCGGCCTCTTATAGATAAGGTTTTCGTATAGGGGTATTTCTCCAGCTATAAACATTTTTATGTCCCACATGGTATTTTTTCTTTTTCTTTCTTTATTTTTAACCATGTTTCCATTAATGGTTATACTGTGTGAAAACAACTAAGAAGAAAATTAATGAATGAATGAACAAAAGAAACGAATGAATGACTTTCAGATTTGAACAATTATTTTATATTATGCTCATTATTTCCTTACATTCGAGTGTAATTGTAATTACATAAACTACACGTCTGTACAGATATTTAGTAACATAATTACTAACATATTATTAAGGGGAATGTATGTTTTGCTTTATTCAACTTCTATTACTGAAGTACTGTACATTTCCAAAACATGAATGCCAGGCTTTGCAGTTTCACCCTCTAACACTAGTTATATTCTATTCTATTCTATTCTATTCTATTCTATTCTATTCTATTCTATTCTATTCATTTTAATTTGATTTGGTAACAAAAAAGGTCTCAATGTTACACATACAGTTAAGCTTCTGCTGGTCTGGGTCCTGGAAGGGAGGAGGACAGAAGGCATGTAGTATCATCATAGGCACAGAGAAGGGCACTTTAGAGAGCTAGTAAGCTTTGGCTAAACCAGGTGCAAAGTCAAGAAAGGACGGGGCCACTGACAGGGCCTGCTAGTCGCCTACTCTCTTAAGTGAATAAATATCTATTAGGAACTTAAGCTGAAACCTTGTCAAGTTGTTAAAAAACAGAGGGTAGCAGAGAGCCTCCAAGACCATGGCCAGATCCCGCAGGGCGACACAAGAGTGTACCAGGGACCTCAACAAAGGAAACTTTTGACCAGAGGGTATATTCCCCCTAGACGGACCACCAAGAGGTATGTGCTAAGCAGCATTGGCTGCCATGTACACCTTTAAGGTGGAGTGGGTCAAACCTGCGGGGAATCGAGCTGGTGATCTCCAGACCAAGAAGTGAAGTTTCTACTTCAGGGCATACAGTTTCCTCATTAAGGGAGCTCTGGATTGGATGCTGGGCTCAACAACCTTAGTTAGGAGCCCAGAAGTTATGAATTGTGCCCCCTTAGGGGCCACACCCACACCTTCCACAGCTCTGGGCTCGGATAAAAGATGGTACCCTCTGCCTGTGATAGTAAATCTCTCTTTATCGGAGTCTACCATGGAGAGATGTCGAGAAGAGAGATGAGGTCTAAGAACCATACTTGACCCAGCTAGAATGGGACACTGTCTTGTCTCCAGAAGGTGTACAGATAAAGCATGGCGATGTCTGTACCATTGCATCCAGTCCTAGCTCGAATGAGCTAGAGATAACAAGAGAGGGCTGTGTGATGTCTCCTTAGTTGCAAACAGATTCACCTAAGCCTGGAAAATATTCTCTAAATCTGACACACCACTTGTGGGTGGAGTCTCTATTCCCACTTGTATGTCTTCTTCCTCATTAAGATGCCCTGGGATGTGAACTGCTGTCAGCAAAAGGAGTACCCCTTGGGCCCACACAAGGAGCTGGTGTCTCAGCCTGTAAAGAGGGCTCAAACGTTGCCTTCAACATCCTCTGCCTCTCAATGTTACGGGTACGGTGAAAAACTTAAACGCTGCTACAAGGCCAGTAAAAGCGCCCTCGCAGCATGCCTTTTTAAAGGCGACTTTATAGAATCATGTAAAGAGCAGTTTTGCAAAAGCACATGTCACAAGTTATCAGTTCCCACACAGCGACTTAACTATAGACATAATAAAACCATTGTCACTCCGTCTGAATGCCTGGCGCGCCACTCCCGGGGTATCAAATTGGGTCATGGGGATAATAGAACACGGTTACACCCTTCAGTTCATGAAAAGATCACCGCCCTTTCGCGGCGTCCTTCACACAGCTGTCGCGAGCCCCGAAGCTCAGGTGCTGCGAGCCGAAGTCTTTTTGTTATTAGAAAAAGGGGCGATTCAAGTGGTTCCCCCCTTAAACAGAGAAAAAAGGTTTTACAGCCGAGATTTTCTAGTCCCCAAGCGAGACGGTGGGTTAAGACCCATACTGGATTTGAGGTTTCTGAATCGCGCCCTTCACAAACGGCGTTTCAGAATGATAACCTTAAAGAAAATCCTCTCGCAAATACAGCCAGGAGACTGGCTGTTCTCACTGGACCTGAAAGACGCATACTTTCATATTCAGATAGCTCCCCATCACAGGCCATATTTGAGATTCGCCTTCGAGGGGATTGCGTATCAATATACGGTCCTACCCTTCGGTCTCTCCCTAGCCCCCCGCACATTTACGAAATGCATGGATGTGGCGCTTTCCCCTTTGAGGATGATGGGAATCCGCGTTTTGAATTATCTGGACGATTGGCTCATACTAGCTAGATCACAGATAGAGGCAGAGAGGCACAGAGAAATCCTATTAGAGCATTTAGTTCAACTGGGGCTCAGAGTGAACTTTGCGAAGAGCAATCTGGTTCCCAGACAGCAAATAGTCTTTCTGGGAATGGTAATAAACTCACTGCGAATGAGCGCGGCGCTCTCCCCGGAGCGAGCCGCAAGCATACAGGCGAGCCCGGCCCAAACACACTCTAAAAGCCTTTCAAAGAATGCTTGGTCTAATGTCAGCAGCCTCATCGGTCCTGCAGCTCGGCCTTTTACACATGCGGCCTCTGCAGTTCTGGTTAAAGGCTCGGGTGCCGCCGCGGGCGTGGCACTCCGGCCGCTTAAAGCTCAAAGTGGACGCAGCCTGTGTCTCAGCTCTGCGCCCATGGAGAAGCACCCATTGGCTGCGAAAAGGAGTCCCCCTGTATGTGATCAACAGAAGGAAAGTTCTCATGACGGACGCTTCCAAAATAGGATGGGGCGCGTTATACGAGGGCTTTCCGGCCACCGGCCGCTGGTCGGAAAAGGACAGCATGCTTCACATCAACTGTCTGGAAATGATGGCAGTGTGTCATGCGTGTCTGACATTCCTACCACACCTGAGGGACAGTCACGTCCTGGTATGCTCGGACAGTATGACGGTGGTTTCATACATAAACCATCAAGGGGGCCTTTCATCAAAACGCCTCCACGATCTAGCAGCGCGCCTCCTGAAGTGGGCCTTGCAGAATTTCTGCTCGATAAGAGCGATGCACATACTGGGCATTTACAACCAGGGCGCAGACATGCTGTCAAGAGATCAGGTCGATCCGTCGGAGTGGACACTACACCCCCGAACAGCCCAGTTGATCTGGCTCGCATTCGGAAAAGCGGAGATAGACCTTTTTGCCTCAAACAAAAATACTCACTGCCTAGCATATTTCGACAAAGAGATGGATGCTTTAGCCCAAGACTAGCCCAGACTCCCTCTCTATGCTTTTCCTCCGATTCCTCTCATACCGCAGGTGTGTCAGAGAGGAGGGACACAAACTTCTGCTGGTAGCCCCCCTTTGGAGGAACCAGTCATGGATTGCGATGCTTATATCCCCTCCATGGCCCATTCCCCTGAGACGCGACCTGCTATCTCAGGCTCAGGGCACAATTTGCCCACCACGACCTAATAGCGGGACAAACAGTGGGCAAGGATGCCTTAAAATATACAGTTCTTGAAAGGAGCGAGGCGCAAGCCCCCCCGCCCTCACACTGTCCCCACGTGGGACCTGCCCACGGTGCTGAAAGCCCTTCAGAACCCACCATTTGA
>JAUMHR010000072.1:19918212-19931223 GCA_032361145.1 Enteromius fasciolatus | reverse complement strand
CCCAGTCTGTCGATACGACATAACGTCTCCGTTCCCTCCATCAGGGAACGGGGGTTACATATGTAACCTAGACGTTAGATCTACAGCTTTGGACCTGTAGTTGGAAGCATAGTTTCCTGTTAGTAAGATCTATGGCCTTCAATAAATATGCTCTTGGGCACAAGAAGCAAACTAACATGCATTAATATCTTTATCTTCCATTCTATCTAAATATAAAATGCGTTTTATGTATGTTTGCATGTGCTGAAAATGCTGAATGCAATGCTGAAAAAGTGCATAAATGGCTAAGGGAATCCTGGAGTATGATGTAAGAGGGAACCCGCAATGAGTCAAAGATCAAATAAAGCATAATAATTGAACAAAACATAGTAAATTAGTCAATATGTGTCATTTTCAATACAGCAGCATATTGGAAATCTCTAATCAATTAAATAGCAAAAGTTATTCCTCCGCCACATGCGTGTGATGTCATTAACAATGGCAACATGTTGTTGTACTAACGTGTTTCAAACAATGGAAATGCGACCATGTACGGGAAACAGTCGTGACTGGCTAGTTCATTTCCAAAACAATGCATCGTACTATGGTGGTTAATCAGTGAGTTATAGCCAGTATAGATGTATATTTTATAGTATGTTTTTTTGTTTCCACCCACAATAACCTTGCAACATGACCAAGGTACATGCAAATCATGATACATATCAAATGTGCAGAAAGGGATAATATTTAGTAAAACAAGGCGGCTCATACAGTGTATTCTGATCAGAATTCTGTTCAGTAGTTGTTATCTTCTATGCCCACATCAAACGAAAACCATTGACCTTTAAATCGTATATAAGGTGACGGCGATTCTTTTTCACCGTCTTTCTGTCTCTAATACACAGTTCACCAACATACAACCTTGAGGACAATCAGACAAAAATGGGTTCTGGATAAAAAAGAAAGTGAGATATAGAAGGTATATAAAGAAAATTTACTTAAAATATTATACTTAATCATTAAAAAAACATAAATTCTTCATTTAGAAGAAACTTGTTATGAGCAGAAAAAAAAAGTATTAATATCAAAACTTGTAACAGATTTCACTCACAGCAGGTTACATTTCCGCCAGTCTTTTCTGAGCAGGAGGACAGGATGTTTTTGAAGGTGGGCCTCAGCACCATCTTCCTTCCAATCCTTGTTTGTATGCATGTGCACACTTCCCAATACCTTTGTGAGAAAATTCTGTCCAAAACTAGCTAAATCTGACATCATTCAAACATGGCAATTATTTATCAATAATTATTTAAACAATAGACTTTATTTATATAAATATAGCCTGTTAAATGTGTCTTGTGTGTGAGATTTAATGCACAGACTCGCGACTGACACCACAACTGAACCTCACTTTACAATAATTGCACAGAGAGCTAGAGCAAAGCTGGTCCTGAGAACATTGGCTTCTTTTTCTGTGCCAGGACAGCGGCAACAACACAGAAATGTCAATCTGGATCACAGAAGAGAGAGAACTGAGTGCAAATTTCCACCTCAAATTCAGTTTAAGCTCCTCTGCTGGTCTTTAGGGACAGAATACTGCCACAACTGAAGGAAGGATTTCATCCCCCCTTGGGTCTGAGAGACATATCTGAGACATAGAAACATACAGACATATGTTTGTTTATATATGAATCATTGTGACGTTTTTTTTTTATCTCACAGATTTTCATACTTGAAGGAAAAAATGATAAACAGCTCCTGCTGTCATAGACTTGCATTCATTGTGTGCTTCCCTGCAAATCCACATTCTTCATGAATCTTGTGTGAAATGTATTACATACTATACCTTCAATGTGCCCTTCGTTTGTTTATCAACACTTGTATTTTATTTTGAGGTAAAAAAATTTAATTGGAAGAAAAAGCAGAGTCAGCAGAGCAGTCTTACTGAAATAAAATTATGATTTTGATATATGGGTCATTGATTTCAAAGGTTTAAACTATTTAATTCATGAAGATTTTAGACCCAATTTGCTCTTGCATAAGCGAACCTGTCACAATTTTATTAGCACATGATAAATGAATATGATCTTCATGATTCTTGCTTACTTTAATATTTTTAGTATGCACTGGGGATCCCAATAGTGGGATACTATTGTCTTAAAATTAATGATATTGTTTAGCACAATTATTTCTGGAACAATATATCATCCAGCTAAAACTGTTATTATGACATTGCTACTCAGAAAAAAAAAAGATAATAATCTGTACATAAAACGCCACAGACTCAATCAATTTCATCTTTCATTTTGTTTGAAGCCATGAAACTAAACTGTTTTTTTTCTTTTCTCTGTTTTCTATTCACCTTTCAGTCACAATCTATTCAAAAGGCAGCCATGCAAATACTTTCAAATCACAGAGTGTACAGAGATTATTGTGTCTCATGCTTTGGGACATCTGTTAGATTTCCAGGTACTTGGAGCCATAACTGCAATATGATTGCCTGCAAGTGTAGAAGAACTGTTGGATCCAGAAGGGAAACTGGCTTTATTTGGTAATCAGACAACTGGCACAAACTTGGGCAAAAGGGACAAAAAGCCTGTGTCTCACAGATAATGGTCCCCCGAAACTCTCATTTGATTGCCGTAGACAACACTATCGAACCGCACACATCCATGAATTGTCCCTGGGTGATTCCTGCCATAATTATCATGCCTTATCTTGATATGCAGCCTCAAAATTGAGCACGAGCCAAAACATAGCATTTATTTCTCCATTCCTAGCAGCACTTTGCTGATAAGGATTACATACAGTGAAATAGTCCTTACCTCGGGAGCTATGAAGTGAGAGTTCTGTGCTAAAAGTTCTCAGAAGTAGAAGTTTGCGCATGTTAAATACGATAACAAAAAGCACGCTCCTCTCAACACCTGTGCTAGCTCGTCCTTTCTGAAGGTTCTGGGTAGATAATGTAGTACCTTTGCTTTCAGTTCTTGCAATTTGCAGAGCAAGAGCACCGCTCACTGTTGCACTCTTGATGCTAAAGCCGACAAATCTGGCTATGCTGAGCTCTGCTCGCTTTGCTTGATTTTTGCACTTCAAAAGGTGGCGCCTGGGCAAATTTCCCTCTTCAGGAGATCCGCTTACGCTGGTTAATTGAGTCAAGGGCTTTGATGGTGTGAGGGAGAATGGAGGAAGTCAGCTCCGACAGTAATTACTCTACCAAAATCTCCTTCTGTTCATGCACAAGCTTCCAATGTTGCTGGGAGGAGCAGAAAGAATTCAGGTCGAAACTCTTACTTCTGTTTGTATTTCCATTGAGACCAATATACGCCAAGGTTAAATTTATCCTGATAATGCAATCTCTTGCCATTATTTGCTTTACCGCTTAAGGATGTCTGTGGAAAGACATGGGAATGAAGAGTTTTGTAGCAGTCTGTCGAAGCATCATGTGGCTCTATAGTGGGAAAGGGTGAAGTGTTTCAGACTCTTAAGAAGGATGAGGCTTCACTGGGGTCTGATGAGGTCAACAGAGATAATGAAGAATGACTGCGGGTTTGGGGTGAACCAAATCACATGGTTTGAAGAAACGGGGGGTTGGGTAGTGAAGGCTTGGAGGATGGATTGTAATATCTGGCCTAGTTTTTTTGTTGGCATTTTCATAGCAATCAATAAAACTCCTCTGGAAAACATGTCACGTCTCTCACACAAATTGGAGTGAATAAGCCATTGACTATGTTGGACATGGATTTCCTGGGTGGCCTTAAGCTTAGGAGTGATTTTTTAAGGATAGTTCTGTCAAGATTTATACACCTGAATTTAATTCCTGGTAAAATGGTATTTTATTGTGATACACTGTGTTACATTGCAGAAAAAAAACAGCATAATGGGTTGTAATCACATAAAGAGAAATTCATTAAATGGTATTAAATTAGCATTAACAAATTAATTATATTAAGGGTTGTCTATTTTAATAAGAAAATTAAGTTTCAAATATAATTTCCAACAAAAATACTAAAAGGGGTCATCCGGTGCCACATGCACTTTTACAAGCAGTTTGGACTGAAATGTGTGTTGGGAGTGTGTGTACCCAACCACCCTACAATGATAAAGATCCACCAGTAGATTTCTTTTAATTTAATAAAAATAAGTTGCCCCTTCTGAAATCTAACCATTCTCAAATGCATGTCACTCCCACAATAGTTGATTGACAGAAGCGCATCACACACACTGAACTGGTGTCTTACCTCAGACCGCCCTGAGTGAGCCATCATAAGACCAAGATGCAGAGACAAGCAAGACTCCTAAGCGATTGAGGTGTTTTGTGGTTTAATGTATTAATAAACATATCAGTAGTCATTTACTCCGAACATCTGAGTGACAGAAGACGCAGAGGATTAACGTTATGTTTGGTTCTGAAGGGAAACATGCCCTTAATCAACTGAAATGCTTGCGCATTTTGTTTGCGTGAATCATTCAGGATCCAGCCTCATCTTTTTTAATGAATCTTTGCAAATCGCCTTTCCTAATAATGTGTTAATTAGAAAGTTTCACTATGAATGAGGCTGAAAAAAGATCCTCATAGAGTGTATCGGAAAAGAGGGGCAGGGTCAGCGGAGCTTGTGAAGATTTAAAGGGAAAGTACACAGAACAGAGTGATTTCTAAAGAGTTAGAAGAGTTAGAGTTGACTCTTTTCAACTCTTTAGAAATCACTCTGTTCTGTGTACTTTACCTTTAAATCTTCACAAGCTCCGCTGACCCCGCCCCTCTTTTCCGATACACACTATGAGGATCTTTTTTCAGCCTCATTCATAGTGACAGGGTAAAATTAGTGTTTTTTACACTATCGTTGAGAAATTTTAAAACAAACTATATTACAAACTTACATTAAAACCCTAAAGAATCATATTAGCATGTGGAAAGTTGGCTTTGTATGAATCCTTTAAACACAAGGCCATAATTTGAAATACAGCCCGAATTAGATTAAATGTTCTTGGTTTTTCAGATGAAAATAACTGATTGCAGTTTATATGCACTGATTAAGTTTTAACTTTAACAACCTAAAATTAGTGTCTTGCTCAACATTACTAAGGTCACAGGGTTCTCAGTACTTTTCATCTTATTTTTTGGTCATCACTGAAGGCCCATTTGACCAACTCTCAGGTTTTACATCTCCATGTTTGCAAGTGTGCATGAGTGCCACAACACAGCACTTTTATCTGTGGTTTATGATTGCGTTGCCTCAGACTTTGAAATAATATATGGAGTGCCAACAGTACAGAGAGTAGCTCTTGACATGAGAAGAAAGAAATCTGGAAGATATCAGTGAGAGCTTTTTCTTTAAGCCCCTTCAAAGACACAGTCATAGCAAGGGCCACAACAGACATATTCAAGTGCTGAGACCAAGAGGGAATACCAAGGAATACCGATATGAGATATTAATGGCAGAAATATTGAATGAGACACAGAAAGAAGAAGACAATACGGAATGGATTGACGCTGACAGCATGTATTGGATAGGGACAGAGAGAAAAAGAACACTATATACAAAAAAACTTGACAGAACCAATCCGGATTTGATCCGGTTTGAGTCACAAGACCCTGAAGTTAAGAAGTTCAAAAGTTGAACGTGAACACATTTTGACTCTGCATGATGCAATCTTGTTGTCCTTTCACTGGGTACCCAAGTATGCATACAGTTGCAACATGAAAACCTAAATACACCAAAACTACCAAGTCTATCCATCAAAGCAATGATGCTGCCCACAGTTTAGCTTGTATCCTCTTGACAATGATGGGACACACTAACTGTGTTCCAAAGCCTAATGAGCTGTCTGCTGCCTACGTATAGTATGCATCAGAGTGACAGGAAGCGCAAAGAAGTCTTGACACACTGTTGATTTGGACATTTTTCATTGAATGCAATGACACCTTTCCACAATAATTCGTAAATCTATGAAGTTTTTGCTTTAAATGTTAATGTACATTCATATCACCATCCTTTATAAAAACAAAAAAAGTTCCTGAGGGAGTGACTGACAATGTAACATCATTCTCTCTTCTAACTACCTTTAATCCAAAGTTGCAGGAATTTTAATACAGTACTATTTTTGTGAGAATACATTTTAATATGAGTCTTGCGTAACAAGACTTATGTTATAAGAGCTCAAACTCTTTAAATCAAGCTAAAATATCCTGGTTGCTTAAGCAAATTATTTTGTATGTAATGTTTTCTTCTACTAACACTATTGGTTAGGTTTAGTGTAAGTACAGTATGTAATTTCCAAACACAAGAGTATTAACCTTTTTAGTACCTTTTTGTTGCAACCAACAAAGACGTTGCAAATGTTACATTGCAAAATGTGCCACACGCTTCTGCTCATTGTCATTTCTGATCTTTTGTAGCCCCTGATAGTGCTATTGTAACAGGAACTGACTGACTGTTGTGCCATTATTCCAAACATGATCAAGATCTCTGGAGGAGATGCTGATTTGTCTATCTTCGGTCTCAGTGTAGGAGGAGCAGGAGATTGTGGACTCTGTTCAGTGTGTATAATTACAATCGACGTGGAGAGCACCATTATTGCCTCAGATGTACTAGAGAATGATGGGAAATCAACTTTTCATAGAGCCCACAGTATTTTACATCAAGAATACGACCATAAATTTTCTGCCAGTTTGTTTTATGCTGTTTTATTTCCCAGTTTACTTGTATAGTTTGGGCTGTATAACAGCCGACTGCCAAAAAGTGTGTCTTGATGCTGGTTGATATCTTACCCTGCAAATCAGCTTTAGGGTTTACTTGTTCTTTTCGGATACAGTCTTTTGCACTTGCCTATAGTGTTTTGATGGTCAAGGGTTGTATATTTTAAAAAATAAGGTACTACAGGTTGTTTTCTATTTAAATAGTTTTGGTTAAAGGGTGTTGCTAGGCAAGACACACTATACAAGTGCCTGCAACCCCTTCAGCCGTCTAGTGTTCACAGTATATGAAGAGTTCAGATGCAAAAGCCTTTTATTAGGCACCTATATTCTTGTTCAGTTATTTCACGTTAATTGCATAGCAAAGCATCTGTGCATTGCCATTAAAGTAAAATTACAGAACCAACACAAAAGGAGCCTAAAAAATGACAATTTTAAAGGAAAATTCTTCATATGTAGCATAGCTTTATGTGACTTCTTATTTTTACAGAATGATTACTGAATAATACAAATAAAAAGGCTAATATTCGCTTAAGGTTGTTTAATTAAGGTAGAAAAAAATAGCGACTTGCAGTATTCAAGTATGAAATTTAGGTGATATGTGCATATATCAACAGCTTTTACATCAACTTTTAAAGTGGCTTATCCAATCAATGTTATTTAGGAATAGTGCATGCAAAATGCTGTGGAGTAAAGATGCAGAATACATAAACAGTTGAATAGACGTCGCTTTAAATAGACAGCTCTGCCAATAAAATATGCTAATTGCCCCTACAATACTGGGGTACATTTCCCAAACAACGATGTAACTCGCTGATTAACAATGCATTGTTTTGGAAACGAGCTAGCCAGTCACGACTGTTTCCTGAACACGGTCACATCGCCGCTGTTTCAACCACATTAGTTCAACAACATCGGGCCATTGTTAATGACTTCACACGCATGTGCTTGAGAATAACTTATTTAACCGATTAGAGATCTCTAAGATGTATTGCTGTACTGAACACGGCACCTATTGGCTAGCTTACAAATTTTTGTTCACTGTCATTATGCTTTTTTTAATTTGGAGTCATTGTGGGTTCCCTCTTACCTCACACTCCAGGGTTCCCTTAGCCATTTATGCACATGTGCACTTTTCAAAAACTGAGTTTAGAATGGTTTAGAAACAATTGAAGATACAGATATTAAGGCATGTTAGATTGCTTTTTGTGCCCAAAAGCATAATTCCTAAAGCCTATAAATATCTTACTAAAAAGGAACTACGCTTCTAACTAGGTCCAAAGCTGTAGTTCCAACTACGTACATTGTGACGTTGATTGTTAATGTTCGTTTGAACTATGCTTTTGGGAAACACTGAATATTGGTATGCTGATAACTACGGAACTCACAACAATAATTGGCTAATGATGCTTTTGGGAAACACACCCCTGAATGATGCTACCACGTTTGCATCACATATTTGCTTTCCTCATGCTTAAGCTACTTGTGCCGAAGTCAATGGTAATTCAAATAAACAAACTTTCTTTTATTTTGTTGAGAAAGGACTGGGCTGAAACATTTGTCCCTTGGGTGTTACTGGGTTGTTAAGAAAGCCCGCTTATCAAACCCTGCCAGTATTTCCATGTTATTTAGTAGGGAAGCGCTCTATATAAGCTATAATTTGTCTGTCTCCAGCGAACCTATTGCATGATCTGTGTGCTCAACTATATGGCACATGATGCATGTGTTGTTTGTTTCTGCTTTATGAGTGTGTAAAATAGGGAAGACCCCAGGAAGTGAATTGGGTCTGGCATCCTAGAATCATTCCTCAGAGCTCCTGTTTACTTCCACTTGACAATTTTGAAGCGTGAATAGTAGCATGTCCCTTGGGTGTGCTGTGGGGTTTATCAACTGCATTGGTCTCGCTCCTTTTCTCTTTGAGTTGACTGGATATTTTAGTTTCAGATTTTCAGTTTAATGGAGTGAAATTATGGATCATAGAACTTCAAAAACTCAAAAAACTCAAGTGAAAAAAAAACCTTAAGTGATTACTACTGTTAATGTTTCAGAAAGTTGCCAGCCTTTACATGTACTTTCTTTGAAGCTGTATACACATCATTATTATTATTATTATTATTATTATTATCATCATTATTATTGTTATTGTTATTATTGTTATTAGTGTTGTTGTAGTAAAAATAACAATGTGTTGTTATTGTTGTTTTTATTAAAACAAAGTATAAATGCACTGAGAATTAAGACCAGTGCATTGTGTGCAAATAGTCATCTAAAAAAAAATATATATATATGTTCATATATAAATCCATCATCATTTCTACATGGTATACAGTATGCATTCTTACAAGCATAAAAAAGTACTGAATTAATGATCTATCATTCAATAAGTCTATGGCTCCAGGATCTATAACTTGGAGATAATGGGGTCTGGAGCTGGATAATACCGCTACTAATGCTCTCAGGATCGTCATAACTTGTTCATTATGGAGCCGTTTTCCTGAAACAGCAGAGAGTTCATTATAGGAAAGAGCAGCAGAGGAGCTGTCCAGTGCTGAATCAAGGACACGTCTGTCAGAGTGGTACTGAGAAGCAGTGCAGGAACAGTTTGTTTGTGTTCACGAAAATAGAATCATTTAAAGCTTTTATATATATATATATATATATATAAACACACACACACACATCATTCTTTCTTTCCTTCTTTTTTTTTTACAGCTTAGTTTCCCTAAACTGTAAATTAGCTATTATATTAAAGTAAAACTTTCACTGAAGATACAAATAAAACATTGTTATTATTATTGTTTCTATGGATGATATTTGCTTTAAGACAAACTTTTTTCTACACTTTACCAATATAAAAGTGCCAATTTATCAATTTAAATTAATGCCACTGTCATTTTAAAATCTTCAATTACTTCCCTTTGATTATGAGGTGAAATAAGACCAGGGCGTATTGGATTCCTGGCCTATTTCATGAGATGTTACCCTGTTTTGTATTTAAACTATATAAGGCTCAAAGTGGCAGTAACTGAGCTTTTTAGAACATTTGCAAGAAAGAGAAGAAATATAGCACTGCAGCAAGAGGCTGAAAGGTCACAGTTTCACCTCCCACCAGCCTCATTGGCCACACTGCTTTGTGGCTTTGGAGCATCTGCAAGCGTAGCTGACCCCTGGTCTGCACCATTAGCAATGTATTTCTAAGGGTGGGCGACTGGCTCCACTTAAGAGTGGTTCATCTGTCTCCTCATAGCCTTCCGCTGCACTGGTGAATAATTAAACTTCTGGCTCAGTCAGCTGGCTAATTAAATCCGCCGTTGTGTACGGGATGAGGCGAGGCGTCTGCCGCAGCCTCGGAGGAGGGAGCTGGAGCTATGAAGGAGGGATGGGGAATGATAAACACCACCCTAATTAATCTGTTCACTTATTTGAATATTGCACATCTGGACGGCATGGACGTAAGCTGTCGCTAAGCCGTGTCTTAAAATCACCATAGTCTGAGTTTAAATGTGTTCGTGTGTGCGCATCTGTGCCTACGGGAAACTAGCATGTGTAATTAAGTGGGAAACTTGTTGAGCATGACTGAATGGCAAAAATGGTTTCCAATCAGTCGAAGACCATACTTCAAGATTTTAGCAGTGAGCTGCTGAGTTGAACATGCCTGATATGCGCTTCAACGCAAAAACTGCTATGTAGCTCTTCTAATTTGACATTTAAACTAAATATAAACACTCAATTTAGCGACATACCTGCATGCTGAGTTCTGGAATATTAATGTTAGCGATATCAGTTATCATATAGAACAACACGGATGCACAAAGAACATCTGAAGCGTCTCTGAAGATGTGATAGAATCCAAAATGAGGAGCCTTAAAATGAGGATACAGGCTTGAGTGTAACTCTGCACCCTTACCTCATTGAGTATATGCGGATTTATGCATATGCAAATTAGCCCCACCTCCACTCGTTCGCACCAGCTCAGATCTTCTCCACTTTCTCTCAGTTAGTAGATGTATAAATGCTACACAATGGAAGTGGCGGTCTTGGATTAATAGTTAACACTATGTTATTCATGACACTTTTGAGAATGAATCCTTAAGTGAATGTATTCAAATTATAGTCTAGAAAGCATGCAAAGAGCACTGCCCTGAAAAGCTGTCAATCATTTTAGAGTTCCAAAGTTCCATTTTAAATGCTAAAGCTCTAAAGGACACAAAGAATCTCTTGTTTACATCGTGTCTACATGTTATTTGTTATAATGAGATGATTGAGAGCATGTAGAACTTAGCACTGAACAAAACTCTGGTCTGTGGTGTGGTGAGTGGATTCCATCTGGCTTAAATTCCTCTAATGGGCCACTAAATTGATGAAAACAACAGATATGCATATATACTCAAAACCACAAAAAAATACATTGTGAATAGAAATATAATAAGCCCTGGGATGGCATTGGTTAAATGTTCATAGCAGAAAACGGGTGTTTATTATTTTGTTTTTTTTAAGGAGAAAATACTTTGCACATGGCTTATCTTTAAGCACACTACAACACCAGGTAGATTTCACCACAGAGGGTATTTTTTAAGCAACAGCTTAAAACTCATCTTCTTTGTCAATATTTGACAGCAATCTAAAAATCCCTCCTTCTCTGTCTAGCTTGTACTAATCTGAACTGTGTCTGAAATTTGTATTACAAGCACTTCTTGAGTGTATTTGCCTCTTTATGATGAATCACTTGCTCTTTTCCTCAATTGGAAGTTGTTTTGGATAAAAGCATCTGCTAAACAAAGAAGCTAAACGAAGACATGTAACTCTGAATGTGAAACGTAATGTGTTGGAGAAATGGTAAACATAACAGACACTCAAAACTATCAAACTGTAAAACAAGTACAGGGCTCTTTATATTTATTTAAAAGAGTATTCAGATGTTAGTTATCATTGTCTTATAATCTGCGCATTATAATACATAATCTGAGTGTCATGTTGTTTCCTCATTGGATTTGACCTCTCTCAAAATATATTCTTCATGGCAAATTGTGCCTGTTAATCTTATACCATATTTTTATCAGTCTTTTAAGCTTTCTAACACTTAATCTAATCCTGAAATATCCTCTCACACATCACTGTGACATGCAAATGTCATTATTTGGATGAGTATTTATGTTTTAATATAAATATATTCCAATAAATATCGACGGACATTTTATGTTCCGTGTGTAAACAACATTAGCTAGTGTCAAATTAGTAAAGGCAAGGACTTTTGAATTTGGTAATTCATACTGTTTTCTAAGCTCCAGCACTCCATTTTATTAATATTCCTTCGCTTCTTAACTCCCTGGATGGAGCATTTGTAAAATAATCTCTAATAGGGAAAGCAGAACAGAGAAGTTGGGTCTTTTTTGACACAAATGGAGTTATTACATGCTTTTAATGTAACCTAATCAGGTAATAACAGCACTCAGGAGGGGTGCAGCTCTCCAGTCATATTTCTTTTTGTAGCTCTATGCTTCTGTAGCTGGATAAATGGCCTAAACAGGACTTTCAGGAGGCTACAGATCTGTCACTGCCGGGAAACTAGCGGAGGGCAAAGGTGTTTGTGCCGGAGGGGGTCTCACTAATTTATGGATTAATTCCTTTTCGTCTCCTCTACAAAGACAGCCAGTGATTTGTTTATAATATTTTACCGCCATCAGGTCTCTTTCTGCCTGTTTATCAAAGCGGTTTCGGGTCAGCGTTACCTGTCACCACCACTTTCATGTTCTTTATTACACCCGCTGTGACCATTTACACTCGTTTTTGACAGTCTGCCATAAACGCACACAAGTACATGCTCATTCAGTCAACTCATTGATATTTTTTTGTACACGTTCTGATTTTCATAAGTCAATTTCATTCTGCAAATGGAGCCTGGATAATTTTCTCTTGCGTGACTCGGTTCATTTTTGCCTTTGTTTCTCATTGAACTTCAATAAATCACATTGACCAGCAACCGAAAAGACAAAAGACGTCTGGGCAAAGGAGCGGAACATTAAACACAGTATTTTAATAAAGTAAATTTTTCATCCACAGTCATTTAGTCAAAGAAAGGTCTTTATTTTCAATTTCTTACTGCGATCAATGTGGAGCAGAACTTTGGCCCTTCTCTGAAATCCCCATCTTCATATAATGTCACAGAAATCTAACCAAGAAGGCATATTACCTATTGATTTTATTTCTCATCCAAGAAATGGGGTGGGGGGCACACTGAATTTTATATATTTATTTAGTATACTTTCTTTCTTTTTTTCTGCATTGAAACTGCAACTGGAAAAATATAAAGATAAATAAATAAATGTGAACTAATGGTT